>JBBBDQ010002344.1:100000-352500 GCA_037127315.1 Ascarosepion bandense
GAATAAGTCATACAAAAGGTTGTGGTAACATCAGCAATACAAAGAAATATCAATTTTCAGAATAAAGTTTAATGTGCCAGAGACTTTTCTAAAAAATAAACTGCTGCATTACATTTTTTTTTAACTTATGTTCAACCTATACAAGACCCAAGGGCCACTCAAGGCAGAGGGGGTTACTGAAGGCAGTTATTATGTGAGTGAGAAAGAGGTACAGTTTATGTAGATCTGTGCGAACGATAACAGTTAAACATAGAGAGAAAGAAGTTAACATTGTAGTGGTCAGGAAAGGATCTGCCAGAGATTCTGGCATTGTAGTGGTCAGGAAAGTATCCGCCAGAGATTCTGGCATTGTAGTGGTCAGGAAAGTATCCGCCAGAGATTCTGTACCACAAAGTAACAATTCTTGGGAAGAAATTATCTGAGTGTCACTTTTACTCCTTTATCTGAGTGTCACTTTTACTCCTTTATCTGAGTGTCACTTTTACTCCTTTATCTGAGTGTCACTTTTACTCCTTACTAAAGAAATACAAAGGGAATGAGGGTTGCTCACTTCAATGTATGCAATGTGCCGGGGTCTTAGCTGTGGGTGGGGAGGGTTAGAGTTGGGTAAACTAAGGGATGCAGCTCATTTAAACTTTTTTCATGGAAATAGGGATCTAGTAGCAAGAAGCCTGCAACATACTGTCTGTGAAAAAAAGAGTTGTAGGGGTGGGAAACAATCTATCACCCACGAGGCTGCATAGACACTTTTGGACTCTATCAAGACTGGCAAGTGAAAACTGGGCAGCTGTTAAGAAAATAGTTTCACCATTACACACATTTTTGATAAATTTCCCTTTCATTGATTTTTGTTAATTTATATTGTTTAAGTTATTTTTTTTTCTTTTGCATGCAATTGTTAGACTAAAGAAAAAGGGAAAAACAAAAGCAACTTGGATGGGATTTAAAGTCAAATCACAATATATATATATATTTATGACTTATGCACCTGCTTGGCACATATAGCTCAATTGCAAACAAGGAGTGAGCAAAATTAAAGAGTTATAAAATGGAGGGAAAAAAACAAAGTATATGGGAGGGTGATTTTGAAAATGGCAAGAAAGAGAAAGTGAATAAAAAGAAATTCATAAGAAAAAAAAAATCAATAAAAGAAATGAAAGTCAGGTGAGACAAAGTCAGCCACAAAAACAGATACAATGTTATGCTACGTTAAATGAAGAATATTAGGCTGGGAACAGACAGAAACAAAATGTCATATGTGCAATTACATACAAGTATTCCAAAGAAAGACGTACGCCAGATGACAGGTAGTAATATAATACTGTAAAAGTGAGCAACTTGCAAGGTGACATGACAAGGAATGGGTGGGTGGTTGGGTGGTATGGATGAGCACAAATAAACTAAACATGTCAGAATTTTACTATGAAATATTTGTTAATTTATGAGAATTTGCCATTCAAAAACTATGCAGATTTAGACAATCTAATGTCAATCTCCTTATTAAATTGATACAGGTTCATAAATAAATCCTAAGAGGAGGAGGGAAAAAGAAAAGGCATTTATTTTATACAAATACTTTGTTTTTTAATATAATCTCTTTCCATCCGTCAATGCACTTAATTCAGTGATGGATATACATCAAACATTATACAATGTCAGTCAATGGAATTATTGATCCACTCTCATAACAAAAAATTAAGTCATTCATATGACAATGTCCCATTTGATTAGTGTTTTACATTTTTTTTTTATAAAAATTTCATCAGCGTGAAAGAATCGGTTATTCTGTTTTTATTGCTATCCTCCATCATCAAAGAGAGACATTCTTCAGGTTCTGTTACTTCAACAGACAGACACTCTCTCTTACTGTCTCTCTCAAAATTGCCTAAACTATTATTTACTTTATGAATGATTAAAGTAATTATGATAGTTGATTGGGAAAATTGTGTTGGCTAACCACTCTTTTATAACTGCCATTAAAACAAAATGCTGCTACTATCATTGACAACCTTGGCAGGATGTGACCTCATAACAAGTATTCAAATTTACTCTTTCTATTAATTTTGAAAATTACAAATCCTAATAGCAATATTTACAAACAATTGAAATTCTTCAAGTATGATTAGGAATAGATTTAAAATCAAAGGGTTGTATGTTCATTGTTTGGTTAATAGACAATAGAAATACGCCTAAAATTTCCAAAATAATAATGAAAGCATCAACGCTACACTTTTATTAATGGGTCAGATGTGTATGAGAATCAATGCATATACATACATAATTTATTATCGACTGTGGACTCTATAAGCCAGGTTAGGATTCTCCACAACTTTTATTTTTTTTGCTATTATAAGCAATACATGCACCATTGATTGTTTTTGTACTACTGGTTATACCATCTCCTTTATTAGGTCATTATGTACTTTCTTCTGTTTCTCTTGCTTTTAAGCTGTCCTGTAAGTTAAATTTATCAAGTTTTCTTGCCTCATTATGTATTCCCAAAACTTTCAGCTGTCTTCTCCTGATTGGTATTTCATTATCTTAAACTTGTTCCTATTATCACATTGCCATAATTATAAACATTTTTGAAAATTGTTGTGGCAAATTAGAATTTTCTTGCAGTCATTCTGCTTTGACAAGCAATGGTAGCTTGGGGTAAAAGGATTTTATACACTCATAAAATAACGTCTCTGAAATATGTTTACACAGTAAATGTTAGAAAATAACTTTATACAATAAACTGACTCAATTCCAAACTTCTAAAAATATAAAGGAAAGTCAGGATAAAAGTCGATGATTTCACGAGTTGTAAGAAAATAACTTTATTCACATATTGATTTAACTTTGAATGAAAATCCGACAGAATGGTAAGTAAACAAGACAATTTGGAAAACTCTTACTTTAACATGTTTTAATGATCACACAGCGTCATCAGAAAACAGATTTCCACTAAATCTACATTGGCAAAACAGATCATGATTCTATTTAGACATATATGATCTGTATTTAGAAAGTATTCCAACTTTATTTTTTTCCTGACAAAACTAATATTGTATAGGCAAAATCATTTGAATGGGAAGGAACATCACCGTTCCTGCACATGTGTGAAAATCTTTGGGAAGGAATTTTGGCTATTTTAAGGAATAAAAAAAATTGATAAGTAGTACAATGTAATTTTTATAATTTGCATTAAACTTAAACTTGTTTAATATAATTTTTTAAATATTATAAACTGCTTCAAACATTTGCTTTTTCAGATTGTAGTTGTTAAAAGTTTGATTGGCCATTTATATATTTAAGATATAGAGAAAATTAGATTAACATGGTCATCTCTATTTAACAGTTGTCATCTCTATTTAGATTTTAGATGAAATCTAAAATTACAAGTTATATAATTTTTTAATGAACTTTATGTCAATTGTCTAAAACATAAGTGTGAGATGGTATATGACAATTAGCCAAACAGGATTATCCATAAGAAAAACAGCAGTTACAACAACAATCAGATATTGGTTTATTGTATAAATGTAGTTAAAAAAACAACAACAAAAAACGAAGCAAAACAACACATCTCCCAGGATCTCTATCGTGCTTCCTAACTCTTAAATCTCCTTCTCTCCTCTCACAACCTTTTATGCATGAAATGTACAGGATTGAACAAAGAGGAGAGAGTGGGATGTTGCTTACCTCGTGGTGAGAGAGAAGAAGAAGTGGCAACAAGTGGCAATTTCTTTTATAGAAAAATACTGTGAAAAGAGAGAACAACAATGGGAAGAAAGGAAAGCAATAAAACTCGACTGAAAATACGAGTTGGTGAATTTTGTTGCTTGTTTCATATGTCAAAGGTTGCAAAAGGCAGAGATTTAAGAGTAAGGAAGGATGATAGGAATCCTGGGAGATTTTTTTTTAATTTTTGGAACTATAATAAGTTATATAATTATAGATATTTATAATAAGAATTATTACATATTCTGAATAATATTTTCATAATAGTCATATTTTTCATGGTAAATAAATGGCTGAGACTAAACTTTGCAGTAATGCTTCATTTAAACATATTCTGTAAAATAGAAAAGGCAGAGAATGTTTTTTTAAGCCTTTTGGCGTGTTTCTGTTTGTGTCAAATAAGTCATTATATATAATTTCTATATGGTGACTTATTTGACACAATATATAAGAAATATAGAATGCTAGTGTTAATAAAACAGTGCTTGGTGTAATATAAAAGAGCTATTAAGTATATATTAATAAATATACACATTATTCTTCACCTGAAGATTGCATTGTGCATCAAACTGAGTCATGCTACCAATGAAGGAGATTATATATATATATATATATATATATATATATTTTTAGTATATCGAGGCAGCAAGTAATTTTCTAAACATATGCTATTAAATATAAGAGACAATGAATGTCTATTATGTTTAATCATGAGCCGTTCTAAACGTATTTTTGCTTTAATTTCAGTTGAAAATAAAGACAAAAATTCTCCAACATTTGGATAATTATTTATTGGTTTTCTTCTAAGCTTTCGGCTCACATGAGCCATCTTCAGAGAGGTTGTTTAAACTGAAATATTATAAAATCCACCATCACCGACGATTTTATTTTGTGTTGACATAAAACTCCGCTTGGCAACGGCAATAGTTACCAAAAATAATAAACGCAGTTCTTAAGTTTGCGATGCGGTTTTATGACGTCACACCGCGGGATAGCGCGAAATGACAAAACCATGTAGTCAAATGCAATGTAATATGTTATTTCCTGTTTTAAAGTTGATTTTATTGAGTGTTGGTTGTTTTGATTTGATGTACATGGCCTCCAATATCTGCAGGTTCCTCTTACTGTGTGTATGAGTAGGGATCACCGTATTGTGTTATGTTTTAAAAATATACTCTAATTTATGTTTTCTGAATAATTTCTGTTTGTGTATGTGATTTCATTTTTTTTTTTAATGCCAAAAGATTTAGTTTAAAACAATGTAACCGCGTCAGTATCTGTCTGCAATTCACTTCCATCCAAAGTTTGAAATATCTATTTCTTAGCCATTTCTGTTATCTCTCCTCTTTCTTCCCTCTGTGCATTTTCTCGCTTTTCCCTCTTCACTTTCTGCTTTCTATTTTATTTTTTAATACAAAAAGATTTGAGCCCAGACACCATGTAACCAATATCTATATCTGCCTACAATTCACTTCCTGCTTAAATTTAAAATTTCTCTCGGTTAGCCGTTTCCATTGGCTCTCTCCTCTCAGTGCTTTCTCTCGTTTTCCTCTTTGCTTTTTGTTTCCGCTGTCTTTCCCTTTCCTCTTTCTTTTCCCTTTCTTGTTTTCCCCCACCTCTTTTTTAATATCTTCTTACCTCGTACAAAGAGATTTCCAAAAATAAAGTGAAGTGGTATTTTTTTTTAAATTTTTTTCAATAAAATGTTTATTACCATCATTATTAACTACCTGATGAGTCATTATTGTTTCAATGTAAAAACAAAATCTAAAATTTTGTAGTAATTTGTACATGTTCTAAAGTATAATTAATAATAAATACATAAATATATTTTATATATATATATGTGTGATAGATATGTGCATGTTTGACTATCAGTTTTGTTGAAGCACAAACAGATCATACTGCAGCTTGATTTTATCATTGAACATTTAGTAATGCATATGCTTGTCACATTTTTTTAGTATAATCTTAATAAAACAATCTTACACAGACACACAATGTGTGTGTGTGTGTGTGTGTGTGTGTGTGTGGATACACAAGTTGAGCTCAAGAGAACAAAGTTTTCATATTTGGTAGGCAACGGGTTGGTTAAAAGTGACGTTATGAATGATTGCCTAAGGCAACTTCTTTCATAAAAGTTTCTGATCATTCTTTTCAATACATTTCATTAAATTTACTTGGTTCTATAATAAACTGGGTTTTTGTTGATCACTTACAAATGTCGAATTTGAAAATCAAAACAAAAAAGTTAAACAATATCTGGGCAACAAGATTTTAACAATTGCTCTTTAACTGAACTGACATCACAACAAAGGATTTTCTACCTGTTTCTCTTTCAGTGAATAGAAATCTTTTCTGATTTACACTGGTCTTGGACAAATCTTTTCATTCTTTCTCGAGGTTCAATGTTTTAGCCAATCCATGCTAAAGCATTTTTGGGAGGGGAGTTTTCTTGTTCATAAGAAACTACAATTGTCTTAACAATATTTGAAATGTTAACGACTCAATCACAGATGATAGAAAGTTTGTCTGGACATTAGCAATGATATTTTCAGATTTACATACATTCACCCTCCCATGTGACATACTGATTCATGTTTTATTTTCATTTTGAAAGATATATAAACAGATTTAGTTTTTATTACAATTACAGGTATTCACGAGGGCTGGGCCACTGGCTGAACACCCACACTGCCATTTCTCAACCAGGCATAAAATGACTAAAAGGTTTCAACTGCCTGTCACCATAAAATATTGGCCAATGAAAATGAAGAAAAAAAGATCTATTTTCTGTTGACACGTCCTTCAGCAGGGACAAATTGCAAGTGACTCTCACAACAACAAAGATCAGTCTGAAGTTATCTTCAATTCTAATAATCAGTCAAAATCTTTCCATTTCAGAGTAGAAGGATTGGCAAGTCTTTTATTATTAGCTTTGAATCTACAATCACTACCATTGTATAAAGGTGAGCAACTAACAACTCACTATAGGAAACTGTAAATGTTTTAGTTGAAATCAGCCATGTTATAGCAAAACAAAGGTGGGTCTTATTTTGAGAGAGTAAGAGGAAACAAATATATGTTTTTCTCCTCTTATCAATAATTTATTTATTATGCACAAGTTCTTTTGAATACAACAACCAAGGAATTATTTTTATTTTATGAGTGGGTAAAAAAATAGTCTAGTTTTCATAAAAGAAAAATTTTAAGTGTGCCATAAAATCTTAATAAAAAAAACTTACAATAATGACACACATAAAAGGATTGCTACCTGTGTGTGTGTGTGTGTGTGTATATGTGTAAAGTATATTTTGGCAGCAAGAAGTTATTTAAAATTCAGAATAAAATAAAATCCTAAATTCAACCAAAACAGCATGTTTCATCTTTTTTTTTTTTTATTGCAAATTTTAATTTTTAAATCAGATGTGTAGATAGACTAAACTATCGCCCGGTTCACACTCCACCCACGTCTATTGAACAGGTGAAGAGGCTCATCCCTTGTTCCCTGTTTAGGATGTGGTTCCCGGCTTTCTCTTTTCCAATCTTTTCACTCCTTTTCCTTTTTCAATTGGAGTAGATAGACTAAACTGTCGCCCGGTTCACACTCCACCCACGTCTATTGAACAGGTGAAGAGGCTCATCCCTTGTTCCTTGTTTAGGATGTGGTTCCCGGCTTTCTCTTTTCCAATCTTTTCACTCTTACATAGCCCCCTGCACATCAGTGGTGTTACCACCTTGCTCGGGGTGATATGATTAAAAAAAAAAAGAAAAAAAGATGTACATCCCAATAAAAATCATGGGTGAACTGCCCAAACTTCAATATTGTTTTTATTTAATTACTTTTGACCATCTTAGTCATTATCAAAAACTAAATGCTGTCAGTATGGCAGACAAGATTCTGCTGGCTAGATTCTGACATTTTTAATCAAATTAATTTAAATATTCACATGTAAGTGACATATTTAAATTAGTTTCCAAATTGCACCAGAAAAGAATGTATCAAATATTTCTATGTATTATTATTTTATATTCCTCATAAACATTTCATACACACTTTAAAATACTGTCTCCTCTGGTGAAAGATATTTTAGTTAATGTGAGATATTTATTTTGTATAATAATCAATTGGAGCATTTTAAGTCTTTCCTTATAATTGGCACTGTATAGCATTTTAGTATTATCCTGTAATATCTGTCTTATGTTAATAGTTGTATTTTGCTTGTGTATGAATTACACTTGGTTTCAATCAGTTAATAGTTAACCTACAAGAGAGTGTGGTGTATTTGTGGATAATGTAAAAATGTCTTTCTTTTATTATTGGTATTAGAGATGCAATTACCTAAAGGACGCAAAAATTCCTAACATTTTTTACCTAAGGCAGAGAGATTTGGGTTATCATTAGATTAGATGTTTTAAAGTTTTTCTTTATAGTAAATGATAAGTCTAAGGTATTTATTACAATCATTAATTGATATGTAGTAGTGCATTATATTTTTAATGTCTTTTTTATCATGTTTCTAATTAAGGTACATCTGGTTACAGTTGAATTAAATAATGGTGCTTTTATTTTTGTTTATATTAGGATGGTTGCACATGATTTTTTCTGAAATTCTCTAAAGCTGATTTTATTTACTCATTGATAACATGGTTGAGGAAATTGTCGTTGATAAAAGTTTATTTTATATTTGCTCAATTCTTTATAAAATAGTGTGTTTATATTTTATCTCTCAATATTATGTAGCCACCCCTTTTGTAACTGTGAGATGACACAATTTGTGCTAGTGTAAATTTCTAGACAAAAGCAGTAAAATTATGCTTGTTGGTGCATGTCTACTAAACTATCAAGGAAAAAATTTCCATTACTGATGTGATGTTCATAAGTAAATTATACAACAGAGTTACTCTCAAAGGTTTTATTTTGTCTAGGTTTTCCTTTAGTATGAATGTTATTGAGACATTGTGCCAGATGACCTCAGCAAGTCAATCTTCATAGCACTGCCTAAGAAGCCAGGAGCAAATGAGTGCGAACTCCACAGAACCATCAGCTTAATAAGCCATATAACAAAACTGATCATCCGAATCCTGATGAATACAGCGAAGGCAGAATCAGGCCAGAGATAGGACAAGAACAGTGCTATTTCGTCAAAGTCACTGGAACAAGGAACGTCATATTTATGATTAGGATGCTCTCTGAAAGGGCAATACAAACGAAGAAAGATGTGTACCTATGTCTTATTGATTATGCAAAGGCATTCGACAAAATACGCTACAAAGAATTGATGGAGATGCTTGGCAGCCTCAACATATTTGGGAAAGACCTAAGAGTAATCAAGAATCTCTACCAGCAGCAAACCACCAGCATACGGACAGGTAACAAATTCAGCAGATATACAAAGATAGAAAAGGGGCATAAGACAAGCATGTGTTTTTTCACTGAATCTATTCAACTTGTACTGCGAGACTATTCTGGGAACCCTAGAAGTTATGCCAGGATTCATCATCAGAGACCACATTTTAAACAATATAAGGTACACAGATGATACAAGTGCAAATAGCAAACACGGAAAGGAAGCTACAAGACCTCCTAAAGAAGGTAAGCTGAAGAGAGTGACAAGAAAGGACTACAAATAAACTGCAAGAAAACCGAATACATGGTCATCAGCAAAAAGAGCAGCCCAAAATGCCAAATACAGGTGAGGGACACTAAAATCAAGCAGGTACAAAAATTTAAATACCTTGGAAGTGTTCTAACAGAAGACGGAAAGTGCGACACAGACATCCGAAGGTGAATTGGCATGGTGAAGGAAGCATTCCAGAAACTGAGTAAAGTATTAAGAAACAGGACAATTTCACTAGAAATAAAGAGGAGAGTACTGGATTGCTATGTGATATCGGTTCTTCAATATGGCAGTGAATGTTGGACAATATCTTCGAAGATGAAGGAAAAACTTGAAGCAACTGAAATGTGGTTCTACAGAAGGGTGCTGCAGATATCATGGACCGAGCATGTGAGCAATGACAAGGTTTTGGAAAGGATGGAAATGAAAAGGAAATTAATACTGAGCATCAGGAAGAGACAACTAAAGTTCCTGGGACATGCAATGAGGAAGGCGGGCTTGGAGAACCTGATACTAACAGGCCAGATAGAGGGAAAGAGAGACAGGGAAAAGCAGCAGATAACATATTTAAGGACCTTATCAGGTGGATGACGGAACGAGGGAGAAAGCGTGCTAAGAGCCACCAGGGATAGGGAGATGTGGAAAGCCATGATCGCCTATGTCCTGAAAGGACATGGCATATAAAAGAAGAAGGCGGGGGCTTGGTAAAATTATTAAAGATTTGTTTTTTTTATGCAAGTCATGTAAAAATTGGATTAAGTATAACCCATATGTGAACCTACAACTACACCATCAGTCTGTGCATAAATGTTACTTTAATGATCATAAAGTATTTAGCTTGTGCAAGATAGAAAAGGTTTACATAGAATTGCTGGTTTAATATTAGGAGGTAGTAACAAGGAATGTTTATATGCATTTGGTATTACTATACGTATATTTTCTTTGACAATAATATTGATAAACAGACTACCAACATCCTACAAGGCTAGGATGACAAGTAGTAACTTGCAGATTTGGTTTAATGCTCTAAGTTCTGCTCGTGGGATCACCACATGGCACAATAGCCTCGTGAATTAAAGCATCAGTTCATGTATTTGGTAAGATAGTAATTGTGATTACAATCTCTGCGATAGGCTGGACATTGATAACTCAATGGAAACTGGGTGAGCAATAATAAATAAGAACTAGATGAGATATCCCCAGACAAGGTCAGCGGGACAAGATTAGACAAAGGGTTCAGTTCGGAAGATTACCTGTATCAACGAGCACCTGATGAAGCCAAAATGTTGTGATAATAACAACAAAGATAAAGAATAATAAGTCTTCATCCCAGAAATTTAGACAGAAACAACGTTTAATTTTTTATTCAGGAAGCATAAACAATAAGTTGCAAGACAAATTTTTGGTTTATTTTTGTTGTCACTCTCTAAACTATGTTGGACAATAGGCCAAATATAGAGCTAGGAAGATTGTGTTGCACCAATCTTTCAAATGGGGAGGACCTGACTTTCACAGATTAGCTCACAACTAATTTACATAAAGAAGTTCTGAAAATTTCACAGCCCCAAAACTTTTCAGCACCCTACTTCATGTCTTCTGTAAATTTGCAAAAATAATGGTAAACCTCATTTTGTTCTATTTTGAAGGAACCCAAATGCCACTGCCAAGTTTCTTCCATTCTTTTGTCTCAATTGTCATTAGTTCTTCACTTTACAAACCAATATCATTTCTTAACTGACGTCCATATGTTTTAGTTGGTCTTCCACTCTTCCATTTTCAACATTTAGGCTCCCACAAGAGTATAGTTTTTCCCTCCTCCAAATCTACCCTGTGAATTGCAACCTTCTAATCCATAGTGATTCTGTCACATGCTGAGATTCTCCGTAGAGCTCCTTGCTTGTTGTATGCTCTTTCCATGATACACCAAGTATCACGCTGAACATCTTTGTATATGTTCCATCAAGCCTATCACTCATCCCCAGAATAATTTCAAATGCTACAAAAATGACTTATGAGCTTAATTTAAACTAATGTCCTCATTTTTGTTAATTGTAATTTTAGATTTCAATCACCCCCCCCCCCCAATTCCAAATGCAGAGAAATTGGTTTATTACAATCACTTTAGGTTAAATTCTTTCAGGCCAGCAGATAACAAAAGTTGGCACAACACAATCTTCCTACTTCTCTTTTTGGCCTTTTGTCACACTTAGCTTATACCATCAAAAAGTGACAACATCTTATTGTACTTATATCAAAGACTTGTACCTTATTGTTATTGATAACAAAGATAAAAAGTAACAGTTTGTTATATTTTTAAACTTGTTATAAAAATTGTTAAAAAAGAAAAAAAAATACTTGATTATGATAAGCAGATCATTTTTTATTCATTTTAAATAAAATACTTTTGATCGCAATAACCATTTTATAATCTTATCTGTGGTTATAATAAACAGCTTCTTTTGTATCAATCAAACTCTAGAGACAAATTTCAAAAATAAATCTCATAAATGTTCTAATTTTCAAGGTGTTCTGTATAACAGGAGAGAGATATTTTAGAAGGTCAAAAAGCAGCTGGATTTCATGATCTCTGCCATCTGTTTTTGTTTATCTTAGATTGAAATCAAAGAGGATGTCATATACATAGCAACTTATCTTTTGATTCAGTAATTACTGATGAACACAATATAAATTTTAAAATTGTACAATGCAAGAAATGAAATTAATTAAATTATTAATAGTCCTATATTTTCATGGCATAGAAAAACTGCTTTCAATATCTATATATAGATATATAAAAAGAAAAGAGAAGATAAGCCCAGGACATTTGTTTCTAAATTTTCACAATAATTCCAAAAAAGCCTTGTAAAATTATCACAAGTCTGTGATTAATGTTATTATTAAAAGTACAGAGAAAAAAAAAACATTAAAAAGAACCCATCTTTCCCCCTCCCCCCATTAGATCACAAGTCCCATAACTCCACAGTCATAAGAGTACTGCAGCTGCAGTAGAAATCTTGGGCAAGATAACCTGACAGAGCCCAACCATCTCCAGGCTAGTTTTAAATTCAGAGTTTGGCAGACCTGAAGGAGATTACCACCACCTTTAAATCTGTAGTTTTTCTTTTTGTCTTTACTTTTTTTTCAGTGCAATCTTATTGATTACACCCTAAACTCTCTGAATGACAAAAAAAAAAAAAATTTGGAAAAATTTCAATATTTCAACAATCTTAGGGGGGGCTCAGTTTTTCATACAACATTATAGTAAATTGATCCTCCATTTTGGAAGCACTCACCAGTATGACATTATCAATTTTTTTTTTTTTTTTACTTTTTTCAGTGTAATCTTATCAACTAAACCCTAAACTTTACAACTGACAAAAACATTAGCGAAAATTTCAACATTTAAACAATTTTAGGGGGTGGTAGCTCAGTTTTTCAGACAACCTTATAGTAAATCAATCCTGCGCAATTAACTTGTTTGCTTGTGCATATTCAACAACTGAATCCTTTGCAAAATTTTTTAACAAAGCCATTCTTGGAGTTTCCGAGGAAGATATCATCATAAAAACTAAAGAAAACTTGAAAAAGACAAAAACAAGAGCAACAACTTGTCCAAAAAAAAAAAAAAAAAAAAAAAAAACAAAGCGACCCCAATGCAAGTGGTTCCAAAATGTGAAACTGAGCCCCTGCTAAAATTGTTTAAATATTGAAATTTTTTCAAATTTCTTTTGATAATCAGAAACTTTATATAATAACTGATGAAACTGCGCTGAAAGGTTTCTGCACAGATTAAAAACAAAATTACATCAGTTTCTTTAAATTTGATCTTTTCTCTTTTTTCAATGTGTTAATGTTAAAGAAGGAATCCAGAATTAGGTACAGATCTCTAGAATAAACCAAGAAAAGAGGCTGGTTTGATGATAACATACTTACTTATTCATATTAATGTCAGCTGGATTCTAAAAATTAACCATGATAATGAATAACACAAATTTACAAGGTCTTGATTCCCAAACAAAATTCATACATGCTGTTTGCTAATAATGGCAGCCATAGCAGATTTACAGAATTATACACTGTAGTTACAGTATGTAAAATACACCTGAAATTTAACATGAAATTGATAGACTGTTTCCAAAGTCTACATCTGAATTCTGAAAGGAAGTTTTGTACAACCAAAACTTGACCTCATAACTATCATTCACCGTATAGGACAGTTATTATTAAGATTCAAATGGGGGGGGGGGGGCTATGTTGTACATTACAATACCTTATAGTACCTCTTTACTTCTATTAGCCTAATTCTATATTCAACATTAATTTAGTAATTCCACAAAGCCGAAATCAATTATAAACATATTTGAAACTTACAGGTATGAAAATGTACACTTTTCATCTTTCTTAGAAAGAGAAAGGCAAGTATAATTCAATAACATTGAGCATGTTAAACATTTGCCACATCTGTAAACTAGAAAAATGTTTATTTCCACCTTTACAGCTGTATTGATTTCTCAGTTCATTTTTTTCTGGAGAGAAGCTCATACTAAACCAGACAACATCAAAATAGTAACACCACATAATAGCAGAAAGAAAAAAAAACAACTGTGTTATTTATATTGGCACTTCACTTCTACAAATGTTGACTGGGAAAATACAAACTCAGCAAATCTTTCACTCTCTTGGACAGAAATCAATATAAGAAAGTATGGTCAGCCTCGCTATCTTTGGAATCATCAATTGCAAAGACGTCTCCATCCCCAAAAAATCAGAAACCATGTTTCACTTATCCTCAAAATTAACCCAATTGCTGAGATTTTCATGTTGTAGACTTATTAAATTACTTTGTAAGATAATATTTTTCAAAAGGTGCAAAACATGAACAAAAATAAAAAAATCAATTTATATGCCTTCAAAGTTGTCATAGTCTGAAGGAAAATGCTCAAATTAATTCCTAAAAGAATGTTTCATTTATCAACTACCAAAATGTTTTTGCCTATTTTTAGTCACTAATATTTCTTAGGTAGGTGGATGGTAGTTACAGCTCTTCACTCATCAAATAAATAGAATCCATAGCTAAATCCACTGCTAAGAAAGTCAGTTCTCTGTAAAAGGCCAGAAAGTTTTTTCTGCCTGAAACAATCCTGCACATATACAAATCTACCATCCGCCCATGCATTGAATACTGCTGCCATATCTGGTCGGGTTCTCCTGCTATCCACCTCGGTGTCCTTGACAAAAAAATAAAGGAGAATCTGTAATGTGATAGATACCGACTTGGCAGCTCAGATAGTCACTTTCTCACCAGCACAATGTGGGTTCCCTGTGTCTCTTCTACAAATACTTTCACGGCTTCTGCTCCAATTAACTTAGCTCATTGGTGCCCCCTATATATGAATTTACTCGAGCCATAAGATTAGCAACCAGGTCCCACCCTTTTACTGTGAAGCCAGTAAATTGTAAACACGAATTCTACTCCAGCAGCTTCTTTTCTCACACTTCTCGCCTGTGGAATTCCCTTCCATTTATTAGTTTCCCTGACAGCTACAATCTCCAAGAATTTAAATGTAAAGTCAATAGTTATCTCCTATCTCACTAACCTGCATCCTCTCTCTCGTGCTCCTTTCTCTGTCCACTCCACTCACATCAGTATTCTCATCCTTCTCTTACCCACTTCTTGACACCTCCTATAACCTGTCACACTTTCTCATAACTTTTTTTCTATGTAAACCCCTGCAAAACAGTGGCAGTAAAATGCCTTCTTGGGGCAATATGATTATATATAAAAAAAAAGTTTGAACTGTAAAGTGAAATATTGCCAATTAAAATAGATCTTGCCTTTGTTCAATTTCCCAATTAAATTCTTGAACGTATCTCATCCACAGAGTGGCCTTGGAAACTTATAATGAGATTTTACTATGACTTTAATATAAAATGTTGTTTTCAGTGTTCTTCAATTTGTAAAAGGCTCCCCACTTTTTATGATGTATAAAACATAGCATGGGACAAATCCAAAGGGAGAAGACAGATTAAAAAGAGTAAGTTGTGTTAATTGTTCAACTGAAAACCTATTTGCTTTGAAAATCAGTGTTCAAAGAAAGACCTCATTGATTTCTTTTTTATTTTTATTTTTTGCTAAATACCAACAACTGGAAGTAGAAATATACAACTATCTCAGTTACAAAACAAGCCACTGAAAACCCCTTCTTGGTAAGGAAGAGTACCAAATACTACACATTCAATGTTTGTTGCTATTTGATAGTCATTGTTGAATGTTGATAGAATTATAATAATTTATTTAGTTTCAAAGTTGACAATGAATATAGCAGCCATTTTATTTCTCTTGCCTAGATAGGTAAGAGAAAATTGCACATATACATTTTCAACTATACTTTTTTTTTCTGGTTACTTTCATGCATGCAACAGGACCACAGTCAAGATTAGTGACAATAAGATAATGTACAGGGAGAAGTTATTTCATGACTTTTCATTTGGGACATTTACAAGAAGTCCCAAGTGGAATCCAAACTCATTGTTATCAGTTGTTTTCATAATAACAATATACCGTTTCACATTTTATCACACTCGCACACAAGGTGATTAAGAGGGGGTTCTTAAAATTTTCTCGGCCAACATATCAGTTATTTATGTGGGAAATGGAACAGACAAGCCAAGTCATGACTCTGCGCATTCAACTCTCATTAGAAAAGGCATGAATTCACTTTTCCCTAACCCTAGCTATAGGTAAGTAGCAGGACAGTTGGAGTTCTTTAGCCTTATAAAGATAGTCCAACTCAGCTGATTACTGATAGGAAAAAAAACTAAATCTGTGTCAAGGATAAAAGATGCTCATGAAATTCAAACCTGTCAAAAAACAAAAAAAATAAAATAAAAATACTGCTACTGAAATTACATAAGTGTTTACTCTACTATGCCACATATGGATATTACAGAAACCAATATTATATGTGCGGGCATAGAAATCCGCTCAGAAAAGGTTTATTAAAGCTGAGAAAAAAAAAAATGAGGGCATCTGTACTTCTATTTAATCTCTTGCGAGTCAAACTGATATTTCAAGAATATTGTATTTCCATCAATGTCACCATTATAAATCATAGAAAGATTGACAAAGAGGATAGCAACTATAAGTTGAATGTTTTGCAGCTACCCATAATCAACTCTTCAATGTTTCAAGTGCTACAATTAACACAACTACTGATTATTTCCCTAATAGATTTGTTAAGATAAATATAAAAGCTTTAATTATTAAATTAAAAGTCTTATTACATAACTGCTGCAATGCTTATGGTAATCATATATCAGATTAGCTTTTGTGAAATCAGCTGTTGTCCAGGTGGAATTTACATTTTTACAAAATTCAACTTCATTACCATTTTTGAGATGACCATAAATTAACATGACTTCCTTTTCAAATAAAAATTAGGTTTGCTTAACAAAAATAAAATTGATAAGTCGTATACATTGATAAAACTTGGAACTGACCTAAAAGTTAGCCTCAGAAAGCATCAATGTTTATTTCCTTAATTTCCTATGAAGAAAAATGTCACTTTCACCACTGCCATAGACCAGTTACTTTATCTGATAATAATAATAATAAACCACTTGATGAAAACAGGAGTAAGCCGAATCCCATCAGTGAGAAAGAGCCCATCTTCAGTCACTAATGTGATGTGGCTTCCCTCTGTCTTTTCTACAAGTATTTTTTATAGCAACTGCTCTGACGAGCTTTTTTCCCCTGGTTCCCAACCACATGTATTTACACATGCTATTAGATTGGCATCTAGGTCCCACCATTTTACCATCAAAATAGTTAAATATGACCTCCTCTTCTACTCAAACAGCTTCTTTTCTCACACTTCCCGTTTGTGAAACTTCCTTTCATTTGCTTGCTTCCCTGATAGTTACAATCTTCAAAAATTTAAAGGCAACATCAATTGCCATCTTCTATCTACTTGAATCCCATTCATCTCTTATCTTTCTTCAATATCTCCTATACCTTGTTCCCTCACCTCACTGTAACCTTTGCACACCAGTGGCAGCCCTGTTTTGCTTGGGGTGAAATGATTATATACAAAAATAAAATCAAACATACCTAATAAAATTATATAAACTTAATATAGCATCTCCAAAAATGTCTCTAAAAGTAACCCTTTTACTCTTGCTTAACTTGTGTAAAATATTTTCATGTATCAAATAAATTTCAAGTCTTTTCAAAATGAAGACTTGTAATAAACTTTGGTTTTATTTATAGTGCAATAAAGAAAACAAAGTTATTTAATAAATATACATTAAAAGATCTCCAAATATCAGCTTGGCAATCAGGAATAAAATGATGAAATTATTTCCCAAATTTTGTAGAATAAAAAAAATACCACAATAAAGAATGTGTGTTATTTATTTGAAGATGAGAACTGATACTTTTAAAAGCTAAATACAACAATATTGCAATCTCTAGCACTTAGCTGCATGCAATTATTAAAATAGAAATACACAAGAGTCATTTAATTTTCTTATAAATAATAAACAAGCAAGAATATAATCTTGCTATGGAGTTTACAGTAACGAGAAGAGAAAACTAAATTTTTGTCTTATTTTATGAGTAAAAACTCAAGTTTTTTTAAAATTTATTTTGTGTGTGTGTATAAATAAATAAAAGGCGTCACAAATATAAAGTTAAATATAGAGAAAATATAAACATTTTTTTCCTGTAGGTGTTAAAATGCAAAAATTTAAAACACTGAACAATTAATAGTGACAAACACTAAAAAATTGTTTAGTGAAGTAACTAAACTTCAGGATAATGCAATTTTCTTTTTTTTTTCTTTTTTTTAAAATCAGCCTCCATTTTGGTCACATGACTGACTAAATAAAAACACTGAATTCACAATTAAACGACCAATGTCAAGATATTTTTTTAAATAAAAAATAATAAAAAATATCTTCTTTGGGACAAAAATAAATTAATAAATTCTGTGATGTACCAGACAAGATTAAAATAAATTTTTAAAGATTATTAAATATTTTAAATTATTTTTTATGGTTTCTAATTCAATCAAGGTTTTTTTTTGTTTATTTTAAAAAAAACTTAGACATAAGTAAGCTTTTATTTTACACACCCTGACCTCACTTGAACGTCAAAAGTTGTCTCTCAATTTTTACGTAAACACAGGACAAATAAATTAAGGTAAGGTAATTGCTTGTAATTTAAATTTAATTTTACATTTTTCAAGAAACAAAACAACGAAGAATACTTTAAGATAATGATTTGAACAAATAACTAATCTGAAAGCGGAGACAATAAAAAATGATTTATGTCTACCTTCAGTTACGATTTTTAGATTTTACATTGCTAGTTAACAAATATACCTAAAAAATATTTTTAAAAAGCTCTCGCCATTCATCTTGGAAAGGTCAACAACATTAATCAGTCACTAATCAATAAAAAATTCAAATATATTTTCTTTCAATAATGCATTTACTAACAATGAAATTGAAACAACAACAACAAAACGTTTCTCCATTTTTTAAAATGTTTACAAACTTTTCGGGGTTAAAAGTAAAATTGACCTTGTAGGCTTTGATAAACATTTTTAAAAGAATCATAATTTGGTCAGGTTACGAAATGTATCAGAATTTTTTAAAGAAAATAATGCAAAGTCGCTGTATTTTCTTTTTTTCTTATATAGCGATATCTCGCTAGAGAATCAAAGACAGGATGAAAAATGAAACCAGTAATTACCTAATTAAAATTAAAGAATTTTTTTAGTCTTTTTTTTTTTTTTAATAAAAAAATAACTGATTATATTCGAAAGCTAAAGTCCATAATGTTAAAAAAAACTCGAAGTAAATATTAAAAAAATAAAAAAGAAATTTATTATTTATTTCTACAACACAACTTAACAATTTGCTACTCTCTACTGTACAATTTTTTATTTTAATATATTGATATTATTATTATCACTGCTACAATATTGTACTTAGTAGCGTGGAAATTCATAACAAATGAATGAAACAATTTTAGAAACAAGAATAAATTAATCAGCTGACATTTTTTAGTGAAAAAGATTGTAAAATATTAATAATAAATAACGAAATAAATCAATTTTTTAATACATAATGAACCAAACAGCATTTCTCAACTAATGAAAAAAAAATTGCGGTTTTTTTGCTTATTTTTAAAAACGTTTAAATTAAAAATTTAGCAACAAATAATTTATCGTTCATTATTTTGACAACCGAGATTCGGACTTCGAGAAAAAAAATGTCTTTCATCTTTAAGAGAAAGAAAAAAGTGTTTCTTAAATTACAACAGGTAATTTAACAAAATACAAATAAGAATGAATAAGTAACATTTATTTATTTTTATCATTTCCAATGCAACAATAGATATCCTTTTTTTTTTCTCTCTCTTCTTTAGGTTTTTCTTCACACCTCCACCTCACTGTTGTTGTACAATCAACAATACACATATCATCACATTCACAGCTTCCCAGTCCCGTTAAATACGTAAATCCCTGTTGTGATACCCGATTGCCTATTTGGCATTGACGAGACATATTACTATCGATTCCATATGTCAAATTTTGCAGCTAGTCGTCAATTAAATATTAAGAAAAAAAAAACTTACCAAAGCGGAGATTTCTTCGTCTAAGTCGGCGTCCGCCATCATGTTACGAGGTCAAAGGCTACAAATGACGTCATTTCCGGATTCTACTCTCTTCCCCCCGCCGCCGCCGCCTCGCGACTGCCGCCACCCCTTCTGCTGTGAAAATCGAGAAGCACGTGTTTTGCCTGTTTATTATCAGGCTTGATTCTTTTTTTTGTTATATCAATCAAATATTACAAAACATTGGTCGAGAAGCAAGCACAAACGTTTAATTATATACGTATATTGATTTAATGAAGCGTTTCCCTGTTCTGTTGGTTTGTTTGTTAATTTATCCGACCTGTTTGAAAAGCAAACCTCACAACAAAATAAATCTTTGACGAATTAATTTCATATGGTTCAGGTTATGTTGATATATTTTTTTCTATTTAAAAAATAAATTTAATTAGACTTTCTAGAATATGTGTAAGATTTTTAAAGCTTTTTTTAAGTGTATTTTTATTATTTTTGAGTGGAGAAACTGATTTTAAGTTTATTCAAATATTAATTAAATAATCTTTTTTGACGAATTTAATGTGGTTATTTTGGTATTTTTTTCTATTTAAAAAATAAATTAGACTTTCTAGAATAGGTGTAAGATTTTTTAAATCTTTTTTTTAAGTGTATTTTATTATTTTTAGGGCGGAGAAACTGATTTTCTAAGTTTATTCAAATCAAATAATTATTAAATAATCTTTTTTGACGAATTTCATATGGTTATTTTGATATTTTTTTTCTGTTTAAAAAATAAATTTAATTAGACTTTCTAGAATAGCTAAAAGAATTTTTTAAATCTTTTTTTTAGTGTTTTTTATTATTTTTGGGGTGGAGAAACTGATTTTCCAAGTTTATTCATTCAAATTAAATATAAGTACTTTTAATTCACAAAAAAGTAAAACAGTACCCGTTTCAACCTTTTTAGTTTTTGTTCAAATAATTCTGTTCTTTTTTTGTTACTGACATTTCATTTAAGTTATTGCTGATAAAAATATATTTAATGCAGGTAAATACAGCTAAAAATCAACTACTCACTGCATGGTTAATAAAAAAAAAATAGTACAACTTTTTACTTGCTGTTAGTGTTATTTCACAATCAAGAAAAAACAAAATTTAAAAACATAAAATGACTATCCCAGTGAGAGATATACATTTTTTTAAATTATAATATTTGAACCACACCTTGTAAGGACTCTGTAGGAAATTCAATCGTCTGGAATGGATTGTTTAATGTTCAAATTCCAAATCATAAAATAAAAACAAAGGAAACATGGGTCAGCCTGTGAGTTCAGCTAAATAAATCATTTGTTTACATGAATTTAAAACAGTGAAAAAGGATAAAAAAAAAAAAACTCTGTAGGTGAGTTTGTAACGTAGGGAGATGGTTAATGTTTCTTTGTTTCGGCCTTGTGTCAGACATAACCGAACTCCCTACAGCTTAAGTTTTATGCAGAATTATCATCAGAAGGTTGGTAGTCAGTTGGAATGTGTGGATTAGCGTAGAAGAGTGGAATAATAAAATATACATTTTGAATGTTAGAAATTTATTAAAAGGAAAGAATAACACTAATACAAGTTGTAGAAGTTAATGTTCAATTCGAAACATTATTAAGAGGTTAAGGGTAGAGTTCGTACAAAATGTTCTAGTAGTAATTGTTGAAATAGATAAGGAGAAAGAGAAAGAGGACAATGTCCGGGTCGCTTGAAGTTTGAAGTTACATTTTAGATGTGTGTCTCTCTTTCACTACTCCCATTTCGCCCTGGATCGCCAAATCCTTCCAAATCTTACAA
This sequence comes from Ascarosepion bandense, assembly GCA_037127315.1. Classification (NCBI taxonomy): domain Eukaryota; kingdom Metazoa; phylum Mollusca; class Cephalopoda; order Sepiida; family Sepiidae; genus Ascarosepion; species Ascarosepion bandense. Next base: position 121,799 of record JBBBDQ010002344.1, read on the forward strand.
GTTGTTCCTATTGGTCAAAAGTCATTTTAACATCTACTTACGAAATCTGGTTTTGACTGTTAGGCACATGGTCAATCCTTTTTCTGGAAAGCCAGGATTTCACATGTCATTGTGAATTTTTGCAAAAGTGAAGAAGGTTGATTTTAATTAACTTCTTATCCTCTACAAGTTAATTGGGTAATTGGTACACAGAAAATCTATATTTAAGAAAAGACTTTTCATAGTTGGTCCACAAAACACATCTGTTATTGGATTTTTGTAGGAGTTGATTGCACAGAAAATCTGAGCTTACACTTCTACACCTTTTCATGAGCCAATAAAAAAAGTATATTTGTGAATTTCCACACAGCTACATTCACTCATTGTACATATACACGACAGTCACGTGATAATCTTGCTTTGCCACTTTTTCACGGGATGTATATATAGCAGACATGTGATACACCCAGTGAGTTGCAGCAGAACCACAGAATACCAAACAAGGCAGTGACATTCACAGCTGCCCTGCTATTGCGAGATCGCATTCTTCAATATCAAGTAATTCTCTCACTCACCCGCACTAAGTGCAAGACGCAAGTGGATGCCTTTTATTTCTTTGAATAACACAATGTGCAAATTATTATAGTTGGCATAAGAAATCTGTCATGTAGAATATTAAGTCCAACTCACGCTTACAAATTCATTCTTCTGTACACTACAAAGATGAATGTTATTGACAAACTCTCATATTTGCACAATTCTTTTATCAATAATATTCCACACACAAATTTCTTATCACACTGATAAATCTTTCAGCGACAATGAACATTTCAACTTACCTCAAAAGCTTTAACACAATTTTCATACAATCCATAGAAGACGCTTTCAAACAAACACTTTTAACATCTGTGTAATATATGTATTTCTTGTTATTGTTAATACACTTTATAGTTACAGTTGATGCTTTGTCAATTTCATTTAACTTTCCATTTGTTTGTTTACTGAATTATTTCAACACTTATAAAAATAATTGTTGGTATGCAAGAATCTAGTTAGGAAGCTCCTTTGGGAAGTGGCCTTGTGCCATGTAAAATCCAAACCTAAATTAACCCTGCATAGGAAGCCCCAACACATTCACCAATAGAAAAGTTATTTTCAAAAGACAGTCGACTCAATAAATTTTACCATGTGCTGACATTTACAAAAACAAAATAAATACCTCTTATTTATTGGCCAATAGGAAGCAAGGAAAAAAAAATCTTAGTGGATTAGTTTCTATTTTCCACAATTGTATTAATATGCATGATTGTTGCCTTTCTCTACAAAGAGACACTGGTCATTCAACAGGATATATCATCTAGGCAACATGCCTTTTTCACACTCTCTCACACATGCCTTACTAATTGATTCCTTTTTTTTCTCATTTGCCAACAAAAGAAAAACACAAAAGCAACCATATCCAATTTTATTTCATACTTTTGACACCAAATTTGTCTTTTCTTCAAAAAAGAAAGTGAACAAAGACTTTGAAGTAGGACAGTCAATAATTTGAAAATGATAGATCTATCAAGTGTGGATTGAATTAGGCTGTGTGTTTAAAATTAACTATCCCTTTCATTTCAACTTTTGTTCTTCAATCAAATTGCCAAACAATAAACGTCAATAAGAAGTAATACAAAAATCAGTTTTGAGTAACAAACAATATTTGGATTTATAGCATAAATGATTCAATGCATTATGCTGAAATGAATAAAGATTTGCAGTGAAATTTTTGTAATGTTTGTCAATTTAATTATGTGTGAAAAATCTTATTTTTTGGTGTTTGGAGATGTGGTGTATGAGTTTATATGGAAAAATATTTTAGTTGTGGTGATATTGTATCAGATAAGAAATTAATTAAAATCAATCTTCTTCACTTTTACAAAAATTCACAATGACTTGTGAAATCCTGGTTTTCCCAAATAGAAAAAGAATTGACCACATGCTTAAGAAAAAGTAAAAACCAGATTTCGAAAGTAAGTGTTAAAATGATTTTTAATGGGAGTGACTTGCAAGGCTTGAGTACTTGAAAATATGAATACATAAAAGCCCCCCCCCCCCGCGGTCAGTGTCAGTCACAGTCACAGATGGGAGCTGCAAGACCACATCTAAAATGTAACTTCAACATTGTCCTATTTCTCTTTCAACAATTACTACTACAAACAATTTCTTCAACTCTCAATACCCTTAACTCAACTTTATCATTGCACGAACTCTACTCATTACTTCTTAATAATGTTTCTAATTGAACATTAACTTCTACGTGTTATTCTTTCCTTTTAATAAATTTCTATTTTAATGCAAAATGTATATTTTATTCTTACACTATGCCACACAATTCCACATATTCCAACATGCTGATAACCAACCTTCTGATGATGAAAAACCTGATGATAATTCTGCATAAAACTTGTAAGCTGTAGGGAGTTCGGTTAAGTCTGACACAAGGCCGAATGAAAGAAAAATTAACCAGCTCCCTATGTCTAAGTTACACAGTGAAAGAACAATTCTGTTTATGAGGTAATTAAACAATGTTTGTGAAATATATTTTTTACTGTAAATTAGGATAACTTGTGGTGCAGTTGTCTTTCTTTGACTGAAATATTGTCAAATAGTTATAAAATTTTAGAGAAATTCTGGATGAAATAATATTATGTGGTTGAGAACTGTAAATGAAATCCAGTGTGATTTCAGTGAGTGAATTCTGAAAGTTTCAGTAACTTAAAACTTCAGATAACTGAGTGTCTTAGATTTGATTGGCAACGTGATTCTCACTAGTGAAAATGTGCTAGTGAACCCTATTTTATTTTATTTTTTTTTTTTTTAATCGTATCACCCCGAGCAAGGCGGTAATGCCACTAATGTGGAGGGGGCTACGTAATAGTGAAAAAATCGGAAAAGAGGAAGCTGGAAACCATATCCTAAACAGGGAACAAGGGATGGGCCTCTTAACCTGTTCAATAGACATGGGTGGAGTGTGAACTGGGCGATATATAGACCTATCTACTCCAATTGGGAAAAAAAACAAAGTGAGAAGATTGGAAAAGAGAAAGCCGAAAACCACATCCTAAACAGGGAACAAGTGATGAGCCTCTTAACCTGTTCAATAGACGTGGGTGGAGTATGAACCGGGCGATAGATAGATCTACCTACTCCAATTGAAAAAAAAAACAAAGTGAGAAGATTGGAAAAGAGAAAGCCGAAAACCACATCCTAAACAGGGAACAAGTGATGAGCCTCTTATACCTGTTCAATAGACATGGGTGGAGTATGACCCGGGCGATAGATCTATCTACTCCACTTGAAAAAAAAAACAAAGTGAGAAGATTGGAAAAGAGAAAGCCGAAAACCACATCCTAAACAGGGAACAAGTGATGAGCCTCTTAACCTGTTCAATAGACATGGATGGAGTGTGAACCGGGCGATAGATAGATCTATCTACTCCAATTTATTTACTTGATGATTACATGATAGGCTCAAGAACATGTTTCCTTAATTTTAGCCATTCTCTGGTTGCGTAGGCATAAATATGACCTTGGTATTTATTAACCTGTCAGAAAAGGTCTATTGTATTTTTAGCTTGAAGCCTAAAAGTGTTTAGTTGGTTCAAATTTCAAACTTAAATGTGAAAAATATATAAAATACAATTTTAATATTTGTTGTCAAATCAGGACATTGTTAAATAACATCCTTAAAGAAATTAGATGTGATCCATAAAACGTAGATGCCAGGTTCTACAACTTCATACACATTTGCAACATCATTTTGCCTTTTCTTCACAAAAAAAGACAAAGACTTCATACACCTCAGCATTTGCCTTTCCTTCACAAAAGAAGAATTTCATCTAACCTTAAAAAAACTGAACTCTTAAAACACACATTCACAAGAAAAACTTTATATAAAACTTTTCAACATGTGTTACTTCAAAAGTACAAAAATTGATGTCATCATTCTTGTTAAATAAATTTACACTTATTTATACAAATGAGATCCTTTTGTCTTTTCTGCAAACTTCTGATACCTTCAAATGTCGGTTTCAGTTATGTTTGACACAAGGCCATTTCACAAACATAACTAACACTCCTTACACTGTGGTTGGAAAAAATCTTTTATTGTTAGCAATGATTCACTGACTCTTTGTTGTTGCTGCTGGAGATGATTCATTTGAAGCCACTGACACATGATAATCAGCAAAGATTCACTGACCATCTGTTTTGTTTTTGTAGCTGATTCATTTGAAGTTGCTGACATGCTTCTTTCAGCACACTCTCTGGGGAGAGGGGGTAACAGTTGCATTTCTACTCTTGAAAGACAAAATCTATGGGTTTTTATAAGAATTTTCTTTCAAAAAGCAGACTCAAGAAAAATAGGATATTTGTTGTCTCTGATTGATCAAATATTTCACATGGTGATATTAATTTCTAACAAATAGACACTTAGATTTAAAAAGTGTCTGTTGTATTGTGGAATCTTTTTCGGCATGTTTGTAATATTATCTTTTATTGGGTAGGAAATAAAGTTTGGGCATGCTTCAATATGCTATGTATGTGGATATGTAATTTTGTTAGAAATGTGGTTTATTTTCTATGACCACACAGCCTAACACTAACAGTAAAGTATATCTAGCCTAAAAGGTTAGTTAGTTAAGTGCCATACATGATACATGCTTGGGCGATCATGTCATGAAAGAGACATGACTGACTGGGCAGAAGATTATCCTAAACTAGGTTGACATTACTTTCTGCGGCAGACTGGTTGCCAGCCAAGGCTATAGAACCCAATCTGTCCTGTTATTTGACTCATAGCTAGAGGGATGGAAGAAATGTATTATATTATTAAGTAGTAATTATTTGTGGATCAGTTTATTACTTCATAATAATACAAAACCGATCCCCCAACTTTATGCCCAGTAGAAGCCTTAATCATGTTTTCAACTATTATATTCAGTCAGTTAAGTGCCATATGTAATACACGCTTTAGGCGATCAAGTCTCAAAAGAGACATAACTGACTGGGCAGAAGATTATCCTGCAGTAGGTTGCCATTACTTTCTGCAGTAGACTGGTTGCCAGCCAAGGCTATATAGAACCCAATATGTCCTGTTATTTAACCCATAACTGGAGGGAAGAGACGGATTACCTTTTTCCAAGGCTATTTGCACATAAGTGAATGCAGAGAATTCAACTGGAATTCAAACTCGGCTCCCCAATTTCTCATTCTGAGCCAATATCACAATGGGAAATTTTAGCATTTTATTTTTGCAGTGAAAAACATATTGATTTGGAAATTCTTGCAAAAATCAAACAACTGTCAGATTTTAATGAAAGTTTCATGTCCTATTCAGAAATGAATTAAATAATTTCAAAAATGTTATTTTTTTTAAACATTTGTTACCGCTTGCACAGCTTATCTAATTTTATGAAATTAAATTTTGATCTGCTTAAGTTAAAAGCAAACCTCCTTGAAAAATTCTAATCATTGATTTCTTTTTGCAAAATAGAATCACCGGTTACGAAAAATCGGCTCTGAATGGTAAAATAAAAAATGCAAAGGTAGTTTTCCAGAAACTTGTTAAGAGGTGTATTTAATAACACTTTTGATGATCTGGGTTGATAGATATTTCTGGAAAAATTAAATAAAATCAATAAATAAAATAATAATAATGAATAAAAAAAGAAAAGGAAATACATTTTCCATGATGCTAGTAAGAAAAGAGCCATAAATTTTATTACCCTACTTGGTTTTGACAAACACCCATTAAGTAATACTGTTTAAGTCTGTAAAAAGGCAAGCATTTTCTTCCTCTTTTTCCTTCTTCCTCTTTCTCCAAGATCTATTAGAACAATGGCCCACTGGGACACATTTGTTTCCCAAGTCCAATGATGAAGGAACTTGTAGCTATTGAGAGATGGTTAATGTTTCTTTTTGATTCGGCCTTGTGTTATAGTTTAGGGAGCTGATTAATGTTTTCCTTTGATTCAGCCTTGTGTCAGACATAACCGAACTCCCAAGAAGCTTACAAGTTTTATGTTGAATAATATTCATCAGAATTATTATCAGAACGTTTTCATCAGAAGGTTGGTTGTCAGTTGGAATGTGTGGATTAGTGTAGAAGAGTGGAATAATAAAATATACATTTTGAATGTTAAAATTAGTAATTTATTAAAAGAAGTAATAACAAGAATTTGTAGAAATGTTCCTAGTAGTAATTGTTGAAAGGGATAAAGGAGAAAGAGAACAAGGTGCGACCTGACTTTATCTCCCTGTCCATTTGAAGTTGAAGTTACATTTTATTTGTTTCATCTTGAGGCTCCCATCTGTCTCCCTGACTGACTGATGAATTCCTTTTATTGTAATCTAGATTTTTCACACTTACTCGCGAAGTCCTTTTTGGTCTTGCAAGTTGCTCCCATTAGTCAAAAATTATTTTAACTCCTACTTGTGAAATCTAGTTTTGATGTTTTTCTTTAAGCACATGGTCAATCCTTTTTCTATTTGAGAAAAACATGAATTTCACATGTCATTGAGAATTTTTGTAAAAATGAAGAAGAAGGTTGATTTTAATTCTTAATTTCTTATCCCACAAACTCTTTTTCCACTTTCCAATGCATAGTGTTCATATATGTTTTGCCAAAACTCCAGTAAAGCAAGACAAGTTTTACTTTGACCATTCCAACTCTACACAAGCCAAACTATAATCATTTTTATGAATTACCCTTAAAGATTTCTGAACCAGAAAAAGAAAACAAAGATATCCAAGAGACATTGAGAACTTTGTTTTCCTACAGTTTCCACTATATCAGTCAGTCAGCTAAGTGCCATACGTGATACACGCTTTGGGTGATCATGTCTCAAAAGAGACATGACTGACTGGGCAGAAGATTATCCCACACCAATCTGTCCTATTATTTGACTCATAGAGGGGGAAGAGATATTAAGTAGTAATTAGTGGGGGATCAGTTTATTACTTCATAACAATAGAAAACCAATCCCCCACTTTATGCCCAGTAAAAGTTTTAATTATGTTTCCAACTATTATATTCAGTCAGTCAGTTAAGTGCCATACATGATACACACTTTTGGCAATCATGTCTCGAAAGAGATATGACTGACTGGGCAGAAGATTATCCCACAGTGATTGCCATTACTTTCTACAGTAGACTGGTTGCCAGCCAAGGCTATAGAACCCAAGCAGTCCTATTATTTAACTCATAACTGGAGAGAAGAGACAAATTAATACCTTTCCCAAGGGTATTTGTGCATAAGTGAATGCCATGAATTCAACTGGAATTCGAACTCAGCACCCTGATTTGTCGTTCCGAGTTTCTACCCACTGCACCACAACACACATTCCACAACGCACATCCGAATACAAGCTTTGCAATCACGTATCTTTCAAGACATGACTGACTGGTGATCATGTCTCTTTTGAGAGACATGACTAACTGGCGATCATGTCTCTTTCGAGAGATATGACTGACTAGGCACTATATACGAAACAATAAATGGTCTGTTGTAAAAACCTAAGTTTTTGTATTCTTCTTTAATGTTTACATGTGAACAAACAACCCACCTATCATACACATTTAATACCATATGTTAATTTCAATGTTTGCAAACAACCAAATAAGGATATGTGGCGAACATGAAGGAGACTACCACCACCTTTAAATTTGTTGTTTTTCTTTCTTTCTTTTTTTTTTTTTTTCAGCAGTCTTATCAATTACACCCTAAACTTTCCAATTGACAAAAAAACAGAAATTTGGAAAAATTTCAATATTTCAACATATTTTTGGGGGTGGGGGGCTCAGTTTTTCATACATTTTTTTTAAAATCATTTCACCCCAAGCAAGGCATTCCACCGCCACTATTGCGCTTGGGGCTACATAGGGGAAGGTAAATAGAAAGAGTGGTTAGATATAGGAAATGTCAGAAGGGAGGTGATAGATAGTTGGGTGGTGTCTATTGATCTTACATTTAAACTCCTGGAGATTGTAGCTGTCGGGGAAGCAGTCATGTGGAAGGGAATTCCACAGTCGAGAAGTGCGAGAAAAGAAACTGTTGGAGTAGAAGCTGCGGTTGCATTTTATCGGTTTCACTGTAAAAGGGTAGGATCTAGTTACTAGTCTAGTATCTCGTGCAAATTCGAACCTAGGGGTCACCAGTGATCTAAGTTCATCGGAGCAGAAGCCGTGAAAGTACAATGTTATAGTAAATTGATCCTCCATTTTGGAACCACTCGCCGGTACAACATTACCACCACCTGTAAATTGGTTATCATTTTTTTTTTACATTTGTCAGTGCACTCTTATCGATTAAACCCTAAACTTTACGATTGACAAAAAAATTTGTAAAAATTTCAAAATTTAAACAATTTTATTTTGGAGTGCTCAGTTTTCCATACAACCTTATAGTAAATTTAAGTAGATCAATCCTGTGCAATTAACATTTTTGTTTGCGCATATTCAACTATTGAATCCTTTGCTAAATTTTTTAATAAAGCCATTCTTGGAGTTTCCGCGGAAGATGTCATCGTAAGAACTAATGAAAACTTGAAAAAGACAAAAACAAGAGCAGCAACTCGTCCCCAAAAAAAACAAAACAAAGCGACTCCAACACAAGTGGTTCCAAAATGGAGGATTGATTTACTATAACATTGTATGAGAAAGTGAACCACCCCGGCTAAAATTGTTTAAATATTGAAATTTTTTCAATTTTTTTTTTTTGATAATCAGAAACTTTGTAAAAAAAAAAATGAAAAACAACAAATTTAAAGGTGGTGGTAGTCTCCTTCAGGTTCACTAGATATGTGTACCTATTAAAATAACATTTATAATAATAAGATTACTAAATTCAACCAACTATTTTATTTTTTATTGTTTTCTGATTTTCAAATAACTTATCACACATTTGGATCAAAATTGTTGATAAACTGTCCAAAGTTCATGCTTTTGTTCTGCTTCCAAGTGTTCTGGTCCATATAAACAAACCACTGTTTTTATAAAGAATTGAGCAACATAAAATAAACACTTTATAAAATTCTTGTAGAAGAGAAATGTAAAATTATATAAAAATAATTAAAGGGTAAATAATTAAAGGGTAAATAAAATTAAAAAAAAAATAAAATAAAGTAACTGCTTATATGACCCAGTGGTTTAGAAGCATTGGTTGGGTAATCCAAGAAGTACTTTGACCCAAAGAGTTGTGACTTTAATACAGCAGAGGGTCAAAACTTGGTGAGTGGTGTTACTAACCAAAGGGAATTAAATTAAACTGAGATATCCCCCCCCCCACCAAAAAAAAAGAGGCATAGCAAATAGAATAAATTAAATCTACCCACTTGAAATAAATAAAGTGTTTGAAATTCCAACATATATCACCTGAAGAAGGCTGGAGCATATAACAGCCAAAAAATTGTGAATACAGCAATAAAGACGAAGACAACAGTCTGAACGATGTAAACGGTGTAAAATAAAATAAAATATGTTTGTTGCACTTTTCTTTAAGGGGAGAGTATAAAAATTTATATCATAAAAAAATGTAAATTATATAAAAGACTAAAAAGGTGAATATAAAATAGCAAAGCATTCAATAGACCAGATTTGTTTATTGTACTTTTTTAAGGAGCATTTAAAAAATAATTATAAAAAGAAAGCCAAATGATTAAAAAAATGTCTCAAATATTGTGCAAAATTTAGTTTTCAAAAATCAAAAAAAGAGGCTCAAGTCTTATTGTCTGAAAATCCACCAATTAAAGCCCATGAACAGGCATAATTAGAAAAATAAAGTTTTAATTTTTGACCAACAAGGAACATAATTTCCACAAATTTCATACTAGGATTGAATCTGAAAAAGATTTTATGCTATTTAAGAAATTGTTGAAAATTTAAATAAAATTGATAAATAAAATAATAATGAATAATAAAAATAGTTTCTGGCACTAAGACAAGAGTCGGGAGAACCTATTAGGAAATATCTCAGTAGACTAAGAGATACTAGTAGGTATTGTGAATTTAATGAGCTGGGACAAAAGGAAATGACAATAGAAGACGAATTAATCCAGCTTCGACTCGTGGAAGGTTTAGTCGATACTGTACAGACTAAAAACCTTGAAAAGACTAAATTTACAAAATATGAGTTTGAAAGCCACTGTTGAATTTCAGAGCAAGTTGATTGAAGAATATATGTGGTGGTTAACAACAAGGTTGTGAGTTTTGTTTGTAATTTTAGGTGAAAGTGCGTGTTCAATATATAAACAAAGTTGTATTTCTGCTCTGAACGTTTATTCTGTTTATGTTGATTGTATTGAAACAAAGTTAAATGTATCTTGTTCATATGTTTTGCTTTTTAGTTCAGAAATAAATTTTGGGAATGTTGTAAAAAGAAAAAAAAATTATGCATTGGTAGGAAGCAACCACAGGAAAATATTCCAAACAGGCAAACCAAATTCCCAAATCTTGTCTTCATCTCCGAACAACTATCCTCACACGAACAACAGTTCAAATAACAACAACAACGACACACCCTCAAAATGAGCATACCATGTTTTATGCACTCAACCTGGCTACCACTCAGCCAATGAGTGCTCAGTACAGTAAATATAAATGGGTTTTATGCACTCAACCCAGCTACCACTCAGCCAATGAGCGCTCAGCACATTAAATATAAACGGGTTTTATGCACTCAACCCAGCTACCACTCAGCCAATGAGCGCTCAGCACATTAAATATAAACGGATTTTATGCACTCAACCCAGCTACCACTCAGCCAATGAGCGCTCAGCACATTAAATATAAACGGGTTTTATGCACTCAACCCAGCTACCACTCAGCCAATGAGCGCTCAGCACATTAAATATAAACGGGTTTTATGCACTCAACCCAGCTACCACTCAGCCAATGAGCGCTCAGCACATTAAATATAAACGGGTTTTATGCACTCAACCCAGCTACCACTCAGCCAATGAGCACTCAGCACAGTAAATATAAACGGGTTTATGCACTCAACCCAGCTACCACTCAGCCAATGAGCGCTCAGCACAGTAAATATAAACGGATTTTATGCACTCAACCCAGCTACCACTCAGCCAATGAGCGCTCAGCACAGTAAATATAAACGGGTTTTATGCACTCAACCCAGCTACCACTCAGCCAATGAGCGCTCAGCACATTAAATATAAACGGGTTTTATGCACTCAACCCAGCTACCACTCAGCCAATGAGCGCTCAGCACATTAAATATAAACGGGTTTTATGCACTCAACCCAGCTACCACTCAGCCAATGAGCGCTCAGCACAGTAAATATAAACGGGTTTTATGCACTCAACCCAGCTACCACTCAGCCAATGAGCGCTCAGCACATTAAATATAAACGGGTTTTATGCACTCAACCCAGCTACCACTCAGCCAATGAGCGCTCAGCACAGTAAATATAAACGGATTTTATGCACTCAACCCAGCTACCACTCAGCCAATGAGCGCTCAGCACAGTAAATATAAACGGGTTTTATGCACTCAACCCAGCTACCACTCAACCAATGAGCGCTCAGCACAGTAAATATAAACGGGTTTTATGCACTCAACCCAGCTACCACTCAGCCAATGAGCGCTCAGCACATTAAATATAAACGGGTTTTATGCACTCAACCCAGCTACCACTCAGCCAATGAGCGCTCAGCACAGTAAATATAAACGGGTTTTATGCACTCAACCCAGCTACCACTCAGCCAATGAGCGCTCAGCACATTAAATATAAATGGGTTTTATGCACTCTCAACCCAGCTACCACTCAGCCAATGAGCGCTCAGCACAGTAAATATAAACGGGTTTTATGCACTCAACCCAGCTACCACTCAGCCAATGAGCGCTCAGCACAGTAAATATAAAGGGCTACAGGCAACACCAATCTGTTTACCACAAAGTGCTGTCCGATTCTCCATCTGACCAACGCTCGCCAATTCACCGTTGCCACATTCCCTTACAATACATACACCTGACTCTGTCCCGTTTGGGTCACCGAAGCAAATCACTGCTACAGGGAAGTAAAGATAAGAACGAGTAAAGATGGTCAAGAAGTGATGAATTCACACCTTTCCCAAGGCTATTTGCACCTGAGTGAATGCAACAAATTTCAACCGGAATTTGAACTTGGCTATACCGATTTCCCATTTCGAGTTGATATCCATATACCACAATGCACATTAGGGCTGCTAAAACACATTCTAATAATGTCATTAGAAAGTAGAAATAGGTTAGTTGTGAATGGACCAGAAAAACTTACAATTCCTTTGAGAACATAATTACCATGTGGTTCCCATCTTGAAGTCAAGATGAGAAAGAGAGAGATTGTCCTTCCTGGAAATGGGGTCATAAAATTGCACATGATAACTTTCTGGTTTCTTTATAATTTGCATCATGAGAAAATTAATTTTTTTTTGTTATTATCCTTTTATTTATTGGTTTTATTTAATTTTTGCCTGTTTTCCAAAACCACCATCTATGAAGTAAGTCAAGCTTTCTTATTGGTTGTTTCAACTCAGCACTAATGTAACGATGCTTATACTGACTAACCTGAACTTCTGGAACCAAAAGGACATACAAAAGAGACATTGAGAACTTTGTTTTGTGGTGATACCGACTGAGCAAAAGCGAGGGACTGGATGTTTGCATTCTCACGACCAAAAAGCAAATGACCAAAAGTCGTCGGTGCACACCCCGGCTTCGCGCAGATGTTCCAGTTGAAAACTAAAAATTAATTAAGTATTAAATTCCAGTTCGCGAGCCTATGCAAATTTTATTTATCGGCCAATGGGAAGCCCAGAATCAAATACAAGTGTGAATTCCCAAATGATCTGCGGCGATCCAAAAAGTCGAAATAAAAAGCCGATACAGAAAGCATTGCCAGACAGAAAGACCCAGACACACACGGACAGAGTCGAGAGAGATGAGAGTAATTAGTAACTCCCTTGACTAAGTCAAGTGGTTTACTATGCTTGCCTCCCTTACCTACCCTTTCCTTCTTCACTGTCTCAAAACTACTTACTGACCAAAGGAGCGGATACATCAAAGACATTCCTTACTTACAACGCTCCCACATTCCTAAGCATTCTCTTTTCAGCATTTTATTGCCATGAACATTTAACGTCCGTTGGACCCATATTTAAAGGATTACTTTAATTGTAAAAACCTTAATTGATATGTATATATATAAAATGTTATTTCTCAACTCAATTTGCTTTTCTTGAGCTATAATTTTTTTATGACTTATAGTGGGCTAGCTACAACGAGGCCAAATTCCGTTAACTTGCAACAATATACAACTACCCTTCACTGGAACGGACTCCCCACTATAGTTTCACTACAGTCACCATAAAAAAGAATAAATGATCTGAGATAGAAATCCAAGTTTTTGTAGGTTTCTTCTTGAATTGTCTATATATGAACATGTACACCACAGACAAACATGCAACATTTTCAAATTTTATAAAAACAAATTAATCTGAGCATCAGTCCACATGTAATTTTTTTTTATAATCATATCGCCCCAAGCAAGGCATTTTACTGCCACTGTTTTGCAGGGGGTTACATAGGAGGAAAGTTATAAGAAAGAGTGACAGGTTATAGGGGGTGTCAGGAAGTGGATAAGAGAAGGACGAGAATACTGATGAGAGTGAAGTGGACGGAGAAAGGAGCATGAGAGAAGGATGATTGTGTTCATAAAGTGAGGGATCAGTTTATATATTGATTGTAATATAGAATTGATCCCCCACTTTATAACCACACTATAATAGTGTAGATTTTTTTTTTTATAATCATATCGCCCCAAGCAAGGCATTTTACTGCCACTGTTTTGCAGGGGGTTACATAGGAGGAAAGTTATAAGAAAGAGTGACAGGTTATAGGGGGTGTCAGGAAGTGGGTAAGAGAAGGATGAGAATACTGATGAGAGTGGAGTGGATGGAGAAAGGAGCATGAGAGAGGATGCAGGTTAGTGAGATAGGAGATGACTATTGACTTTACATTTAAATTCTTGGAGATTGTAACTGTCAGGAAATCAAGTAAATAGAAGAGAATTCCACAGGCAGGAGGTGCGAGAAAAGAAACTGCTGGAGTAGAATTTGCGTTTACAATTTATTGGTTTCACAGTAAAAGGGTGAGACCTAGTTGCTAATCTTGTGGCTCGAGTAAATTTATATATAGGAGGCACCAGTGAGCTAAGTTCATCAGAGCAGAAGCCATGAAAATATTTGTTGAGAAGAAAAACAGGGAAGCCACATTGCACCAGTGAGAAAGTGACTGTATCCGAGCTGCCAAGTTGGGATCTATCACATTACAGATTCTCCATTGGATTTTGTCAAGGACATCTAGGTGGATAGCAGGAGCACCCGACCAGATATGGCAGCAGTATGCAATGCATGAGCGGATGGTAGATTTATATATGTGCAGGATTGTTTCAGATAAGAAAAACTTCCTGGCCCTACAGAGAGAACCGATTTTCTTATCAGCGGATTTAGCTATTGATTCTATATAGCAGGGGTTTTCAAACTGTGGTCCGCGGGATAAGATAGGGGGTCCGTGGATTAACTTATCACGTGAAATTCAAAGTAATTTAAATTTAATTTTGTTACATTTTGCATCAACATGCAGTACTAATTTTATTTTATTTGAATACTTATGTTTAAAGTAAGCTTAAAACCAGTGTTTACTACGTTAATGCAAAACTATAAGCTATTTTTAGTAAAAATTTATGTATAAATTTTATAAGTGTTTATAGTGGAAATATAAAGGGGGTCCGTAAGTCAAAATGTTTGAAAACCTCTGCTATATAGTCATTCCACTTGAGGTCTGTTGTGAGAGTTAACCCGAGGAGGCACAGTGTTTTGCTTTCAGGGAGACTAGCCTGATCCATGTTAATGGTGGATAGGAGCAATTGTCTGTGATGGTTAATAGATAATGCCTGAGGACTGTTCTGACAATAACGTGACACCAACAATGTCACTGCCAATGATAAAAAGAAACCGAAGAAATATTCATAAAATTAGAGACATCGACTCTTATTTTTAACTTTACTAGCAGTATAGCCCCGCGTTGCTCGGGTTTAATGAAAGCTTTAAAACTAATCCATGGTCCTGAAGCTCAGACTAAAGAATATTTGTGTGAAGTTTGGTGAGAATCGGATAAAAATTGTGGATTTGTATAAAGGACATAGAGACACACACACAAACATCTTACCTATATATATTATAGATTTTCTGCACTATTGTAAGAACTGCAACCTTGAAACTTCTGAATATTGTTTCTTATATCTTTGTCTATGAGTGTATCAAATTTGATTAAAATCGGACCACTCCTTCTATAACCCGATTTTTTCGATTATTGATTTTCGATATTTATCGATGGTACCTTGACACAAAACCTAGCTAAGAACACTCGCAGATGCTTATAGTACAACTGTGTAAATTTTCAAGAAAATCGGTTCAGCCGTTTTGGAGTCTATAGGTAATGGACACACACACACACACACTCTCACACACACAGAGACAAAGTTCCATTTATAAATAAGTTTAGATTTAGATAAAAAATGAAAATGAGATTTATCACAATATTGTAGTTTTTTTTTTTTTATAACCGTTTCACTCCAAGCAAAGCAGTAGCACCACTGGTGTGCAAGGGGTTACAGCATGAGAAAAGAAAAGAAAAAGAAAGAGGAAACAAATTACCAGGAATGTCAAAAAAAGTAGAAGAGAAAGTTGGGAATCAAGAAAATAAATGATGGCAATTGACGTTGCATTTAAACTTTTGGAGATTGTAGCTATCAGGAAAGCCAGTAAATGGAAGGGAGTTCCATAGATGAGAAGTGCAAGAAGGATGGGACCTTGATGTAATGCCCCCTCTATCAGCCCGTATGGTTTACCTGGAATCACAGATAGCTTCTTTCTCTCTCTTCATTCATTCAAATCATTCAACACTATGGTTGATCGATGAAATGATTTGTTTAGTCCTTGGTCTGTTCTGCCCCACGTTGTGATTAATTGATCACAGACAGGGAATATTTTTATACTGGTTGACTCTTTTCATGAGACATGTATCAGTATACCTCTCTGTATATCTAAGTAATAAATTTCATTATTAATTACCAGCAAACCAAATAGTGTCACATTGATGCCAATCTAGTAACAGCAGTAGAATTATGTGGTCAGGGCACTTGAGGAAGAAGCTTGTCAGAGCAGAAGCTATAAAAATATTTATAGAAAAATAAGAGGTAAGCAACGTCTGACGAGAACCTCAAGATGAATAGCAGCAGCACCCAACCAGATATGGCAACAGTATTCAATGCACGGACGAATGGTAGCTTTATAAATGTGTAAGATGGTTTCTGACCAGAACCTCAAGATGAATAGCAGCAGCACCCGACCAGATATAGCAACAGTATTCAATGCACGGATGAATGGTAGATTTATAAATGTGTAAGATGGTTTCTGACGAGAACCTCAAGATGAATAGCAGCAGCACCCGACCAGATATAGCAACAGTATTCAATGCACAGATGAATCATAGATTTATAAATGTGCAAGATGGATTCTGACGAGAACCTCAAGATAAATAGCAGGAGCACCCAACCAGATATGGCAATAGTATTCAATGCATGGATGAATGGCAGATTTATAAATGTGCAAGATGGATTCTGATGAAAACCTCGAGATGAATAGCAGCAGCACCCGACCAGATGTGGCAACAGTATTCAATGCACGGACGAATGGTAGATTTATAAATGTGCAAGATGAATTCTGACAAGAAACTCAAGATGAATAGCAGCAGCACCCAACCAGATATGGCAACAGTATTCAATGCACAGACGAATGATAGATTTATAAATGTGCAAAATGGATTCTGACGAAAAAAAACCACCTAGCCCAACACAGCAAACCAACCTTCATAGCATTAGACGTAGCTACTGATTTTAGTCATTTCACTTGAGATTAGTTGAGAGAATGAGGCCAAGAAGGTGTAACGTGTTCCATTCTGATGGAAAACAGGAAAGTTTCTCTATGGTGGTTAAAAGAGAGCAACTTTGTTCTGGAAGCATTCAAATTTACGAGCCACTTCTTAATCTAATCCATCACAGATTGGTCGTCCTTTCCAAGAGCAGCAGCAAGGTTTACTTTGTCAGCCTTGACAGATTTGTTACTGAAACGGTCATAAATGATAGTGTCATCTGCATAGATGCCAACTTGGGAATTGATTACATCAGAAAGATCATAGATGAAAATCAGGAAAAGTGTAGGACCTAGGATAGTCTTGAGGGACTTGGAAGCATATCCATCCAAGATGATCTTCATTTCATGATCTCATAAGAATGATTGGATTAAATTAAATGATTGTCCAAAAATACTGTATCCCTGTAGCTTGGCCAGAAGGCCAGCATGACAAATGCTATCAAATGCTTTTGAGATATCCTGGGTAAGCCATACTGTTTGTTAGAGAATAGGTTGTGGGATGTGAGATGATGAATCATTTCAGCATTGATAATAACCTCAAATACTTTGCCAAACAGCAGTAAGAGATTGATAAGGCGATAATTAGAGGGCTCAGAGAGCTGCCTAGAGTTCTTAAAAACAGGAATTACAGAGTAATCAGTGAGGCAATAGTTTGGAGAGGACAGGAGAGAGTTCAGGGGCACATTTCTTTAGGACGATAATTGGAATACCATCGCCTTCACTAGATTTATGGGAGTCAAGCTTAAAAATTATGTTAAGAGACCAAGGATAGGGTTATGTATACACTATTCAGTTGAGCTTCAGTTCTAGGTAGGAAGCTGGATGTGGGTAGTCCAGAAGAGTCAAGTGTGGAAATGGAAGAGAATTTACAAGCAAAGCACTCAACCATGTCTGCTGTGACTGTGAGGATCTCAAATTGATTGAATAGAGGAGAGTTTGCTGTTGTTTAGCATACTGAGCTGTCAGTAGTCTTTGGAATCAAACTTGTGAGATGCTATACTCTCTTTTATTCTATCAGTAAACAACAGCTTAGCATCATTTAGTGCAAGTTTACATTCATTATGAGCAGAGAGAAAATAGTGTCTATTGTAGTTGGTTGTATCACTCTGCTAAAACCAGAAGAAGTGATTCCTGTGGGCAATAGTGGCTGGGCAAGCAGGAGAGAACCAAGAAGTTTAAGACGGAATTTCTTGGCTGGGATGAAAGTATCAACTTTCACTGAGGAGGAGACCTCAGAGACACAGTCTTCAACAGGGAGACTAAACATTTTGTTCCAAGGGACATCACAAAGGAAGTCTAGGAACAAGTCCCAGTCTGCTCTTTGGTAGCAGTAAGATATTCTGCTGGTACGAGGTTCCTGGAAGGAGGGGGAGTAAAAAGAGATATTAACAGAAACCACAGCACGATCAGAGTTACCAAGACAGCAGAGCTGTATGGCATGGCAAGAATCAGGGATAGAAGCAAAGCAAAGACCCAGAAGGTAAGCATGTCTATCAGGGTTACCAGGGAAATGCATAGAGAAATCCACTACTTTTGTGAGTTTGAGTTTTAGTTTTGTTTAATGGCATATCAACCTCTGTGGGTTATTTAATGCCAAAAAGCTAGGGTTTTAAGGTTTATTTGGTTATAGTGAGAAGGTTGATTTAGTCAGATTTTGAAGAAAATATTTTGTTTTTATTCTTTTTTATTTTAGAAAACTGAAAATGTCTTCTAGTTTTGTATTCAAAAATGTTTTGCTGAGAATAATTTATTTTCCTTCAAAAATGTTATGGTAATAATTTTTTCTTCAAAAATGTATTGTTGGTCATATTTTTCCTTCAAAAACGTATATTTTTCTATAAAAGTCTATTTTTATGTATATATTTCTATAAAAGTATATTTTTATACTTTCATAGAGTTTTGAC
Organism: Ascarosepion bandense; assembly: GCA_037127315.1. NCBI lineage: Eukaryota > Metazoa > Mollusca > Cephalopoda > Sepiida > Sepiidae > Ascarosepion > Ascarosepion bandense. The sequence continues at coordinate 140,717 of JBBBDQ010002344.1, forward strand.
CCCAGTTTGGGGGGTTAACTTCTGGAATGCTCCCTTCACCTTCAGATCTGTGTCGCACTTTCCGTTTTCTGTTAGAACACTTCCCAGGTATTTAAATTTTTGTACCTACTTGATTTTAGTATCCCCAACCTGTATTTGGCATTTTTGGCTGCCCTTTTTTGCTAATGACCATGCATTTGTTTTTCTTGCAGTTTATTTGTAGTCCTTTGTCACTCTTTTCAGCTACCTTCTGTAGGAGGTCTTGTAGTTTTCTTTCCATGTCTGCTATCAGCACTATCATCTGCGTACCTATGTTGTTTAAATTGTTGCCTCCGATAACAAATCCTGCCATAACTTCTAAGGTCCTCAGAACAGTCTCGCTGTACAAGCTATATTGCTTGATTGAAAAAAAAAAAACCCTGCATTGTGAGCTGCTTAATTCAGTATTGATTAGGGCCTCTAGTAGTTTGCCAAAAAGAGGTCGAAGGTTAATAGGCCGATAATTGGATGGTTCACCTGAATCCTGAGACTGGAAATATAGATAAGGATTTCCAATAAGCAGGAAAGCAAGAGACAGCAAGACATTTATTATAAAGTTTAGAGAGAATAGGAGTTTTGAGTAAAATGCCAGACATTTTGACTGAAAAAGTTTTTGATGATCTCTGTAATGTGATAGATCCAGACTTCGCAGCTCAGATACAGTCACTTTCTCACCAGCACAATATGGCTTCCCTGTTTTTCTTCTCAACAAATATTTTCATGGCTTCTGCTCTGATGAACTTAGCTCACTGGTGCCTCCTATATATAAATTTACTCGAGCCACAAGATTAGCAACAAGGTCTCACCCTTTTACTGTGAAACCAATAAATTGTAAACGCAAATTCTACTCCAGCAGTTTCTTTTCTCGCACCTCCTGCCTGTGGAATTCTCTTCCATTTACTTGTTTTCCTGACAGTTACAATCTCCAAGAATTTAAATGTAAAGTCAATAGTCATCTCCTATCTCACTAACCTGCATCCTCTCTCCATCCACTCCATCTCATCAGTATTTTCATCCTTCTCTTATCCACTTCCTGACACTACCTATAACCTGTCACTCTTTCTTAAAACTTTCCTTCTATGTAACCATCTGCAAAACAGTAATATGATTATAAAAAAAAAAATGAACTTTATTAGAGAAAGTTTTCTTCCTCAAAGTATTTTGCAGTGATTAAAAATGCTAATACAATCAGCTGGTACAAGGTCAGGTGAAAAGAGCAGCTAGAGTAGAACAGACCAACTATGTTCCAAATTTTTTCTTGTGATATATGTGGTGGTAGCAAAAAATGTCTAGACTAGTTCTGTATTGCACCACCAGGTGGCTGCGAGTGTAGTGAGAGCTAGTAGTGACCTTCATGCACCACTGTGTTGAGTGACCTTGTTATGTTTCCTTCACAATTTGTAAAATTTGTGGTTTTGTGATTGCATGTATGCCGTAGCCAACAATTTCATCAGGAACCAGAGGTTGGAACAAAGAGCCAACATGAAATTTCGCATTCAACTCAGGAAGTCTGTCACAGAGACATTGAACATGTTTCTGTAACTCTTACAACAATGACTCATTGTCTTAAGAGTTACTGAAATGAGATATGGGCCAAGAGGATGGATGGAGACTTCGACCACACATGACTAACTGCCTAAGCGTAACTCTGACATCAGCCTTAAACCAGACTTACCAAAAAATTACTAAAATCAACTGAACAACTCCTTTATATATACACCAGCTAACCCTTACCAGTTTAACCAAGTGCGATTTCAGGACAATTTAGATTGACAATTCTGCATGTGAAACATTAATAAAATTATTGTATGTTATACTTGCAATAAATTGTGGTATTTAGTATTTGTCATTCCTCTCTGAGTATTTTTTTTATTGATGTATGTTTTCGCACTGCTCAAACTGGCCTGAGGTGGGATACTGATGAATCTTGGTCTGTCTGTGATCAAACTAATCACAATGTAGGGGCTGAGCAGGCCAGGAGTTGAGAAGACTAATTCATCAATTGGTCGTAGTAGTGGACACTTCGAATGACCGGAGAGAGAGAGAGAGAGAAAAAGAAGGTATCTGTGGTTCTGGTAAACCATAGGCTGATAAGTAAGGCATTACATGTGTGCGTGTGAGTTGTGCAGATACATGGTCTTGGGAACGGCTATAAATGATTCTTTTAACAGATTTTTTTTTTTTTACTTTTTGTTAGTAAATCATCAGCCAAAGAATTATTTGATTGTTTTTATATATAGCTGGTTACATAGCTATATATAAAAAGAATCAAATAATTCCTTGACTGATGATTTACTAACAAAAAGTAAAAAGCAATCTGTTAAATGAATCATTTTTTTATTTACATTATTTTTATGCCCTGTTTTATTAAGTTTTTTTTTTTAAAACTCTGGCAGATAGAACAACGTTTGTTTTGTTTTAATTAATGCAATCAGTTACTATGATACATGGATTCATTTTGACCCATTTTCTTTTTCTTCTCAAAGGAATATTGAGAGATCATAACTATTTAGACCGTGTGTCACTCATTTTAAGAAGAAATAGACATCATTTCAATGTGCAGATCCTTTCCTTTCGTTTCAAGTAAAAATGATCGCACTTTATTGATTTATGTACAGCTGTAAAGAAAATAAATAATCACAATAATAAATTCCTGTTTTTGTAATTATTGTGTAGACGTCTACATTTTCCATGTAAATCAATTATTCAATTTCTCAGGGGGAAATGGTAAAATCCGTATCCATAAAAAGTGTGTGTCCAATGCATTTTGAAACCAGCAAACCTTCAAAGTTTTTGAGAAATTTGACAATATCTCACAATTGTTTTTTTTACACAATAGACATATTAAAGAGAGTCAATGTCGCAAATAATAGTCAATTGCTGTTGAAAAGAGAGCAAATCCCACAGCGCCAAACACACCAGCCTGGAGTCCAGCTGAAATGAGAAGAGATGATTTTAATGACAAATCCAAAATTGTTTTCAAAACCCATTTCCATTCAAATTAAACATTTTCAAGATAAACAAGAGAAAGTGTATTTTGTGAAACAATTACACCAATGTTTGTTGCTTTTGTAACACTTCAAATCTGCCAACTCACTTCAAAGGTCAAGTTAGTTTGGAATCAGCTTTTCTTACACGTGAGATCAAGCATTTTCATGGATGTGTGTTTTCTGTCACCTCAGCATTCCCTTTGTCTTCAGGAAATCATGGCTCTCCACAATTTCCTGACATTTGCTACTCTTAGCAATATGTTTCTCCATGATCTTTCCCTGACTTTCATCTGATATTCTTCCTCTCAGTGTGTCCACTGAAAGTTAAATTCTTCGAAATTTCAGCACTCTTTCTGATTATTAACAACGCAGCATTCCTTACCAAACAGTTTTCGTGGGACAGCTTAGTAAAAGTGACAAAATAGAATATTACAATGGTGAAAGTAATTTCCCAACATTAAAACACTGCCATCTAATGTGCAATGCTATAGTTTGATCGATGAACCAAAAATTCTTACCATAGAGTCAATGATAATTTTTGTAAATACTTTGAAATCAATTTAATATACAATGATGTTTAGCTTACTATGTTTTTTCTTTCTTTCTTCTTGATTCGATCGTATTTTTTTTCTAATTTGTTTTTGGATGTGTTAGTTGTATAGAAAATGATATTAGAGAGTAGAGTTTAAATTCAGTTGAGTAGATGAAACTCTCTTGTCTTGGATGGTAAACAGTTTAGGAGAAAAAAAGAACAATCTTTCAAACCAAGTTTGAATAAAGTAAGAGTTTTGGGTGTAGGGTTAGTGACTGCATCCTTTAAAACTTATGATATTGAAATTCCAGTAGCATCAACTGGGGGGAGGGGGGTAGTGTACGTATTGTCCTATATTTTGTCGTAACAAGTTTATCAGGGAAAAGAAAATCTTTATTATTATATATTAGATTGTGTAATCTCAGAACAGAATTTCTGTTTCTGAGATTGCTCTTCTGGGTTTTTTTTTTCAGCTGTAAATGAACTAAAAATATGATCAACTTTTTGTTCAAATTTTTTTTTAAAAGAAAATTAGAAAAATTAGATTTTTATTTGGATATTTTTTAAAAAAAATTTAACCCAAATTCAAACCTGGGAGTAAATTTGTACATATTTTACAGGTATTTATTTCCATTTTTTTTCAATGCATGGAAGTTGTGTTATATTTTGATATAAAAATTATCTATAGTTTATGCTATTATTTTGTAAAGAAGCAAAAGTACTTTCCTGTTATTCTATACTTAAGTATTTAAAAAACTTTTTATGATCATTGACTTATAAATTCTACTTGTAAAGAAATGGAGATAGGTTTTCTATCATACTATATATATATATATATAACAGGCAATCTGTGAGTCTGTGTGTGACTGTTCCCTATGCATGCCTACATTTTTTAAGCTATGCCATTCAAACTTTCTAGGGACACATATTCACAGGGAAGCCAGGTCGACACATACTTTTTGAGTTTAAATTCAGCAATTTTCCCTCTCGCACTTTTTCGCCAATGGAGCTGATTGTTTACATTAGCTTTGTAAAACATCTAAGATCTAAGATGGTAGCTAGATTATGTCACAGAAATCAAATCACACGTATCAAACGCGACTAAAATATTTTTTATTAAAAAAAAAATGTGCCTTTATATTTAATTTTTATTCCAACGTTTTATTTCTGTAAAACATCTAAGATCTAAGAACTACGTCACAGAAATCAAATCACACATGTCAAACACGACTAAAATATCTTTTATTAGGGAAAAAAAAATAGCCTTTATATTTAATTTTTATTCCGATGTTTTAAAAATTCATTTGGTCAACAAAAAAATGTGAATATTTTTCCCTGTAATTTTAAAACAAAAGAATTATTAAAAACTGTAGGCGTGCATAGGGAACAGTCCCACACAGACTCACAGATTGCCTTTTATATATAGATTATATTTTAAGTTTTCTGCAGCGAATTTAAATGTATTTGTTTCATCCACTCAAAAAATTAAAATGCTCCAAGTTGCACGGGCAACGCTGGGCTATGATGCTAGTCTTACATAAGATACAGAAACAGATTTTTATGTTTAAAAGGCTGTTGGAGTTGCAAAAAAACTCTGTAAATTTTGCATTTATTCATGAAATGGTCTTATTGTAAAAAAAAAAAAACAGAAATGTTAATGAAGCATTACTTTGTCAACTTTTTAATTTTGTTTGTTAAATTACATTGTAAATGTTTTGCATTTAAAAAGAAAAATATTCAAGCTAAAATTTAACAATAAAATAAATTTATATTTAAAACAATTTTTAAATTCTTTGAATACACACAGAACAATATTTTTAAAAACGTAAAGATCCCACCTGTATTAAATAACTAAATAGGAACCACCATGTAAAATAAACAAATAAAAAAGTTTTTCATTGGAAGATTTCAAAATGCTGAGAAATTGACTGTGAAGAAAAGCTGATCTGAAACAGACTGAAATTTTTTGGGTATTGAAATTTTCTGGATAAAAAAAATCATTATTAAATTCATCTACTTAAATTCAAGTCAATAACAAAGAAAGTTAAAGAAGCATTGAAATAATTGCATTTAAAAATGCAATCCTAAAGAAACCCTATTTTCCTCACCTCGAAGGCCAAGTACACCGCCAACAATTGCACCAGATAAAGTTCCATTCAACAATTCTGTTTTGCCTCGGATCTGGAAATAGAAAAAAAAAAGCAGCCAACTTCTTTTAGGAAAAGAAAAGAAAGAAAAAAAAAGATTTTTATTCAATCAGATTAATTCAGTCTTTATTTTATAAACAGTTTTCCAGACATATGTTTAGACTTTAGAATTTATTACACTAGTAGTACTAACATTATTTTGAAATTTGTATTTCCTAAAGTTCTGACTTTTTATTTTTATTCAGACTGACTCACATTTTACAGCTGCCATTAATAAATACATCATGAATCAAAGACAATAAGCCAAGAATCAAACCGTATTCTTCATTTCTGAAGATCCACAAAAATGATGAAATTAAAATGAAAGAAAAAACAAGTTAACAGTTCAAAAACAAGTTAACAGTTCAATAAGAGATTTAGTCCTCTAAAAGTTTCTGGAAGGATATTTGATCTCATCCTCCATGTCCCCATATATGGTTTAAAATTGGGCAGGAATGGGGAGAGATTTTTTTTCTCACGCATAAGACTTAAGCACTGTTGAAACGAAATGGTCAGGTTTTGAAAATGGCCATAATCTGCCATCAAGAGACACAAAAACAAGGCAGAAATAGATGTTTTGTTGTTATTAATGTTCTTAATCAGTTTAATAAGGAGAAAGAGTGAGCAATAGAAGGATTTTTTTTATTTTAAGGCTAGATTTGAGAATTCTCATAGCATAAAGGGTAACAGCAACTGGTGGATCCAACTCAGCTACTTTGAGGCAAAAAAGATGAAAACAAAAGTTTGAATTTGCACAAAGAACTACTTTATTTTCCACTTGCACTGTAAATGTTGTACTGAAGTTGTAAAATGAAAGGAACTAATGTTGGGAAAATACCACAGTACACAGGATACTTTTGTTTGTTGACACTGGGTAGAAGTTTCAAAAAATGAAGAATACCAATTGTTTCAGATTGGATAATGTCAAATGTTGTCTTTCATGTTCACTACTGTGCACCTTGACACTTTTCATCTTAGATCATTTAATTCTGTAAAACATAACATTTGAATTAACACTTCATTTTTGAGCTTGTTGACTGGAAAGACGTGAATACAAAAATATGAAAATGCAGTCTCATAATAATGAGACTGCATTTTCATATTTTTTTTAATCATTTCATCTCAAGCAAGGAGATAAAGCCACTAAGATGCAAAAGGTTACTGAGAATGAAAGAAACTGAGAAATTGTTACTGAAGAGAAAGAGTAAAATAAAAAGAACAGAATTAGAAAAGACAGAAGATGATGAGTGATGTTGCATTTATATTTTTTGAAGATTGTAGTTGACAGGAAAACAAGAAACTAGAAGAGAGTTCCACAAGTGAGAAGTGCAAGAGAAAAATAGAACTTGCAGTTACATTTAGCAAATTTAACAGGAAACTGATGAGACCTAGCAGCCAATCTAGTACTGCACTTAAGTTCATGAAGTTGCGGTATCAAAGAGGAAAAGTTCATCAGAACAATTACCATGGAAGTATTTACAGTAAAAAGCACAGGTAAGCTAGGCAGTGAGAAAATGAAAGCCTGTTGGTGTGGGGGAGGAGTCAGTAGTAATAATCTATAAACCCCAAATCAGCTCTCAACCTGATCAAAAATGATTAAAAAAAAAAGTTCAATAATTTGGTCTGATTTTAGGCCCAGAACATCAGCATCCCCTCATACAAGGCAACTAAAAATAAGAAGCTTGTATTTTTTGAGCATTTTATTTTTCAACAAGTTGATAGAGAACACACTTCTCTAAGGTGCATTTTTTTCTTGAAGTGTTGCAGTTTTCATAGCTTCAGATTGAACCTGAATTCAAGCATATGACACGTCTAAAGCAGAATAGAAAATTCTCACTTTGTCATCATCAAATCTTATCAATCAGCTTCTGACTCATTTCTTATTGAAAAATCATCTGAACCATTTTTGAGCTGTCTAGTCACTGACTCTAATATTTTAAGAGTCACTTCTATAGCTCATGTTCCAAGTTTGAATTTATAGAACAAACTCTCTATCATTCAATTCTTTGGCAACAATGTTGAGTTCCCTTGTTCTTGCAGTAGTTATACACTTCTGAATGCTATCTGGGAATAAAAAAGAATTTTTTTAAAAATTTCATGTTGATAAAAACAGTTGCCATTTATTGAAGGAATCTTTATTTTGAAGTTCTTAAAAATTGAAAACATGATCACCCACCCCTCATATAAATATGTTGAACTATTGTTCTTGTAAGCTGTATGTTTGGGTAAACATTAACTTTCCTCAACATAAATCTGAAGAGATATTTTGTAGTTATTCTTGGAGAAAGAGTGGAGCACGTATGCCATCGAATGCAGTAAGATGAAAGACAACAAACAAGGTTCAAGTTGATTTCAATTAGAAAAAAAAAAGGTCCTTACACTTTCTAAAGTGCATTCAGTTCCTGCAAACATGGCACCAACTAAGGCAAAGTTTTTCCCATAGGAAAGAGTCCGCACTTTCATTTCTTTTAGAACCATTTTGGTTGTAGGAGTTTCTGTTGTCATTGTTGACATTGGATCAATTCCAGCAGTAAACAAACCAAATGCACCTCCAAGTGCAAAGCCTACAAAGAGAAAAAAAAGAAAGAAAAACCTGAGGAGAAATTGTTGAGTATTTACAGGGAATATCTGTGACGTCTATATATGCGATGATTGCCATCACCTCACGACAGTGTGCAGTCATATATACGCACATTGTTGTACGTTGAGCCATGAAGATATAATGTTCTTCTAGCGACCCAGCATGTTTTTTTTTACAGATGCGACACTTGAAGTGTTCATCTTTCAAGGTCACCAGCTGAAATATAATACTGTTGTGCATTTTGGAATGCATCATCAAACCACCTGCTAATTTAAATGCTAAACCGCATAAATACAATGATTTATTTCTTCACGAACATCCTTTCTCATGAGTTGGAAACTGTGGCCATGCTGGTTTCAGATATTAACTCCGGTGACACTCAAACAGAAAAATAACACGACGTGAAGGCATCAGATTGTCTAGAGAAAAGCAACAGATGATTATTGAAAGAAGAGAAAAGACCAAAACATGATTATACATATATGAATAAAAAAGACAATAGAAAAAACTATTCTTAGCCAATGTGTTTCATTCTCTCAAGGATTTTATCAAGCCAAATATAAAGGGTGTATTTTGTTGCATGTATTTATATACAAAAACAAAGATGACAATGGTTTATCAAAGCTTCTAAATTTGGGAACGTTCATGAAAATTCATCAGATGGATGAAAGGGGAGTCAAAACATGTGGACAACACAGAGTGCCATAATTCAAAGTGTGGTAAGGCAAAAGTAAGAGAATAATATTCAACATATATACATATATATGTATATACATGCACACACACACACACACACACACACACACACACACACACATATATATATATATATATATATATAGAGATTCGTGTAAAATCTTCTGTACAATAAAGACGGAAGCTGCAGATGGTTCGCCTGAAATAGGCCTATACTTCTACTTAACCATGGAATAACGTGTGTCTTAATTTTTACATATATATATATATATATATATATATTAAAAAAGGATTAATTCAAAGATGTTGAATGGCCATTTCGATATGAAGATCCCCACGGGGGATAACACATCACCTCAGCAACAGAAAAATCCTTTCAGAAACTGGCTCCAGTTTCTGAAAGGATTTTTCTGTTGCTGAGGTGATGTGTTATCCCCCGTGGGGATCTTCATATCGAAATGGCCATTCAACATCTTTGAATTAATTCTTTTTTAATATATATATTTGCTCTGTAATTTTTTATTACATGGAGCTCTCTTCTTGTATCATTTTTTAATATTAAAATAAAATTTTTAATATTAATTAGGATCGGGTTTTTGGAATTTACCTTCCTGCTTTTTTCCCTTGGATTAAAGTATCTGAATTAAAATATATATATATATATATATATATATATATATATATATATATATATATATACACACAATATATATATGCACATATATATATACATATATATATATACACACACATATATGCACACATATATATATATATATACACACACACACACACATATATACAGATATATATGCACATATATATACACACACACATGCACATATATATACACATATATTTATACACACACATTTATACATATATATACACATTTATACATATATATATACATACACACACATATATATTCTAAACATATACTGTTAAATATGAGACAATGAATGTCTATTATGTTTAATCATGAGCCATTCTAAACATCGTATTTTGGCTTTAATTTCAGTTGAAAATAAAGGCAAAAATTTTCCAACATTTGGATAATTTTTTATTTAGTTGGTTCTAAGCTTTCGGCTTACATGATTCATCTTCAGAGAGGTTACAAGGACGTTAACACAAAAACATCCACCATCAGATGATTTTATCTTGTGTTGACATAAAACTCTGCTAAGCAATGGCAAGTTACCAAAAATAACAAACACAGTTCCCAAAATATATGGTTCTCCTATTACTTTGATAGTTAGCTATTTGCAACACGGTGTCACTACTGAGAATGTCATAAGAAAATCCGTTGCCACGATAACATAAGGTATACTACCATTTCTGAAGTAATTCGCATTGTGTTACTATAACAATAGAATATTTTAAAAATTCTAAAAATTAGACAATTATTTTTATGAGGTGATGTTGAAAAGTTCTTGGCTCAGCCAAAATAATAACAATAAATGCAAACAAAACAAAAAGAAAAAGTAACAAAACAAATGACATTATAGTAAATTGGTAATTTTGAGTTTTGAGTTTTGTTTAACGGCATATCAACACATCTGCGGGTTATTTAATTCCAAAAAGGTGGAGTTTTAAAGTATTTTTTTAAATGTTCTGTTATAGTGAGAAGGTTGATTTAGTCAGATTTTAACAAAACTTTTTCGTTTTTATTCTTCTTTTATTAAAACTGAAAATGTCTTCTAGTTTAGTATTCAAAAATGTTTTGCTGAGAGTAATTTTTTCCTTCAAAAATGTGTTCTGGTAATATATTTTTTTTTTTCAAAAATGTATTACTGGTAATATTTTTCCTTCAAAAATGTACATTTTTCTATAAAAGTCTATTTTTATGTATATATTTCTATAAAAGTGTATTCTTATACTTGCATAGTGTTTTGACCTCAGTTTTGGGATTAATTATTTGCCCATAGCTGGGACCCTAACAGGTGCTACCACTCTGAGTCAGAGGTGGTTCCATGCTCCTCACAACCTCCCTAATCAGAGGCCTTGCTGCCGGTAAACTGGTACTACTAAAATACAAAATACAACAAACAAAGAAGCAGCTTAATTACTTTATTGGCCATATCTCATCAGAACTTAGTCAAGGACAAGAAATGTGCACGGTAACTAAAATAAACCCCAAAAACGAAATGTCATCTAATATATAACAATTAAAGGTGAATTACATTTAAGTCAAACAAACCTTTTACTTATAGGCTTGTGAGACTTAATATAAACAAATTCCAACATCACCAAATGAAATTTTGAGTTAGCTTTGCTCATTACTGAGAACATATCTTGGGTAAAACACTAGGCACATAGTTTTTTTTTTTTTTTTAATAATGTTCAGCCATTGCCAAACCATTTGTAGTCATGCATTAATGCAAATTGTCTACCTTGCCCTTGCAAATATTGACTTGTAGACACTAATTCATCCTTATGACATAATAGGTAAATTAACAAACTGAGATGATGGAAAGATCCTACCATATCGGTCTTATCACATGAATTGGTAGGCAGTTAAGACTTTTTGACAGTGATCTGCCTAACAAACTTGCTACTCACATCACTCATCCCCAGTATACGCAAAGAAACGAGATATCATGTTTGGTCACTTGGTCAGATTTGGGGAGGTGGACTGCTCTTTTCGTTTTTTTTTTCTTTCTTAATAAAGTAAAAAAAATTAAAAGAACAAACCCAAATACACCTGTTAATTTCTTTCACTTGTTATTTGTCAATAAAATACACACATTACAAGAATTCCTTATCTTTGACTCTTTTCAATTCTAAACAAAAATGAATCATGAAAGAATTCTAAGATTATCAACTGAATTAGAATCTTTAGAGAGGAAATACACTTCAAATTCTGCATGGAGTCAATGTCACAGAAAGTATTTTCTTGAAATATCAACAAAAACAACTTCTGTAATTAGTTTCATTTCTGGGATGCTAGGCATTAAAAACTTCAACAAATATGTCAACGTAAATTGTAAGTGTAAAAAACAAAAAGAAAGCTGCAATAATCATGGTTATGTAGGTTCTATTTGAACCTGGCATATATTAACCAAATACAGCTGCCATATGTAAGATAATAAATATAATAATACTGTAACACCCCAACGGTCCGTCCTAACAATTTCTCTGGCGGCCGTTCTCCACGCTGTGATTTTGCCGGGAGTTTGTTGAAAATGTCGGCCGAACAGCCGGGAGTACAAGATTGAACTATAAGGAACGAACTTCCACAACTTGGAGGAGTTGAAAGGATGCTTTATTCGTTTAGAGTTAGCCTTTTCGGTTGGGGCAGGCGAATGTGACACACAGCTCTAACTCTAATTAATGGAGATCAACAAATCCGAACTGAATGAAACAAGATGAATGGAGATTCTTACTTCAAGCTCGCACCCGGCGGACTCCCCTTCACTTAACTGACTTCTATTTATTTAAATGAAAATCTGGAAATGCTTTAGACCACCGGTGACAAACATTGGCGACTGTAAGTCTGAAATTTCAGTTATCTTTTTTTTTATCTTAATAAAGCTTCCGCCAGAAAATTCTTAATGTGTGGTCAAGATACAGTAAAGGACAACCTTTGACCGGGTCACTTGAAAACCTACCTGCTGAACTTTATCACTGAGTCAAATATTTACCGGAAGAGTGGTAGAATTTAAAACAGTAATCGGATACCGTTGTCTCTTCCACAATTTTCCTCATAAAAGAAAAAGTGTTTATTTATTTTTTTCCTCTTCTTTTACACTTTTGTTAGATATGTTTTTAAACTATTTTCTATTCTAATCTATTTTCTATTTTAATCTATTATAATAAAATACATATATGCCTAGTTATCGTGTCACAATACTGTTAATAATTCAGATTATAGTAAATCAGGAAGAAAAACAATTCTTAAATATCATTTATAAAAAAACTCCAGGTATTTCAATATAAATGGAAAGTTATGTAGAATAAGTGAATTTCATCTTGGGAACTTAAAAAAAAAAAAGGTGCTGAGAACTTATCACCATCTTTTGATGATGAATAAATGGCAATTTAGAAAAGATTAAGATTCTGATATTTGGGCCAATTTTTTGAAATGGGTAAGGCTGAGAACTTTTCAGCAGCCACTTAGATTTTTAAATTTTGTTTGCTCTCAATGTACTAAACATATTCATTGGGTCAAAAAGTCTTTTTTATATTAAATTTTAACTTTACTACCATAATTTCCTGCCAATATATGTCTATATTATTATATAATATGAGCTTACACGTGTACAGTTTTCTCGATTATTCAAAATATTTACCTCAACTGATAAATTATTCAATAATCTTGGAATTATTTCAAACTTTTGTTCTCATTTTGGTTGATATAGGTGTTATAATAGACACAACGTTTCAGACAAGTACCCTCTGGTCATCATCAAGTGTCCATAGTTTGGAAGATGTGGAATATCTCGTTGATTATTGCGAAATATCCTGTGAAATCAATTATTGTTCTTTCAATGAGATATGTCACATCAACCAATCTATGGACACCTGATGATGATCAGAGGGTATTTGGTCGAAACATTGTGCCAATTATAACACCTATATCAACCAAGATGAGAACAAAAGTTTGAAATAATTCCAAGATTATTGAAAATTATTCATCTCAGAAATAAAACACAAATGATAAATTATTCATACACTGATCTTGCAGGTCTAACTTTCTGATTTTTGATATTTTCAACTTCCCAGCAAGACTAGCGCTACAGCGATTCAAGATGATTAAAGATGTTGCTTACCTAAAACACAACTCATTCCAGATTTAAAAGCACAGCTTTCAAACATCCGCTTGATGAGGAGTTCTTCCCTTGTCGGAGCAAACTGATGGAATCCAATTGGTACAAAAGGAATTTCCTTGTTCTCTTTCCGCCTCAAGACTTCTAGGATAATGCTTTGGAAAGAATACATACCCGAAGGGGTTAAAGCTGGAAGTAATTGGTTCTGCATAGTTTGCTGCTGTGTTAATGATTTTTGATCAATAGGGCTGCTGGAAGGACCAGCCATTTTTGTCTCAAGGGGAGGAGGGAAAAATCTGCAAGAGAGAGAGAGAGAGAATTTCTTTTAAGAAAAAAAAATTGCTTCCAAAAATTTCATTTTATATATAAAGAAAGAAAGTTCTTGGTATGACGACAAGCACTGTAAGCGTTCAGTGATGGATGTGCGTTGTGGTGCAGTGGATATCGGCTTGGAAAGAGAAATCGGTGACCGAGTTCAAATTCCAGTTGAGTACCCTGCATTCCCTTAAGCACTAGTTCCCTTGGGAAAGGTATTAATCTGTCACTTCTCTCCAGTTACGGGTTAAATAACAGGATGGGACCTGGAGGCAACCCATCTAGTGTTGGTTTCACAATAAAAACACCCTTGGTAGCCCTATCGAAGCATCAAGTATTCAGCTATTTGACAAGATTATGAATTTCATAATAAACTGCGCCAGGGTTCCAAATGCACAGGAAATACTGGAGGGGTGCAGTGAGTTCTATCTTGGCCAAGGCCGCAGGATGACAACGATGACGATAAATTCTTTTTAAAAGTTTGTATGTTAGGAAGACAATTGATCTGAAAACATTTTAACAAACCTGTGTGTACTGTATATATGTGCATGTTGACAGTGCAAACTTGTCTTATGAGATCAGTTATAAGTAAGCTTCATCATCACTGAATGCTCCATATTTTTAGCCTTGTACCACATCCAAGCTGCACTTAATAAATCACTATATATATATATATACACACACTACCGGCCATAATTATTAGGCCACCCCACTTTTTTAAAGAAAATGATGTATTTCAAACTATTTTTTAATATTTATTGCCAAGCGGATAATTCTAAATGAAAATAGAATAGTTCTTTTTTAATACTGCACAATAACATGTGCATTAAATGAACTGTTCTGGTGTCCAGTTTTTTTTATCACTTCCCCATGCTAGTCTCTTCTAATAATAACAAAAGAACCATTCTATTTTCATTTAGAATCATCCACTTGTTAATAAATACTAAAAATAGTACGAAATACACCATTCTTTTTTAAAACTGGAGTGGCCTCATAATTAAGGCCGGTATTGTATATCCAGGTGAACAAAACCAACAGTTTTAGAATTTCAAGTTCTCCAGCATTAACGTTTTTAAAAAAGTGCTCAATACAACAAATATCATAGCACATAATATAATTATAATTAAATGTTTTTTATTTAAAAATAATTTAATTTACATTGCGACACAAAAATTTCTATGTTTCCAGATTCTACCTCGTCATCAGGCAATGTTGAGCCATTGTTATGAAAATTATTTACATTTGAATGTAGAAAACAATTGTTATATATCGACAAACAACAAACACGCATATATATAAAAATATAAAGTTATATTTTTATTAATGACGATGAACCGTGTAGAATAGGGAACAGAGAATTGAGAGAGCGCGCTTCTAATGGGTTGACGGGAGTGTAGCCTTATCTGTTGTGTCTCTCTTCACCGGCCGATCTCTGTTGCTCCTCTACTGGCGAATCCGTGTGCCGAGGTCTTTTTATAATCTTCCAGAACCGGGACTTTTTCTTCCGGTTTTGCCTCGCCCACGCACGCCCACGTAATTCTCAGAGACACCTGTTCTGTTTGCCTCTGTAGTTATTTCCGCTGCTGCCGGAAATAAAGTCAAACAACATCCGTTCCTTTCAACGACCGGAAAAAACCCTCGCTTGCATCAGCCTTCCTCGGGTGGGGCCAGATTGTTATATTACACAATATGCTTGTTATTTAAAGAGTTAATATGGAAGGGGTAGGGAGACAGAAAAAATTAGATTTTATGTGTGTGTTTAATTTAACTAATCAGAATGAAGTTCAAATTTTATGTTTGGGGAATACAGGATTTCTTCTTTCAAGCTTAATGGGAAAGTGTCAGCTTATTGAGCTACAGTCTAGACAGTTCCTTTATTGTTGCAATGTATCTATTATTGTTCCAAGATTATTGTCTTAGCTTTCTCTGTATCCAAGCCTTTTTTAAACCAAAAAAGAAAGAAAACATTTTTTATTTTTGATCTGACTTAAAGGGACCCTTGGTCGGATTAAACTATTTTTATTTCGGTTCAGAGTGCATTTTTTCCTCAATTCTTCATATACTCTTAACTTATATAAATTTTAATATCTATTTAATTAATATTATATTATAATACAAAACAAATTACCAGACATATGTAAGTTAATCGATATTCTTTTATGAAGAATTTTTAATTTATTTTGAGAACAAAATTTATTCTAAGGTGAGCATTTTGCAATGTTTACATATGACATGTATTTCATTATGCTTATTTAATAGATTTTCATTCTCTCTCTATATATATTTTATAATTGTGTTGCCCCCAAGCAAGGCATTTTACTGCCACTGTTGTGCAGGGGGTTGCATAGGAGGAATGTTATGAGTGAGAGGTTGCAGGGGGTGTCTGGAAGAAAGTAGGAGAGGGAAGAGAGTACTGATGAGAGTGAAGTGGACGAGGAGGAATGATATGAGGAGTGAGAGGTTGCAGGGGGTGTCAGGAAGAGAGTAGGAGAGGGAAGAGAGTACTGATGAGAGTGAAGTGGACGAGGAGGAATGATATGAGGAGTGAGAGGTTGCAGGGGGTGTCAGGAAGAAAGTAGGAGAGGGAAGAGAGTACTGATGAGAGTGGGGGGGGGTGGATGTAACAAAGCATGAGAGAGAGGATGTAAGTTACTGAGACAGGAGATGACTATTGACTTTACATTTAAATTCTTGGAGATTGTAACTTCTGCTCCAATGAACTTAGCTCACTGGTGCCCCCTATATATAAATTTACTCATGCCACAAGATTAGCAACTAGGTCTCACCCTTTTACTGTGAAACCAATAAATTGTAAATGCAAATTCTCCTCCAGCAGCTTCTTTTCTCATAATTTCCTTCCATTTACTTGTTTTCCCTGACAGCTACAATCTCCAAAAATTTAAATGTATAGTCAATAGTCATCTCCTATCTCACTAACCTGCATCCTCTCTCTCATGCTCCTTTCTTTGTTCACTCCACTCTCATCAGTATTCTTATCCTTCTCTTACCAACTTCCTGACATTCTTTAGTGGTGCCATCTATATGTCAGGCCCAGGTCTTATTGAGTGATGTGTTGTGTGTGTATATATATATATATATATATATATATATATATATTAAAAACAAATTGGGGTTGTCCCAAATAGAGAAATTGGTATATAGAAAAAAATGTGCGAGAAGCAGTGAACGTTTTGTTTAAAGTGTAGATTTATTGTTGCTATTATTATTTACTTGCTTTTTATGTATCAAGTGTCCATAATGGTATTTGTGTTGTAACACGTGTTTGGAGTCTGAAATTGACTCTCTTCAGGTGAATAAACTTGTGACTCTCTACTGCTCCTCTTCCTCCCCTGACTGGTCGTTACTTGACAGTGTCTCTGACAATATTGACAAAGCCATTTCTTCCCATCCCTCTGCCCATATATTCGTGTTTGGTGACTTTAACACCTACCACACCAAGTGGCTAGAGAACTCTGTCACCGACCCTGCTGGTGTCCGCACCATGAACTTTTCAATCACCCAATCCCTTATGCAAGTGGTGAACTTCCCTATGCGTTTCTCCGACAACCCTAACGGAAGGGACTCACTGCTAGACCTCTGCTTCACCTCCATCCCAGACTCTTGCACTACCAGACAACTCTGCCCACTTGGTAACTCTGACCACACTGTAGTTTCCATCAACATTTCATTCCGCTCCCACCCAACCCAAGAAACCCGGACAAGTAGAATATCCTACTGCTACCAAAGAGCAGACTGGGATTCGTTCCGAGACTTCCTCTGTGGCGTCCCTTGGAACAATGTTTTTAGTCTTCCCATCGAAGAATGTGCATCCGAGGTCTCCTCCTGGGTTAAGGCTGGCATCGATGCTTTCATCCCTGTCAGGAAATTTCAGCTTCAATCTCATTCGTCTCCATGGTTCTCGCCCACTTGCTCGGCCGCCACTGCCCACCGGAATCATTTCTTCCGACTCTATCGTAGCTACGCGTCGGACCAAAACAGACGCCTTTTCGCTTCAGCTCGTAATAAGTGTAAAAAGATACTTAACGAAGCTAAGATGTTATTTGCTGCCAGAATGAAGCAACGCATAGCATCCTCTAAGTTCGGCACCAAGGACTACTGGCGACTCTGTAAAAGAGTACTTAACAAGAGTAAGTCCACAATACCCCCACTAAGAAACAAATTTGAGGTCCTCACCTCCCCAGCAGACAAAGCTGAATGCTTTGCCCACAGATTCTCGAATAATTCGAGACTGGACTCGTCTGGAGTTTCTACACCTGACTTCCCACCTAGAACTGATGCTCAACTGATCCTCGCTTGTCTCTAAGATAATCTCAAAACTTGACCCTCAAAAAGCGAGCGGAGGGGACGGAATCCCAATCATAGTCTTAAAGAAATGTGCCCCCGAACTTTCCTCAGTACTTTCTAAGCTCTACAACTCCTGCCTATCTGCTTCCTGCCTGTTGGACATCTTCCTCTGTAGTTCCTATATTTAAAAACACTGGAGAACCCTCGGACCCCGCAAATTACCGATCTATCAGCCTTCTTCCGATCTTCGGCAAAGTGTTCGAAGCCATTATCAACGCCGAGGTTGTTCAGCATCTCACGGCCCACGGGCTCCTCTCAGACAAGCAGTATGGCTTCCGCTTCACCAGGTCTACTGCTGATATGCTAACGACCATCACTGAGTACATATATCAGGCACTCGATAGGAATGGTGAAGCCCGAACTGTTGCCTTGGATACCTCTAAAGCGTTCGACAGAGTTTGGCATGCTGGCCTTCTATGCAAACTGCGGAGCTATGGTATAGCTGAACAATTGTTTGAACTAATCCAGTCATTCCTATCTAACCACACATTGAAAGTGGCATTAAACGGACATGCCTCCCAGAACTACCATACGAACGCGGGTGTCCCTCAAGACTCTATCCTAGGTCCTACACTCTTCCTGATCTACATTAATGATCTCCTTGATACCATAAGATCCCAAGTAGGTATGCAGGCCGATGACACCACAGTTTATTCTCACCTCGACCAAAAATCTGGTGCAGGCAACAAAGCTAACCTTGCAGCCGAGCTTGGAAAAGACCTCCAATCCGTGGTGGACTGGGTAAGAAATGGCTCGTAAATTTTAATGCTTCTAAAACGAAGCTACTATCAATCATCATAGACAATCGCACCTACCTCCTATTAGCATGGACCAGGCTTGCCTTCCAGAGAGTAAAACACTGCGCCTCCTTGGTCTCACACTCTCAGCAGACCTCAAGTGGAATGACTATATCGAATACATTGCTAAATCCGCTGCTATGAAAGTCGGTTCTCTTTTTTCTGAATCTATCCTGCACATTTATAAATCTACCATCCGCCCGTGCATTGAATACTGTTGCCATATCTGGTTGGGTACCCCTGCTATTCTCCTTGGGCTTCTAGACAAGGTACAGCGGAGGGTCTGTAATGTGATCGATACCAACTTAGCAGACTGCCTGCAGTCTCTCTCTCACCGGCGCAATGTGGCTTCCCTGTGTCTCTTCTATAAATACTTTCACGGCTTCTGCTCCGATGAACTTAGATCACTGATGCCCCCTAGGTTCGAATTTGCACGAGATACTAGATTAGCAACTAGATCCCACCCTTTTACAGTGAAACCGATAAAATGCAACCGCAACTTCTACTCCAACAGTTTCTTTTCTCGCACTTCCAGACTGTGGAATTCTCTTCCACATGACTGCTTCCCCAACGGCTACAATCTCCAGTAGTTTAAATGTAAGGTCAATAGACACCTCCTAACAAACTAACTTCCATTCTTTTAAACACTCTTCCCACCCACCCAACTATCTATCACCCCCCCTTCTGATATTTCCCATATCTAACTACTCTTCCTATTTACCTCCCCCTATGTAGCCCCAAGAGCAGTAGTGGCAGTGGAATGCCTTGCTTGGTGTGAAATGATAAAAAAAAAAAAATATCGAGATACATTTGTTTTCTTGATGACCAAGGTATCGTGTCTGATACCTTAAAAATTTCATGAATTTACGTGAAAGTGAGGGAGGGGATTACAGAAATAAAAAAAAAAACATTTTATCAAGACTTTCTAAAAATAATAATCTAAAAAATAATTTCATTCATTTGTGAATAAATCCTGAATATTTCAATAATAATTATTTGATTTTTGCAAGAATTTCAAAAATTAATGTGTCTTTCACCGGAAAAATCTGAGTTACATTATCCATAATGCCATATAGTAAGTAAAAAACTCTGGTAAAAATTCGGTCAACCGCTGACGAAACAAACAGGATTTTTACAAAATTTCGAACGTATAAGAAAGAATAAAAAAAAATACTTTGTTGATTTTTCCTCTTAAACATTTTGACGATAAATAATTATAAAACTTTGTTTTTAAGTTTGAGGCTTTTTTTGATGCTGTTTTTTTTTTTCAGAGAATTATTAATTAACTAAATATTTTGTTTACTAACTTTTTATAGTACTTTTACAATTACATAATTGTTTACTTACACTTTTTGAAATTTTAAAAAAATCCAATACGCTAAACAAAACATTAAAAAAATGTTACTTTGTGTAACAAAGAAAAGACTAAAAAAATTAAAGCTAAAAAGAAAGCTTTAAGTTTTTCTTTTTTAAAAATGTATTTGAAACTTTACTTTTAGGTATCGAATTTTTTCTTTTTTAAGACAAAAAGCGCTTGATACACATCTTAAAAGATTACCATCCAAAATAAAACTACTAAAGTTTTTAATCAATCCCTTGGGCCCTACGTGAAACGAAAAACGCTGCCAAGTTTCGAAATATTTTAAAAATCGAAACGTTAAGTTTGATTTACACTGACTAGTATTTACTAGTATTATTTACACAGACTCGTATTTTATTATTTATCCTCCGACCATCATCAGGTGTATATCAACCCGAGTAATGAAGGAAATTCTGAATTGAACCATTTTGTGTTTTTATTTACAGGGGTATTAGTTTTCTTCTTCATTCGATGGCAGTGTTTTTTGTTCTTGTGTGTGTTACTATTGCGGTAACTAGCGACTGTTGTCTAATTTAATTGTGCATTGCACTGTGATAAGAAAAATAGTGACTGCAAATTATAGAGAAAAAACAAACTTTTTTTAAAACCTTAACGCAACGAGGAGCAAGGTTATTCATTTCGTTGAAGAGAGACACGTTTCCTTATGAATAAGTTAAATGGAATTAATTTGATCGATTGATATAAGATTTAAAAACAAAGCAACAGTTAATTTTTCTATGCGAAATCAGCTGCAAGATAATACTTACGCTCTTAAAAGAATGTTCAACAAAATGATAAATCACATATAGGAATCTAAGGAACCATGCTTTTTTTTGAGGGAAGAAGAAATTTATTTTCAAGAAAGGAGAGTTACAAAGGGAAGTAACTGTGATCGACGATTAGGTTTATTTTTTTAATTTATTTGTTTATTTTGCTGTATTCATGAATAAACAAAAGACTTGAGCCAAGAAGCGCTTCTGTCATTTGCTAAAATTATTAGAATAATCATGTATAGAATGAGGGCTGAGAGCAAACCCCGTGGGAGGATCACTTCGTATGCTTTCTTCGTGAAAACTTGCAAAGAAGAACATGAACGCCAACATCCAGGCGTCAAACTGGATTTTAAAGAATTTTCCAAGACATGTGCAGCCAAGTGGAATAGCATGGTTCCAAATGAAAAACGTCCATTTGAACGAATGTCGGAACAAGACAAGATTCGTTATGAGAACGAAATGGCCAGTTATATTCCACCTCCGGGCGAGAAAAAGCGCAAATTGAAGAGAACCAGGGACCCGAATGCCCCCAAGAGGGCCCTTTCAGCTTTTTTCTTCTTTTGCAAATCGGAAAGACCAAAAATTATTGAAGTAAGTCCAAATCTGAAAGTGTCTGAAGTGGCGACTGAACTGGGAAGACGTTGGAGAAATGCAACAACTGCTGATAAAGCCATGTACGAGGCGAATGCAATTCAAGACAAAGCCAGGTATGAACAAGAAATGGCCATTTTTAGAGGCCAAAAACCTTTGGCAGGATCTGATGATGATGAAGTTGAGGTTCCAGCTGCCAAACAAATTTCTCTGGACGTTAATGAGGAAGAAGATGACAATGAAGGACCTACGGAGGAGGAGGAAGAAGAAGAAACAACAGCGAATAATAATGATGTAGAATTACCAGAAGAAGAAGAGGAAGAAGACTTTGAGGAAGAGGAGAAAGATGAAGAATTTGAATGAATTCTGACAAAAAAAAAAAAAGGAAAATAAGAATAAAAAAAGAAAAACGACATCAACAAAAAGGCCAAAAGGAATATAGATTGAAATGTGAATAATTTAAAAGACATTTTTGTGAAAAAAAAGAAAAGAGAAAAAATTAGAAAAATAAATCGAAAGATAAGAATTTTTTTTTATAAAAGAGACGAGGATTAATTAATTATTAAAAATATTACAAAATCTCTAAATTAATGTAACAACGGTATTTTTTTTAACTTAATTTTTATAAAAAAAAAAAGAGGCTTATTTTTTTTTTTGTATATGTGAATGTTTTCTTTTCACTGTTTAGTTCTTGCGAAAAACTTATTTGAATTTTAAAAAAATGCCTTTGATTGTTTTATTTAAATTTAAATGCCGACAATTACTGATTTTATTTATTTCAGAATTTTATCTTATCATTTAAAATCTAATGATAAAATCTGCTTTTTATTTTATTTTTAGTCTTTAAAATGAAAATTTAATGATGTAACGTTTGTTTTTTTGTTTTTTTTTCTTGCGCACCATAAATATCGACAATGTCTTTAACAAGTGGAAAGAAATTAATTAATAATTTGTGAAAAAAAAAAAATTTAAATATTTACGAATACAATTTTTTTTTTAAAATAAAAAGAGAATTCTCTTCATAGCAATAATTTATTTCAGTCAATTGTTGTCAGCAATAGAATATTTAATTTAATTTAAAAAAAAACATTGTCCTTTGTAAACAAAAAACAAAAAAAAATGCCATAGAATGGCTGCTTTTCTTGATAAACTATGTTTTTACTTTTTATTTATTAAAAGTTATGGCAAAAGGCAGGTGAAATTAATTTAAATTTTATTTATAATTGCTGGGAAGAATAAAATACCTCATTTAAATTGTTTTATTATTTTCGACTTAACTTGCTTTTACATCGCCATAAAACGAAAAAACTTACTACATTTTTTACATAAATTATTTAAAATTAAAATTTATTTCTTAATTTTAAATTGAACTCAAGAAAACATTAAAACAATAAAAATAAACACAAGTTAAAAATAATTTTAATAAAATATTTTTTTTTATTTATATTTTTAAAAAAATAGTCAAATAATTTTTCATTTTCAATTTTGGTTTTTGATTTTTACTTTCTTTTCTAACATTTATTGCAATTTCTTTTAAATTCTGAAAGCAAAATTCATTCACATGTTTTCTTTTAAAGAAATTAACATTTTTTTTTAATTTATCTCCGAAGAAAACTACGTCATATTTTAATCGATTACAATTTTAACGATTTGATTTTATATGTTTTTTAATTTTTTAACTTTTTTTAATTTATTTTCCTTACCTTATCTTTTGCTAATTTTAATTAATTTTTTTTTTAAATCCCAGAGCAACGAAAACGAAGTTAGATGTTTGATCCCCTCAGGGTCAATTTCTCATGAATGCTGTATTTTAGGATCAGTCGCGATTCTAGAATACAAAAAAAAAATCTTTTTTCATCATTTCATTATCGAGACATTAAAATCATTTTCATCCCATACTCATTTATAAACGATTTAATTTCCTTATATAAATTATTAAAAAATATCAATCTAAAATTAGAATGTGATGTCATTTGTTAGCGAAATGATTTATTGATTACCCTAATCAATTGTTAAAAACATTTTAAGAATCAATATTTTAAAAATAAAATACAAGAATTTTAATGTATTTTGAGAAAAATAATATTTTTTAAATTTCTTTTATTTAAATCTTTTTTGTGTAAATATCCAAAATTAGCAATAAACGTTTTTTTGTAAACGTAGAATTTCTGAGATAAATTTTTTTAATTATTCCATATTGAGTGATTATTTTTTCATCTTTTAATACAAAGTTTTGACTGATATATTCTTCAGCCTTCTATAGTCTTCAGTTAGTATTAGTATATATTTAGTATTTTTCTTGTTCTAGTTTATTTCCTTAACAAAAAACATATAAATTTAAGATCACAGAACTGCTGAATTATGACAAAGATTATTTAAAGAATTCAAAAACAAGATGGAAGACAAAAATTCACTAGATGCATATGTATCTGTTAAAGGCTAAAGAATATATCTCAGTTGAAATATGAGAAACAATAGATAAAAGTTATAGTTTGAAAACTATTTAAAAAAAAAACCCAAAAGATAGGATATCTAAGGTGATAGATGTAAAAAAAATAGTTTAATCACAAAACTGTTTTTAGTGTCTATTTTCTCTTCATCTTTTTTTTTCAAACAAGACATTAAATTTTGAAATCTCTTAATTTCTTCTCCTTAAAAAAGACATAAAATATCAAAATATTTCACTTTGTTTTTTTTTTTCTGAAACAAGACATAAAACAAAATCATTTTTGTATCTTGGGTAAAATGCTAACTTTTAATTATATACATTTTTTTTTTTCAAACAAGACATCAAATTTTGAAATCTCTATTTTTTCTCATTTAAAAAAAAAGACATAAAATATCAAAATCTTTTCTCTTTTTTTTTTTTGAAACAAGACACAACAAATTCATGTTTGTATCTTGAGTAAATGCTAACTTTTAATTATATGCACTTTTTCTTTTGAGTAATCTTTAAATTAAAAATCAATTTTTCCCTTGAATTTTTTGTAATTGTTGCTGACATCAGAAAAATCTCACCCCTGCATTTTCTAAATAGATCTTTTCTCCAGATTTTTTGCCAAAAATATATACTCAGGAAAAATCATTTTTCAATTTACAGGGTGATTGAAAAGTAACTCTCCATTTTAAAATATTTATTTATTAACTATAATTTTTACAAGAAATATGAGAGGAAAGTGTTTAGAATGAGGTTTTATTTAAAATTTGATATGGGCACCAGATTTTGTTAACTGCTTCTTGAGCTGCCCAGGAATTGTGTCAACTGATTTCACCAGGAACTCTTGTGCTATGGAAGACACAACTTCTTACATTTGCAGTTCAAGTTGCTCTTCTTAAGTCTTTGGTTTGGTATAACAAAATTGTTCTTTTAACTAACCCTAAAGAAAAAAAAACCCACAGAGTGTTAAGTCAGGACTCCTGCCTGGCCAGTCATACATAAAATAGGAAATTACTTTTCAATCACCCAGTACATAAAAAAAAAAACAAACTTTTTTTAAATTGCTCATTAAAAGGTTTTTTTTAAAGCGAATATACTGCTGATTTTTTTTGTGTGTGTGAATGTGGCTTCTTGCCACTTTTATTTTATTGTGATTTAATTTATAATTGAATAACAATATAAATATTATTTTCACACTTGGTTGAAAAATTGGCTTTAGGAATGTGCCATTTGTTTATAAAGATTAATATATAAAGGAATATATATGTACCCAAGTATATGTATATGTTGATAGACTATGATGAATATGATTGTTGACAAATTCAAGAGTTTTAACCTCACACCATGTGATTGTATTTATTCCCTTGGATCAAATTTCATTTTATATTTCTGAAAATTGAATCTTGTATTTTTCATCACATTTGTACCACAAAAAAAAAAAAAAAAATCCAAAATGAAACAAATATATACTGATACATATCAAAATTGAAGTAGAACTTTGTCACTGGAAAAATACAATTTTTATTCTCTAACTTAGAAAAGCAATATTACTTGTTATGCTGTTAGACATTCGTCAGAAAGTAAACCTGGCCCTAATTATTGCACCTTTTTTTTTTAAACTTTTCTTTCTCTGAAACAAATTTCTCCATATTGCATCATTTTTGCCAGAATATTTTAAAAATTTGCTTAATTACATAGATTCTTGTCTATTATTTGGTTTTTAAAAAGAATAAGTTTAATTTTTATTTGACTAATTTTTATCTGCCCTAAAAACTGTTTTGTAGACAAAATGAAAATCAAACATTTTTTTCATAATAAATAGTATTTTTAAAAATATCTAATATTTCATCAGCAATGTGCAAGAAATCATTTGTCTATTTCCCCATCAAGAGACAAATTTGACGAATGATATGCAATCTTTGGGGAATAGGATTTCTCAGAGTTTGGGATTTTTAGCAATTTTGTCTTTACAAAAACAGAAAATAGTAAATTTAGTTAATATTTGTAAAACTAGGCCTAAGTAAAAAAAATTCCATCACAATCAATGTGTTCCACATTAAATCTATTTCTATGAATGTTGACTTCCATTTGCAATGGCTGATGCAAGCAATTTCTTTATCTTTTGAAAGAGGGGCAGGGTCTTATTTTTTTTTTTAATTTTTTAGAAAATTTGATCCATTGATTCCACAAAAACATTCATGGCATTTATATTTAGGTTTTATTTTTTATGATCATGTTTTTTATGCAACTGTCTTACAATTTTATCTGTAACATTTTTTCGTCTCGTGATATTCTGCCATTATATTTGATCCCTCCAAATGATTCGAATTCATTATTTACATGACTGAAAATGTTAAAATATAAAATGTGTTTTAACTTTTGATTTAAAAAAAAAAAAATTAATCTTTGTATTGAAAAAAAAAATTTACAATCTTTTTCATTTTACGCATACACAGTTGATTGTGCTAATTATATAAATTTAATGGCTAATTAATAAATGTACATTAACTAATAACATAAGTTGTTTCATATGAAATGGTTGATTGTGAAAAGGAAGATTTAAGTGTTAAGTTTTATCTTTTAATTCAAATCTGCTCCATATAATTCCATGACTTTTAGCCAAGAAATTTGTCCTGAAAATATTTCCATTTTATAAAATGCCTAAGGCCTTTAGATTTAGAGATTAAAATTTTTCTGAAAGCTAGAATAATAACCTCTGACTGGTGAATCAAAATATTTTCTATCAAATCTGGTAACCAGTACAAACCAATTTATCTGCATGAAAATGCCAGATTGGAATCTAATCTAATCTAAATCTATCTATCTAAATCCAAATCTAAATCTAAACTTATTTATAAATGGAACTTTGTGTGTGTGTGTGCCCGTTATCTATAGACTCCGAAACGGCTGAACCGATTTTCTTGAAAATTTACACAGTTGTACTATAAGCATCTGCAAGTGTTCTTAGCTAGGTTTTGTGTCGAGGTATCCCTGATAAATATCGATAATCGAAAAAATCTGGTTATAAAAGGAGTGGTCTGATTTTAATCAAATTTGATACACTCATAGACAAAGACATAAAAAACAATATTCAGAAGTTTCAAGGTTGCAGTTTTTACAATAGTGCAGAAAATTGATAATATATATATAAAAGCTTTTATTACACCCGAGCAATGCCGGGCTATACTGCTAGTTGGAATATAGAATGATTCTAAAAATACATTTTGTTTTTGATTCTTTCCATTATCTCAGAGAATATTGTGCTGTCATACTGGATCATTCATGCCAGCACTCATGACTCTTAAATAATTTAGGATATGATATTTGAAAATACTTTCCTATTCTTTGATCCCAAAAGACTGTTATCAAAGAATTGAATCTCTTATAAGAGATTCAACTTCAACAATGAGCAAGTTCTTACATTGGCCTTATTTGAGAAGATTATGCCTTTCCTGGTATATTATGTGAAGTTTTTAGTTCCATTATAGTGACTTGTGATGCATCAAATTTGCTTACAGGTAAAAACTTTAGAATTTCTATATTGAAATATTGAAGGCAACTTTGAATATGAAGTTTCAGAGCCTTCCTCTCTACTCATCTTCCTAACTGACCAAAGATTTTGAACTTTTATTGAGATAAAAAAAAACAGAAAAATATTCAAAGAGATATTATTTTGATTTTCTATGATTTTTTTAAAAGCAGAAATTTCCTTTTTGAGGAAAATTTTTAAAATGAAATAAAGATGAACAAGGGCATTAGGTTCCAAAATATATTTTATTTTCCAGTTCATAAGCAGCCATTTTTATCTGAAACAACATTATAATAAATTTCTAGATCCTATGCGATATAAAGCATGCTTAAAAAGCATCTTCCCAAATCACCTGGATTCTCACACCCCAATGGTTGGATTACCCGGTGCTAGGGGGACTTCTAAACAGCCTCATCTGACACAAAAGTCATCCTGATGACCCCAGAATAAAATAAACATGATTAAAATGTTTAAATTATGATCCTAAATCAAAATATTGTTAAAATTGTTTAAAAAGATGGATATATAAATATGGATGAATTATTTTTTTTTCTAACTATTCCAGGCCAAATTATCGTTGTTACATGGTATATATGAAATGGAAATATGATGTTATAATGCATTGCAATGGTCAATCAGCACAAAAAACAAAATTGATGAACCAACTTCAAATTTCTTTTTGAGATTGTTCATGTTTATTTGGCATTAATGCCTTTGGGGAAGGCAGGAACTCATTTTATCCTATATTCTGTCCCATTGACATTCATCCTGACTTAGGTACTGTTACTGGCATGCCAAAATGGTTGAAGGGAAAAAAGGTAGGGGTGTGAGGTTTTTAAAAAGACAAAATAAAAACAATCTTACATCACTATTTTTACCATCCCAGATAATAGCAGAACTAAGTTATATCCATTGTCAATTTTGACAAAGTTAAGTTAAAACACAAATGTATCTATTTTTAATTTTTATTACACTGGTATAAATTTATAACTTGTATTATTTTCATCATTTTTATTCATGTATAAATAATAAGTTTGTGACTGCTTTTTCTTTTCTTTTTTTAAGTATATTTTGATGTTTTATTAAATATTTGAATCAGTAAAGAAAGTTCAGTTAATGAGGCACCCAATCAAATTGAAACATCAAGACATGATGATTTCAAATCTTGATTAGGTTGCATTTTTTTAAGAAAAAATTGTAATTAAATTTTTATGTATTTGTTAGTTTAGTATTCTTCTTTGTATTCCTTAATCCAAAATTCACAGACTCCAGTTTTAACAGTTTTTAGTAAGAAACAAAAGATTTTGGCAGGAAATTGACATCTGCCAAAAAAAACTATATATATATATATATATATATATATATATATATATATATATATATATATATATACCAACTTCCATAAAAGTAAAATTTATTATCAAAATATTTATAGTATTAGAAAGGAAAAGGGTGGAGAAAACCTTGATAAAACATTTTTCATATGATTAACAAGCATGGCATTTATCTTTTGTAATGTACCATAACGTCCATACGGACACCTGGGTTTTAAAAATACAAGAAAATAAAGCATGGCTATGTTTATGCCCTTTTAAGCTGCATTAGCATCCATGAAACTGTCACATTATTTTGCCACTTTAAAAAGAGAAACAATGTAATTTAGAAAATCTATTCTGTCAGCAATCTGACCTCAAGTTTTTCCAGATGAGTTCAAAATATATAATGTTCAACCCAAAAGTAATTATAAGTTCTAGTGGATCAGTTTCTTGGAGTAAGGAATACAATTCAAACTTGGTGTGTTTACAGACATTTTGCTCTCAATGTATTTAATGTTTACCAATTCACTATACAGTGAATTGGTAAACAAAAATTCAGTTTTCATTTCTTTTTTTATAAGTATGTTCAGCTGACACTAACCTTCATTCTTCCAGGTGTTCTGAAATTCTGAGACGAGATTATATAATTTCTTGACTTATTCATGTGTTTTGGTTGATGCACTCTCTTGACCTTCTTCACTCATTGCAAAGTGTAATAAATTCAAGTGTCAGTCTGAGAGTAAAAATTCAAGAGTCAGTCTAAAAAAAATTGCAGAAAATTTCAAGTCTAGCCAATGCACAGCAAATCAAAAAAGGCTGACGAGCACATCAGTCAGTTGAAGCCTGGTAATACAAACAAGGATGAAGATATTATTTTGAATAATTTCAAAGAAGATTTCAGACAAAAATTAAAACTGTTATGAAATAATAGATTTTATGTAAATTTGATTTTTACAATATTTTGCTATTGTTAAAATTATGAGGTCTTAAATATTTATATTCTGCCTACCAATGTAACACCAGATTATCTATTGAGTGAGCTTGACTATGGGATGTACATGTTTTCGAAAGCTGTTCTGGTTTTTACCTAAAATTTAAACATTTTCATTAAAAAAGAAAAGATATAAAAACCTTTGCAATGGCAGGGGGATTCTGCCCCTCTTCAATTTATCAGTTGAGGAGTTGGTAACTTATGTATCTGTTGGCTGGACTATTTGAACACTCCAGTTAACAATCATGAGTCCTGTAACTCATGAGGGTTGTTGGGGCACTTGTACTGCTTCTGTAACAGCAATGGGTTAGAATTCAGTTTTCTGTCTAGAGTAGTTGTCACTCATAATAAGTGAGCCCAGTCTGTCTGACTATTTGACCCATAGCTGAATGAAGCGACAGATTCATGTCTTCCCTAGGGCATTAAATTGAAAGGAACAAACAAAAAATCAGGCAGAATTTGAACCTTGCACTTCAATACTAGGCTAATAACTACTACACTACACGCAAATCCTTTCATCAGTTAAATGTAGATCTCGATTGATTATACAGAAGAAAAAAAATCTCTACACACTTCACTAACTTGTGACTTTGTAACTTCTATTTTTTTAAAAAACATTTTATATGCTGAAAAGAAAACATTTAAACTTAAATATTGAATGTTTTATTAAACTTTATATCCGAACATTTACATAAGTAAATCAAATATCCAAATGTAAAAAAGTTTTAAATATTTTTCTGGCGGACATGAAGGAGACTACCACCACCTTTAAATTTGTTGTTTTTCATTTTGTTTTTACTTTTT
The DNA here is from genome assembly GCA_037127315.1 of Ascarosepion bandense. Lineage (NCBI taxonomy): Eukaryota > Metazoa > Mollusca > Cephalopoda > Sepiida > Sepiidae > Ascarosepion > Ascarosepion bandense. The sequence continues at coordinate 171,767 of JBBBDQ010002344.1, forward strand.
TCAATGCAATCTTATCAATTACACCCTAAACTTTCCGATTGACAAAAGAAATTTGGAAAAATTTCAATATTTCAACAATTTTGGGATGGGGGACTCAGTTTTTCATACAATCTTATAGTAAATCAATACTCCATTTTGGAACCACTCGCTGGTATGACATTACCACCACCAGTAAATTGATTATCAATTTTTTTTTTTACTTTTTTCAGTGCAATCTTATTGATTAAACTCTAAACTTTCCAATTGACAAAAAGTTTGTAAAAATTTCAATTCAACATTTAAACAATTGATGGGGTGGGGGGCTCAGTTTTTCAAATAACCTTATCCTGTGCAATTAACTTTATTGCTTGCACATATTCAACAACTGAATCTTTACCGAAATTTTTGAATAAAGCCATTCTTGGAGTTTTTGAGGAAGATGTCATCGTAACAACTGAAGAAAACTTGAAAAAGACAAAAACAAGAGCAACAACTAGTCCCCAAAAAACCAAAACAAAGCAACTCTAACACGAGTGGTTCCAAAATGGAGGATCGATTTACTATAATGTTTTATGAGCCCCCCCCTAAAATTGTTTAAATATTGAAATGTTTTCAAATTTTTTTGATAATCGAAAACTTTATGTAATAACTGATAAGACTGCTGCGAAAAAAAGTAAAAAAAAGAAATGAAAAACAACAAATTTAAAAGGTGGTTGTAGTCTCCTTCAGGTCTGCCATTTTTCCTTGTCGATGCTCTTAAATCAAAGCTTTTCTGGCACATCAAGTGTTCTAAGTCTCAGGTTACAGATTTATTGATCCAGTTTTGTATATTTATTCTTTATTATGAAAATTGTTGAATTAATTTTCAGACAAGAACTATTAACAAAGTGTGGACTTTTTTTTTTTAGACATCCTATATATAAACTGACAAGCACATTGTAATATATTGTGTTAAGATTAAAATACAGCTCTTCTCTTGTATTCTACATTTTTGGTTTTTACCATAGTCTGTTATAACTAAGATACCTCAGTTTAGTCTACAAGGATTTCAATTTAGCAACAGCTGAAATATCTTGAGTTTTTATTAATATCTATTAATTTTCTCAAACTAGTGTTTTCATATTATTATAATGACATTTTGGCTGTTCAACTCCTTAATCATTAGAAGTCTCTCATAATTAGTAAACTATTTAATTCATGTGAAAAGATTATCCCAGTTTCTTAAACAGCCTTTCTTTCTTAAAAGCTAACCAGTGGTTATCAAAAATGATAAAATACCTGAACAAGGCTGGAGTACAGTAACCTAAACAACAAAGATGAAGATACTAGTCCAAGTAAATCAATGTGCAATAATTATTCCTCATCCCAGATATTCAAATATATTTAGTAAGTTTCAATTTATCGGCTACTAGGCAACGAGAGAAGAATATCTTGTGAAGTTTGAAGTCACTAAATTAGTAACACCCTAGGAGAGAAGTTTCATAACTGAACAATGTTTTTGCGTTAATAGATGCCTCTATAAATTGCCAACCAGGTTTGCATGCTTTTCTAACAGAAAGTTCATTTTTAATTGGTTGTTTCACTACTGTAGCCATGGTGCTATAGTAGGTGTACCAGGATGCTGTTAAGTTTACAGTATACCAGTACACCTACCATAGGATAATAACTAACAAACACATTTTACAAGTCAAATCATTACTTTAAAGAATTTGAGCCTCACCGAGTACACCACCACTTGCATATTGTACCACATTAAGCTAAGTCTTTGTGCATGCAAGAGTGATGCATTTATAAAGGGTGGCCATGAAGCATATATGATTGCTCTCCCAGAGGTTCCATATACTTGTCACATCATTTATCAAGTTTCTCTAAACCTTTAAAAAAAAAAAAAAAAAAAAAAAAAAAAACACACACACACACACACAAACAAACAGTTTGCCATTTGTCTATATTTCTGAAATGAGGCATTTTAACTATTTACTTTGTTCATTTCATCTTTGTCATATTCGCAAAAAAATTGTGTGCCCCAGCCTTCTGCGATTGATATACATTGGAATTTTGAACCAGACCCTTTATTTGTGAGAGGGAAATAACCAAAGCAGAGATACCCAGAAAAGGCGTGGCAAATCAATCTACACCAGTGGACAAAATAAAAGTGTTCAGTTCAAAATTCTATTGTACAGCATCTGAAGATGACCAGAGCATACAACTGAAACTTGATGACAATAAAGAGGAGAACAATAGTCCAAACAATGTAAATAATGTCAGTAAAAAAAAAAAAAAAATTGTTTGTTGAAATGTAAATTGGGTCAGGGCAAGAACTTTTCAGCACCATTTTATGTGTGATTACATGCTTCATAGTCATCTAGAATGCTGTTAAGGAGAGTATTTCTTATTGGGTGCTCTATTAAACTGGCCCTATGCCAAAATTGTCTGAGACCAAAAACTATAGAAACCATCGATTCTGTGATTAACCACTTAATGTTGTAACATTCATTGCAGCCAAGAGAGTTACTCATTTCTTAATCACCATCTTTGGTTATTCTTTCATCTTCCCCATTTTTGACTTTCTTTTTAAAATTTTTGAATGATATTAAAAAGATTTTAGTTTTTATTTCTTGCCAACTTGTTCATTTGCTTTTCAAAAACAACTTGTCTTTCGTTTTTTTTTTTTAAACAATTATTTTAAGAATCTATTGTCATGCCAATCTGTCTGTTAAGTGAATGAATTTTTAATTGTTGTAAAAAACAAAAAAGAAAAAATCTTTTAAACAAAGACAGTTTTTGATATTCATCAAACATTGTACTTCACATTGATGGAAATAAGTTATTTTTGTTTATTGTTTGTATTTGGTGGTGGTGGTGGGGGGGAATCTTTAGCCGAATTTATTTTAAACCTTCTCTGGTTTGTACACCCCCCTCCCTTACACACTTTTTGTATTTACATCTTCCACACTATTTTCACTCATTTAAAATTTCAATTGAATAAAAAAAAAAAAGAAATGTTGATAATCAAAATATGATTTTTGTTGACTTATTTTCATCCAAATATATCGGTAGAAAATATGAGGTAAGTACTCTTCAGAAAGGCATGAATCCAACTCTCCCAAGTCTTGTCACACCATATTAAGAGAAATTAAATGGTTTATCCACATTCCATAATTATTTTCCCTAGGTATATAGCAACAGAAAGGCTGCCATATCCACTTCATAGTCTTGTTTTAAATCAATCTAATAACCCATTAAAGATATACTGCAATCAGAGTAATAAGTGTGTCAGCCTGAATCAACCATTTTAGGATTTATGCTTTAGCCCAGGGCATTAGTGTGAAGTTAATATCACCATCTTCAGACAGAGTTTGAACCCAGCTTTATTCTCTTTGTCAATAACCAAGTGCACCTTTATGTCAATTGAAAGGCACATTTGTCAACAGTGGAACAGAACCAGATTCATGATTTAGAACAAAGATATTTTTGAAGAATTTTTTTTCTATTTGTAATTTTTCTAAATCATTTCAATCCAAGCAAGGAGTTAAAGCCACTAAAACATAAGCGTTTACTGAGAGTGAAAAGGGAGATTGAGAAGAAAGGACATTGAAAGAATGATTCAAGGAGACAAAAAGCGGCAACTGATGTATTTAAATTTCTGAAGATCGTAGTTGACAGGAAAGCAAAAAACCAGAAGAGAATTCCACAGACGAGAAGTGAAAGAGAGCTACATTTAGTAATATCAACAGTAAAATAACCAGACATAAATGCCAACCTAGTACCATGTTTAAATTCATGAAGTTCAGGTACCAAAGAGAAAAGCTTATCAGAATAATTCCATGAAGATGTTTATAAAAAAAAAGCAATAGGAAAGTGACTGACAGATCAGCACTGACAACATTGCAAATTCTTGTTTGAATTTTGTCAGCAATCTCGAGGTGAATATCAGAAACATCACATCAGATCAATATTCAATGCATGGTCGAGTGCTAGACTTCTAAAGGGGCAAGATAGATTTTGGTGAGAAAAATTGAATAACATGACACGGTGAACTAACTTTCCAAGCAGCAAGCTCAGCAATTGGTTCAATATAATTGTTCCAATATCAATGGAAAACAGAGAAGGCATGATGAGTTAATTTCCTGGAGATTAGCATCAGTCATACTGAAAGAAGCCTAAAAAAAAAACACAACAACAACAACCACACACACTCAACCCCCAAGTAAGGGGTACTTGTGCAGGGAGCTACAGTGAGAGAAATAACAACTGGTTACAGGGGGCATTGAAGAAAAAATAAAAGATGAGAGAGATTCAAGATGGCAACTAAGGGTGCACATAAGTTTTTGGAGATTGTAGCTATAAAGGAAACATGTAAACAGAAGGGAGTTCCACAGGCAGGAAGTGTGAGAAAAGAAACTATTCAAGTAGAAGTAGCAGTTACATTTAACTATTTCAACGGTAAAAGAGTGGGACCTAGATGCCAATCCAGTCAGTCAGTTGAGTGCTATACATGATACACGCTTGGGTGATCATATCTCAAAAGAGACATGACTGACTGGGCAAAATATTATCCTGCAGTAGGTTGCCATTGCTTTCTGCAGTAAACTGGTTGCCAGCCAAGGCTATAGAACCCAATCTGTCCTGTTATTTAACTCATAACTGGAGGGAAGAGACGGATTAATACCTTTCCTAAGGGTATTTGTGCGTAACTGAATGCAAGGAATTCAACTGGAATTTGAACTCGGCTCCCCGACTTGTAGTTCCAAGTCGATATCTACTGCACAACAGACAATCTAGTCGTATGCTTAAATTCATATGGTCAAGGCACCATGGAAAAAAAGGTTATCAAAGCAGTTGCCATGAAAATATTGTTACAATATTGATGCATTTATATATAAAAAAAATAATAATGTCTAAAAGGTTGTAGTAAAGGATTCTATTGAGTGCTACGTGTTATTACAAAAAAGTTTTAATTCATGAAGTGGTCATAAAAATAATGAAATTAGAAATAGAATGTTCGGAAGATGCTAGAATGTCCAAGAAAATTCCAGTAGATTCGAAATGTTCTAGAAATATGCAAATTAGGTGTTAGCCCCTATAAAAATAAGTTTTGGGAAGAGAGTAGTTAGTTTTTAACAGGATTTGCTGACATTATCAACTCCAGCCCAATTCGTGGATCTGTGCATCCAGCCGAAAAAATCTCTAAGAAAAGTTGCTGACCTGAAAGAGAACCTCATGGAACTAAAAGGGGAAACAGTGATTTTTGACACATTCATTGACCAAACTAATAATTATTCTTTATATACACATCTGAGGATTTCCTAAAAGTATAGCACTTAAACTTCTTTGCTACTGGGTAAAGATATTTGACTCCTCCTTTCCCTTTCGTAACACTTACCTGTCACTCTGCCAGTAGTAGTCTGTTTTCTGTTTTGAATGCAAGAAATTGTAAATTTTGTATATATATCATTTTGTGTTTATCAGAAATTAAATATTTGCATGTAATTTTTAACTGAGTTTTGGTCAATCCTGTTTTTTTTTTGTTACACTTAACACATAACAATATATGTAGAAAAGAGAAAAGAGGGCCAGATCATATTGGGGATAAAGTGGCTGAAGTTGAGATATCAAGTCAGGACCAATTACATTGCAGATCCTTCTTTGGATTTTGTTGAGAGCCTTGAGATAAATAGCAGAAACATCCAACCAGATATGTCCATGGTATTCAATGCACAGATGGATGGTAGATTTATAAATGTGCAAAATGGATTCTAACAAGAAAAACTTTCTGGCCTGACACAGAGGCCCAACCTTCCTAGCAGTAGATGCAGCTATAGATCCAATGAATTTATTCCATTTGAGGTCAATTGAGCAAGTGAGGCCAAGGAGGCGCAGTGTGTTGCTCTCTAAGAGACTTGCATGAACCATGCTGATGGCTGGCAGGAAAATTTCTCTTTGGTGGTTAAACAAGAGCAGTTTCATTTTGGAGGCATTAAAATTTACAAGCCATTTCTTGCTCCAGTTAACCACTGATTAGAGGTTTGTTTCAAGAGTAGCAGCCAAGATTAGCTTAGCTGTTACTTGTTGTTGAAATAGAGTAGTTTAGTTTTGGGGGTTTATAAATTAAGCCATTTATTTCTATACAGTGCCTCATTAAGGACTTGTTTGCAATTATTATAAGCAGTAAGAGGTTCTGTTGCAATCAAAGCTATCATGGAAAAAGTGATTTCTGTGGTTTATAATGGCTGAACAGACAGGTGTGAACCAAGAATTTTGATTTTTCACTTGGTATAATTGAAGGAATTCTTTCACCAAGCTGACATCACACATTGACTGGTCTTTTACTTATGTTTCATTGAAAATGTTGGCTGACCTGAAGGAGACTACCACCACCTTTAAATTTGTTGTTTACTTTTTTTTTTTTACTTTTTTCAGTGCAATCTTATCGATTACACCCTAAACTTTCCAACTGACAAAAAAAATTTTGAAAAATTTCAATATTTCAACAATTTTAGGGAGGGTTCAGTTTTTCATACAAGGTTATAGTAAAGTGATCCTCCATTTTGGAACAATTCGCCATTACGACATAATCAACCAATTTACAGGTGGTGGTTATTAATTTTTTTTTTTTTTCACCTTTTTCAGTGCAATTTTATCGATTAAACCCTAAACTTTCCAATTGACAAAAAAAAAAAATTTGTAAAAATTTCAACATTTAAACAGGGGGGAGAGAGAGAGAGAGTTTTGCATACAACCATATAGTAAATTGATCCTGTGCAATTAACTTTTTTGCTCATGCATATTCAACAACTGAATCTTTTGCAAAATTTTTGAATACAGCCATTCTTAGAGTTTCCAAGGAAGATGTCATCGTAAGAACTAAAGAAAACTTGAAAAGGACAAAAACAAGAGCAACAACTAGTCCCCAAAAAACAAAACAAAACAAAACAAAAAGCAACCCAAAAGCAAGTGGTTCCAAAATGGTGGATCGATTTACTATAATGTTGTACGAGAAACTGACCCCCCCATTAAAATATTTAAATTTTTTCAAATTTTTTTTTGATAATCGGAAACTTTATGTAATAACCCATAAAAGTGCACTGAAAAAAGTAAAAAACAAAATGAAAAACAACAAATTTAAAAGGTGGAGGTAGTCTCCTTCAGGTCCGCCAAAATGTCATTTAATTTTTCTGCTTTAAAACAAAACATTTGCCCATATTTTCAGGTGTCAATATCAATACCAATTGTCTGGTAAACAATTTAAACAGTTTGATAGCACAACTGACAGAATGAAGAAAGAATGATGAAAAGAGTTGTAATTGTGATATCGTTAAGCAGTGTGGGATGTGAGAGGAAAAAGAGAGAGAAAAAAAAGCATTAACTTACCTCATTCTCAGCTGATGACTTATTTTAGAGAAACAAAAGAAACTAAGGACCAGGGAAGTGCTGGGGTGGGGTAATTTATTATGGAAAAAAAATTATACCTTATGGGTAGGTGGGGAGAGGAATAAAAAAAGAGCATAACAGTTGTGCAGCAGTCAGGGAAGAGAGAGAGAGAGATAAGGAAAGAAACAGAGTGAGGGTGCATGGGGTTTGGTTTGAGAAAGGGTAACAAGTTAAAACTAAATGCCTTTGAATCACTAAAAATAGGGTGTTGTTATTTTTGCCAAGTTTAATTTTCTCCTTATTTTTAATGCAATAAAATCACTCGAGTATTAGCAACATTTTTTTATCAAAACCACACGGAAGACAAATTTCAATTTTGACCATATTTGTCATTTTTCCGATAAGGGCAGAAAAACAAATCCTAACTGAATGCCATTACAAGCAGCAAAATTTATTTACCTCATTATAGAATTTTGATCTAAATTCCCACAAACCTTTTAAGGCAAAATGAAGAAATCAGCTTTGGGCTGTATTTTAAAAGTAATTTCATATTTATGAAGACACTGGAATGTTATTAAAACAAATTAAAAAAAAAGATAAAAATATGTGAAATAACATTTATTCCCAAGTTTTTGACAAAAATTCTTTGACCTTTAGTTGTTTACAAAATGTCACATGCAACTCCCCCCAAGAAAAAAAAAAAACTTGGCCAGTTGAAAATCCTGAGCTGCTTTTTAGAAAATGAGCAAATTTTACTAAAAAAAAAAAAAAAAAAAAAAAAAAAATTAGTCTTTTTTTTATCTTATTTAATAGAAAAGAGCTGTTTCTGAATCAAAATGCCTAAAAGTTATCTTTATATTTACTAAGATTTGATGCAAAGCCAAAAAGAGTAGAGTGATATCAGGCTATCTTCTAGAGAGAAAGAAGTGGGTGGGTGCCAGTCTGCTTGTTTGCCTTGAAAAATCAGCATTTAAAACCTAGGTGTTTTTTTTGTTTAGCCTGGAGTCATACACTGCTGACACTCATAAGAACACAACCATGTAGCTGGTGCCAGTAAATTAAATTTTCCTGTCCAATATTTGGCCACTGGTTTATGAGGACAGAATTGAAGTGCAAATGTAAGCAAAATGTGTCGATATAAAAAAAAAAAAATTATAATTAAATCATTTCTGTTTTATAAAACAGATTCCATTTATTTCACTGGAAAAGAAAGAATGAAAATAAAGTAAGCAAAGAAAAAAAAAATTTGAAGGAGACCGAATTCTGGAATGTTTGCCTACCAATATAAAATCAAAATCAGTCTAAAAATTGGTCTTTATTCCAGAAATGTTTATTCTGGCTCCTTTTATGGCTGAAAACTACTATAAAGAGAAGTTTTCTTAGGAGTTAAAACATCTTTTGCCTAAAATGTAAGTTCTTTAAAAATAAAAACTTATCAAATTAGAGGTTTTTTTTAAATTATTATTTTTATGTATGTCAAAGGGGACAAGTTTTCTTTTTTCTCTTTATGTAATCAAAGATTAGTTTAAAATTCCTTTTAGAGTAATAAAAATCAATTAGGAAGTGTTAGAATTCCATAATTAAATTGCCATAATTATTCCTAGTTCTGCTTTTTTGCAGGTTTGCCTGAATGAGTATTTGGTAATGGAAAAAGTAATGCTGGTGTAGAGAAATGCCAAACAAATGATTGAGAAATCACTCAGTTTTCTTAATGTTTAGTCTTTGTCAAAAGTTATATTTAGCTTTTGTATTTAAAAACTGTACTTACTGGATCGACACTGGTAAAGAGTTCTTTCAGGTTATTTGTATCAAGGGAGAGGTGGGGGGGGGGGGGGTATAGAAGGGAGAAGAACATTATTGCTTTGTTTATTCAGCTTCATATTCCCGCTATGTTATTTTTGAACCTTCATTAATATTTCTAAATTTTTCAAAGATTTTAAGAAATAGAAAAAATAGTTTATTAGAAAGAAAAGGGTGAATAAAGATTCCCTCGTTTCTGTTAATTTTTATTCAGACAGGAATTGTGTTTTTGGATGCTGTGATATGTTGGAGGAGGGGAAGCTTGTTTTATTTTGCATTTTATCCTATCAAGAACTGAAGATGTTTCTTTTATCGAAACTTACATTTGATAAAACAACAAAAATAGTTATTGAAAGTTTTTCTTTTTTTTTTTTTTTAATTGAGCATTTTAGAATATGATATCAGATAAAAATATAGTTATTTTGTACTTGTATATTTTTTTTGTCCTCGTATAGAAAGGAAAAAAAAAAACCCCAAACAGAGCAGATCCTTTTAAAGAAATCAGAGAGACGAGAAAACAGGTGGGAATAAAAGCAGCCAAGGATTTTGGCCTTGATTTCAACACTTGAGTCATACCAGGAAGCAGCCTGCCCAGCTGGCTACCACTGGTCAAGAACAAACACATACACACACTTGCCCATAGGCTGGTCATGTCATTTTACAATTTTGTTCATTTTCATGTACACCCATTCTGGTGCAGAAAATGGGGTCAGAATGGAGTGAAAGAAAAAAAAAAAGATGGGAGGAGGAAAAAAGCAAGGATGGAGAGGGAGCTGAATATGTTCAGCGCTCATCTATAAGAGGTGTGGCATCACCAGCACCCTCAGTAGAGTTAGGCATCGATCGAACTGCTGGACTACTGCTGCTACTGTGACGAGGAGTTCCTGGTTTAGGAGTGGACGCTCCACTCTGTTTCCTCTTTGCCCACATTTCAGCTGCTTTGGCCCAATCTGTACTGCTTGTTGTGGGACGGGGCTGTGTTCTCTGTGGAGTGCGACTAGGAGTGGCACCAGGCCAAATAGTAGACCTGGGCGTTGGCTGATAAGATGGTGTGGCTAATGAATGTGCAGGTGTTGCTTGCAGCGTCTGGCCTGGATAGGAAGGTGTTAACATTGGAGTCATCAGTGGTGTAGCCATTGGCTGAAAAAGAAAACCCAAAAGGTTTGTGACTTTCAAATAAATAACAGTAACCAATGATCTGATGGGGTAACAGCAAAAAATGGCACAATGGAGCACAGATTTTTTTCTTAACACAGTGCAGTTTAAAATAATTGTTACAACTTTGTGAATAAAGCTATTTTCAGTCTATTTGTGTAAATGGTTTCAAAGTTATTAAAATTTATTAAGCAGAAAATGACAAAAATCTGTCCAAAGGGGATAAATCAGTCTAAGTCTGTCACTAAGTCATTTTCCCAAGGATACTAAAAAAAAAAAAGAAAAAAAAAAGAGGAATAAACAGGAAAGAATTTTGTACCTATTATACACTTCTTTCCATCAGCTAGAGTTGTATATTAGTAACAATACTTCAATAAATAATAATAAAGCTTAGTGATAATATACACACACACGTTTCACTGAATAATATAGTTATGTCTACTTATTTTTATGGATGTGTGTTGTGGTACAGTGGATATCGGCTCGGAACGAGAAACCGGGGAGCCGAGTTCGAATTCCAGTTGAATCCATTGTATTCACTTACGTGCAAATACCCTCGGGAAAGGTATTAATCCGTCTCTTCCTTCCAGTTATGGGTTAAATAGCAGGACAGACTGGGTTCTATAGCCTTGGTCGGCAACCAGTCTACCGCAGAAAGCAATGGCAACCTACTGCGGGATAATCTTCTGCCCAGTCAGTCATGTCTCTTTCGAGACATGATCGCCCAAGCGTGTATGACGTATGGCACTTAACTGACCGACTTATTTTTATACTGATCCTTTCTAGTTATTTAGTCAGTTTATTGATGTTAAGATGAAATTCATTAAGGAAGGTGCCATATTTTTTTTTTCTATTCAAGGTACTTTTGATCATCCCTCCAAGATCATCTTCAGGGGTAAATTACAAAGAGAAACTCACAATTACAACAAGTTTGTAATTTACCCCTGAAAATGATTAGTATAAAAATAAATAGACATGTTGGTCTATATTATCCAATGAAGTTGTGTGTGTGTGTGTGTGTGTGTGTGTGTGTGTGTGTGTGTAGATATAACATGATTTTTTTTTCTTCTTTTTTCTCCCTCATCACTCCTTTAACTCTTTCCCTGTTTTGATGACTGTCTGGCATGATTTTTCTTCTTTCTTTTCCTCCCACCTCCATCTCTCCTTTAACTCTTTCCCTGTCTATCCCGTTGTTTTTATTTTCCCTTCTTTCCATTTTCCCCTACTTACTTTCCTGTAACACAATTTTTAATTTTTGATTTCTTAACACAGTTGTAATCTAAAAGTCATTTTCAATGATCGCGTCTTGAATCCTTTTCAGTCTCTCTTTTCCTCTTCTTCCCTACCCTCTGTGTCAATGTCTAGATGACAACCTTCTAACATAATCTACTCTCCTTTAACACCCCCACTCATTATTCTTTCTAATATCTTTCTTTTTTTTCCCTTCTTTCATGTAAACTTCTGGGTATTAATTTTTTTTTGGGTATACTTCCAGTAAATGAATTTTGTACTGTATTTGCATAATAAATGAATTTTGCCACAGAAGAAGTGAGGTTTTTTCCTTGCTGAAATGGCCATACAGCATATGTAACTTTCAGAGATTTATTTGAAATGTACACATTTGGTTCTGTAAATACATAATATAATTTTTACATAGAGCCATCTAGCAGAGCAGGATCATTTTTAATATTAATGAGATTAATATTAATAGGATCTGTTTTGGGATTTTACCTGCCTACATGCCATTTTCATGTTTTATATATTATTATTATTATTTTTGTTGCTAAAAAAATTTGAACAATAAAAATAGAACAAATTGACTAGCAGTAAAAAGGAAACAAAATAACGTTATAACTGGGAACATGTTTACAATAAAATTGAAATTACGTTACTTTGCAAATAAAAAAATAAGAAAATGTAAAGATATAAAATTCATACTAATGTTATAAAAGAATCTTTGTTTGAATTTAACTAATGGAAAAAAATGCTTTCCATGAATTCCGAAAATTATGACCACGTTTGTAAAAAACAACACATAAATGTTATGTTTAGATATAAATAAAGTAAAATTATTCATGACACTATATAAATCGTCTAACAAATAAAATACATTCAATACTTTTATAACTCTTAGCAAGAAATTTCACAAGTAAAACAAGTGTTAAAAAAAAATAAAATTTATATATATATATATATATTAATAGTTGTTACAATGGTTTATAAATTCATAGTATCACTACACAAAAATTTTTCGGATTTCGAAGCTGCTTTATGTGCTTCTCATTGGGTGACAAAGTGTGTTGGAATCCAAGTTTGTCACCCAATGAGAAGCACGTAAAGCAGCTTCAAAACACGAAAAATTTTGTGTAGTGATACTATGAATTTATAAACCATTGTAACAACTATTACAATATAATGCTCTACGTTGTATCGAGCACTCTTTATAAAAGTAAATGCATGAACAGCAGGTAAAAAAACCTACGAGTTCCACAACTTTGTTACTATATATATATATATATATATATATGCAATTTGTTCTATATATTATTGCACGGCACTTAATTGAAAGCGCTCAATATCAGTGATAGAGCTAACATATTCAGTTAGATTGGTGTGAGTTTGTGACCCTGGGTTTCACGCCGCTTTTGCGATTGTCAGACAAAGTGATTAATCAATTTGTCTGACGATCGAAATAGTGTGAAACCCAGGGTCACAAACTCTCCAACTGAATATATATATATATATATATATACATATATAATGATGTCAAATCCGTGAATGGCGAGGATAATCCAAAAAGATCCACTTAATATATAATATTAAGTGTTAGATCTGTATAGAAAGTGAAATGGAAAAGAGAGAGAAGTAAAGTATTTCTCATTTTTACCTGATAATAATTATTGCCACTGTAGGCACCAGCATAATTTGAGCTGTTTGTTATGTGTTGAGGTGTGCCACTGGCAACTTGGGCTAGTGTGTTGTAAATGTTATTGGGGAGGCCAGCAGCTGCTTTTTGGATGGTAGCAGCATCAACACCTAAGAAAAGAAAACGAAAGAAATTAAAGAACTTTCATATCAACAGAGAGAAAAAAAAATCAGATCTTTTTTGTAAGTTAATTGGCTAAAAAATGTTTCAAAAGCCTTACATGAAGAATAACTATAAGGATATAAGGCTCGATAGGTAAATTGTCACTATTTTATATTTTTAATTTGGCACAGGATGTGCATTGTGGTGCAGTGGATATTGACTCGTAACAACAAATCGGGGAGCTGAGTTCGAATTCCAGTTGAATTCCTTGCATTCACTTATGCACAAATACTCTTAAGAAAGGTATTAATCTGTCTCTTCCCTCCAGTAACAGGACAGATTGGGTTCAATAGCCATAGTCGGCAGCCAGTCTACTGCAGAAAGCAATGGCAATCTACTGTGGGATAATCTTCTGCCCAGTCAGTCATGTCTCTTTCGAGATATGATCGCCCAAGTGTGTATCACGTATGGCATTTAACTGACTGACTGAATATAATAGTTGGAATCAAGATTAAGACTTCCACTGGTCATAATGTGGGTGATCAGTTTTATATTGTTATGAAGTAATAAACTGATCCCCCACTAATTACTACTTAACAATATAATACATCTCTTCCCCCTCTAGCTAGGAGTCAAATAACAGGACAGATTGGGTTCTATAGCCTTGTTTGGCAACTAGTCTACCACAGAAAGCAATGGCAACCTACTGCGGTATAATCTTCTGCCCAGTCAGTCATGTCTCCTTCGAGACATGATTGCTCAAAGTGTGTATAACGTATGGCACTTAACTGAATTTTGCACAAGTGTGTTGTTTGTTCTTTTTTGAAAGAATTTTTTTTTTTATTATTTTACCTTGCATGGTAAGAGCAGGGGTCGTGAAGGGTGGAGCTGGTGTTCGCGAACTGCTTGATGGTGTTCCTGCAAGTAAATAGCAAAAACAAATTGAAAACATTTCTCATATTTAAAAACATAATTTAATGAACACAGCAACTAAAACTCAAGCAGAACACTTTAAACCAATCAAGGTTTTCATTTTAAGGCATTCTTTAATCATAATACAATGCTTAAGATCAGTTTTTTTAAATAATCATTCCATGCTTTTATCAATATATTTTGGTAAATATATTCTTCAGGTAAAACAGTGAAATCCAAAAAACAATTAAAGAACATTAATTTCAACATGAATTGGCTGCGAATTTCGAATACATATTTTTTCTTTCTACTTTTTACGTTTCTTTTCATGAAAAGAATAGTTAGAAATATTGTACAACTGCAAAAACTTGTCACATATATATGAGGGTCATTCAATTTAAGAACTTTCTAAAATTTAGAAAGCTTGATCAGATTACAGGCACAAATACGAGGGTCATTCAATAAATAAGGTGAATTTTTCGGTATAAGGACTTCAACGAGGCTCATTCAATAGAGAAGGTGAATTTTTCGGTGTAAGGACTTCTACGAGGGTCATTCAATAAATAAGGTGAATTTTTCGGTATAAGGATTCTACAAGGGTCGTTCAATAAATAAGGTGAATTTTTCAGTATAAGGACTTCTAATACAGATAGAAGCTTACCCCCCCCCCCCTTTACTTCTTTTTCAAAGGGATTTAATTTTTTTTGCAGATTGAAAAAAAAAAAAAAACTGAGTTTTGGAGATTAACAAAGATGGCCGATCAAGAAGCATGCTCCAGGATTAAACAGAGGTTAGTTATCAAGTTTTGGGTTGCTGAAGGGTGCAAACCAGTTGAAATTCATGTAAACTGTGTATGGTGCCACATGTTTCAGCCAAAAAAATATCTACAAATAGGCTAAATTGTTTAAAGAAGGACAGAGCAGTGTTGAGGATGAAGACAGGCCTAGGAGGCCTACAGAAGTGAGGTCTCCTGAGGTGATTGAATCAGTCAATGACCTCATTCAGTCTGATAGAAGGGCGACAGTGGATGACATTGCAAGGACTGTTGGGACAGCACACAAAATTGTCCATGATGACCTTGCCTACTCGAAGGTCAGCTGCCAGTGGGTGCCAAAGATGCAGACCATCAACGAGCTCGACTGGGAACTGCTCTCTCATCCTCCCTTACAGCCCAGACCTTGCCCCTTCAGACTTTCACCTGTTTGGTCCCTTGAAAGCATTCACGAGAGGCAGGAATTTTCAAAGTGATGATGAAGTCAAAAGTGCTGTGAGCGATTGGCTGAGACATCAGTCCAAAGATTTTTAGGATGAGGGAATACAGAAGCTTGTGAACAGATGGGTGACGTGTGTGACACTGCTGGGAGATTATGTTGAAAATAAAAAAAAAGTAGGCTTCTATCTGTATTAGAAGTCCTTATACCGAAAAATTCACCTCATTTATTGAATGACCCTGAAGTCCTTATACCGAAAAATTCGCCTTATTTATTGAATGACCCTCATATTTGTGCCTGCAATCTGATCAAGCGTTCTAAATTTTAGAAAGTTCCTAAATTTTAAAAGAAGTTTTATCCTCAGGCACTAAAGAAATTTTAATTGAAAGGAAAAATTACTTACCTGGAATAGGATCTCTGAAATGTTCCTTGAACCAACGAATCAGAGAATTGAGTGAGTGAAATGTTTGTGATCTGTAACGAATACCATCTGGAGTAACTGTGACATATTCATGCCGTGGTTTGTTGCGGGGCAAGTAAGACAACATAAACTTGCCTGGGAATTGGTAGGAAACAGTCAGCAAATAAGGAATTCTGCAAGAAACAAATCAATTCCACAGTCAAACAAAAGATAACAAACATGGTAATATATAAATAGGAAAATGATTAGTGATGGTTAACAAGTCGACCTTGTTGATTTGTGGATATGACAGTTGGGCATTTTACATCAGTGTCAACTAAAAACAAGGGTGGTGAATAAGGTTTTTTTCTAAAACAAAGAAAATTACATCCTTCTAACACATAAATTTTGGATAATAAAATTTAAGATTCTGAGAATAAATTTACTGAGCTTTGTTTTATTAATAAAGTAAAATTATTTCCAGGTAATTAGTTGAGAGAGAGTGAGAGAGAAAAAAAGATGAAAAAGAGAAAGATTTAATATGAGTGAGTAAAATTCAGTTGGGATAAATTGCAAAGATGTTTGAAAAATTCTAAGTCAGAATTGAAATATTTTATCCCAGTTGCTGCAGAGAATGAAACAATCTAAAATGTGCTTTTATGAAATATGTTCTTATAGTAAACTCTATCAATACAACAAAAATAAGGAAAATGTAATTTTTCATTTTAACAATTAAATTTTTTTCTGTCTAAAGTAACACCAGATTAATTTGGTTGATATTAGAAATACCAGTTATCTGCTTAATACTAATAAAGAATAGAATATGTAGACAAGCATTACATCAGATAAAATGATATTCAAATCCTGCCATCAGGCAGTGTTATTGTAATAAGCATGAAAGGTTTTACAAAAGATTGTGGTGTTGGGGAAAAAACCCCACAAAAAACAAGAACTGAAGAAGTTGGTATTTACCTGGAAGGTGCCTTTTTCTTTTCCTCAATAAGGCTTTTGTCTATCACGTCTTTTTTACCATCACAGCCATCTTTGTAGTATTTGAAATGAATGATATCACGGGCAAAGGCTGCCATTGGCTGAATGTGTCGAGCAATGATTTCATCCAAATCTTCAAATTCCTGTAAAAAGAGAAACTCAACAATGGCAGTATACATTTTAGAAATTAAGAGACATTACAAATTACAATAACATTTAAAGCTTGAATGCACAGCATTTTGATTTTAATATGCGTCAATTAGTTTGAAATTGGAAGGAAGAAGCCCAACTGGAGTCTATATTCCCTTGAAAATATTGGATTCTGTTTACAGTATTTACATTGTTGCAAATAGTGTAAATACCTCATCTCAGAAATATAGATGGATATTTGATTCTGTATACAATATTGTGGCACAATTTGAGACAATAATTATTAGCTTTGAAAACACAATTAGTCAAACAAATTCAAATTACAATTGAGGATTCTTATTTTAATTTAGCAAAAACATTAGCAAAGTCAAGAACTCATCTCTCCCTGCAGTCTGTCTTGTAAATGGTTGATAGAAGTGTGCAGTCAAATTGGTACCATGTAACCTCACATTATGCGGATTGGAGTTGGGCACAATACAATTAAGTCACTTTTCTTAGAAATTGTACAAAAGATCCAGTACGAGTTCTGATAATTTCAAGAGGGTAACTCTTCATTTAAAGCAATTCACTAAACACTTCTCCACAGTTTGTATTTCATTTACCTTACTCACAACAGCAAATACGAAACAAAACTGATTTAATGCTTGAACCAAGGTACATGTCTAAAGTCAATGTCCCCAGCCCTTGCAGCCAGTGACACAAAAGCATCAAGACAATCTGTAACTCTTCTTTCTAGCTGGCCTCATTTTAACTGACCCCCAGCCAAAAGGTCAAGATAAACGATATCTCTGATATAGAATCAACTTAACATCTTATGACTAGAACAACACAATATGATCTTCATTCAAATAAATTCATAAACAACAAAGGACACATGAACATGACCACATGAAACTGTGTGGGTGTTATTTTGTTTTCAACCTCTACTGAATGTTAGAGATTTGATTTGATTAGGGAATTATGGAATGGGTTATAACTCAATGGGTTATTCAATGCTGACAAAATTTTATTGTTGGTAATATTTTTATAAACCTAAATTTTTCTTTTGCAAGTTTTATTTCTGGTAATAGCTTTCTTTCAATTAAGTATTGCTAGTAATTTTTCTGTTTTTTTTTTTTTTAAAAATGTATAGCTGATAATATATATTTTCTTTTTCCAAAAATATATAGCTGGCAATATTTATTTTCCAAAAACGCATTGTACTGGGTTTTTTAGATTTTTCTGTAGATCCCAATTTCTTTAATGAAATTTATGTTACTTGTATTAGTATTTTTGAATCGATCCTTTAAGTTATCCAGTTTATAGTATTTGTTAGAGATTCATCGGAGATTATGGCAATTCAATAGGATGTGTTTGCCTGTATAAGATTCTTGGCATGGGACACATGTTGAAGGTGCCTCATTTATTAGGCAATATGGGTGGGTTATGTATGTATGACCAATATGGAGTCTGGTTAGAACCACCTCCTCTCTCCTTATCTTTCTGAAACTTGCCGGTCTTTCACTGATGTTAGGATGAATGTTGAAAAGTTTGTTGTTATTGCAGTTTTTCCATAATTGCTGCCAATTGTCTTTAATAGCCCTGTTTATGCAGAGACTGAAGTCCGTGTGAGGTTGTTGGTTGGTTGTTTTGTTTTTATGGCATATCAACCTCAGCGGGTCATTTATCGCCAACTAAATTTTATTTATTTATTGCTAATAACACCTTTTTCTTTCAACAATTTATTGTTGTTTTTATATAAGTTTTGTGTCTAGTAATACTTTTTTACTTTTTGAGTATCAACATTCATTGGGATTTGATTTTTTAAGGGTAGGGTCCCCAAGTCCTACCCTTGTTATTTAACCCATAACTGGAGGGAAGGGATGGATTAATACCTTTCCTAAGGGTACCAGTGCTTAAGTGAATGCAGGGTATTCAACTGGAATTCAAACTCGGCTCACCAATTTCTCTTTCCGAGCCAATAGCCACTGCACCACAACACACATCCGTTACTAAATGCTTACAGCACCTGGTATTCCCAAGCGGTCACCTATCTAAGTACTGACCAGTACTCAATGTTGCTTAACTTTGGTGATCGAGCGAGAACCGGTGTATTCAACGTGATATGGCTGTAAGCCCTCCATGTGAGAGAGCCATGTTCAGAGATTCCTTGGCCATTTTGTCTGCTTTTAATTTCCTTGTATGCCAATATGGCTCAGTATCCAGTATAAAACTATCACTGTATCTTTTTCCATATAAATGAAGTAAAACCTATTTAATAACTTATTAATTAAAGGGTTTTTAATGTTTTTATATTTCAAAGCTGTGAGAACATAATCTGAAAAGATGATGAATCTATCTGACTCACTAGATTTTATAATATTTAAAGCCAGAAGTATGGCTGTGGCTTCTGCACTGAAGATTGAAGCCTTGTTGGGCAATCTTTTCATCATTATTATGTTGTCAAGTATAGCAGAACACCCAACTCTGTCCAATATTTTAGAACCATTTGTGTATATATGCTTATGGTTTGGGTGCACTTGTAGAACATTATGAATTTCTTCTATACAATTGGATTAAGTTAGAATTAATTTTGGAATATTTGGTAAGGTCTAACATAATCATAGCATACTTCATTAACCAGGGAGGTTTTTTTTGAGATGAAGGATTTAAGTATAATAACTGGATTTAATTGTGTTTCGTTGACTAGCTTTTTTTATATAAAAGGCTAAAAGGTTGGACAGCATTTTCTTTTTTATTGAAAAGAAATTCATATTTAGGGTTGAAGGTATAGTGATATGCACTGTTAATTGGACATGATTTCAGTTTTAGATAATATTATAATGCTAGTTTTTCACATCTCGGCTTTAAGAGGGCTTCATGGGCTTCTGCATATAGACTTTCAACGGGTGATGTTTTGAAAGCCCCCAGAACCAGTCTTAATCCTGCATGGTCTATAGGATCAAGGATTTTTAGATAAGATTTCCAAGTCAAACCATATATGGAACATCCATAGTCCAATTTAGATCTTACTAAAGCTCTATATAATTTTAGGAGTGATATGCGATCAGTTCCCCAGTCAGTGTTTGCCACGACTTGTAATAATTGTAATGCTTTGAAACATTTCTGCTTTATGTACTTTAAGTGAAATATGAATACCATTTTTTTTTTTATCAAAGAATATTCCCAGAAATTTATGCTGATCTGTTATTTCAATTTCATTTCCTTCCAGTTTTAGGGTTGGGTCATTGTGCATTTTCCTCTGATTACAGAAATGAATACATTTTTTGTCTTGTTTGAGGAGAATTTAAAGCCATTTTCAATGATCCATTGACTTAATTTATCTAGACACATTTGCAGTTGCCATTCTGCTGTATGCATGTTCTTTGATCTGCAACAAATCATAAGGTCATCTACGTATAAAGAACCATCAACGCCTTGATTCAGACAATTAACAATGTTGTTTATCTTTATGTTAAAAAGTATAACAGATAAGATAGAACCTTGTGGAACACCTTGAATTTTTTTAATCTGAGAGTGTTGATCCAACCCTAACCTTAAAATTTCTATCAGATAAAAAGTCATTTATCAATTTGAGCAACCTACCTTTTAATCCTAATTTGAATAAAACATTCACTTTTCCCCAGACTCCAAGTTGTCTCATAGGCCTTTTCTAAATCGAAGAAAATGGCCAGTTCATGTTTCTAGACTAATGACGTTGTCTATGATACCGCTTTTATTTCGAAAACCACACTGTAGTTTGGAAATTAAACCATTAGTTTCGAGATACCAGTTGAGTCTTTTATTATTCTTTCTAAGGTTTTGCATACACAACTTGTCAGTGCCATAGGTCGAAAGTTTTTGGGATCTGATTTATCTTTTTCTGATTTATGTATAGGAATCAGAATATCTTGTTTCTAGCCTTTAGGAAATCTTCCTTCAAACCATATTTCATTGAATACATTTAAGAAATATATTAATGATTTTCGAGGGAGTTGTTTAAGAAATTCATAATGAAGTTCATCAGGACCAATAGCTGTACTGTGCGTTTCCCTTATGGCATTTTTGAGGGAGTTATTTAAGAAATTCATAATGAAGTTCATCAGGACCAATAGCTGTACTGTGCGTTTCCCTTATGGCATTTTTGAGTTCCTCTAGAGTAAAAGGCTGATTATATTCTTCTTTGTGATTTAAATTAAAATTCAGCCCTTGTTTTGTTTTTTCCTGCATCCTGTCTAACTTTTTTTTTAAATTGTTGTTTATATTTTTCACTTGAGGAATTGTTTTTGAAAGTTTCTGCCAGCAACTCCCCCCACGTCTATTGAACAGGTGAAGAGGTTCATCCCTTGTTCCCTGTTTAGGATGTGGTTTCCGGCTTTCTCTTTTCCATTCTTTTTACCCTTATGTAGCCCCCTGCGCATCAGTGGCGTTATCGCCTTGCTTGGGGTGATATGATTACAGACAAAAAAAAAATTAGCTATATCCTTTTTACATGTTATTTTTGTATTATTTTGAGAAAAGATGATTTAAAGGAGGAGATAAATTTTTACCAGCAATTTTCCTAATCATATTTAAACTTTTTTGGTTTCATATTTGTGTTTATTTTATTTATATAATCTCTCCATGATTTTCTTCATGCCATTGCTTTTTTATGTTTGAATAAATCTAAGTTTTGGGTTGTTGGTTGAGTATTGAATTTTTTTAGTGCTGCTCTACAAAGTCTTATTGCTTTTTTACAATCTTTGCTGAATCATGTCTTTGATATTTTGTTTGATTCATTATTTTTTGGTATGCATTCTCTTACCATTGCCATTAATATTTCCATGAAATATTCCCTAGATTTTTTCCTGTCTTCTTTATTTATGAGTTTTTGATTCCTTCCCATCTACTTTGTTTAGTTTCCATCTGGGTAAATGGATTTCCGTAGATTCTGAAGTATTCAATATTATTGGGTAGTGATCACTACCCCATGTATCATCAAGAACTTTCCAATTATAATCCATAAATATAGTGGGATCGCACAGCGATGGGTCAATAGCTGAATATGTACCTAATGTTGGATATAAATATGTATGTCTTATCATTTAGAAGTCAGTCAGTTAAGTGCCATACGTGATACACGCTTGGGCGATCATGTCTCGAAAGAGACATGACTGACTGGGCAGAAGATTATCCCGCAGTAGGTTGCCATTGCTTTCTGCGGTAGACTGGTTGCTGACCAAGGCTATAGAACCCAATCTGTCCTGCTATTTAACCCATAACTGGAAGGAAGAAATGGATTAATACCTTTCCCAAGGGTATTTGCAAGTAAGTGAATATTGTACGTAAGTTATTAATATTAATAACATTTTCTATATTTTTCCCCTTTTTTGTATGTATTTTTAGAAACCCATATAATATTGTGACTGTTAAAGTCACCTAATAATAGAAATGGTCTTTGTAATTGTTCAATTAGTTTATTTGTTGGTTTCATCTATAGGCTTGTGTGGTGGAATGTAAATATAGCAGATGTTTACTGTTTTATGTAGGGTAGTTTTTACAGCTACTGCTTGAAGCTTGGATTCCAGTGGTATTTTACTTTGAGGAATGTCATTTCTTATTAGAATTGATACTACTCCAGATGTCCTCTGTTGACTTTCATTTATGTAATTATATTGTAATTTTTTATTTTTATTTTATCATTTGATTTTAAGGTTTCTTGTAGGCAGATAGTCATGGGCTGATATTTTGTTATAAGTTGGAGAAGATCATTTATGTTAGCTTTTAATCCTCTACAATTCCACTGGATAATGTTTTGCATCTTTTTAGTGATTTTGTTTTTTGTTTGGTTGGATTCGTTTATTTCCATGTTTTCTACGCATTTGGATCTGGCTTTGTTGGGGCTTTTTAAATATTTAAAAGTTTTTTTTGTTTTGAAGACTTTTCCTCCATCTCCATTAATTCAAATTTGTCTTTTGTTTCTATTAGTGTGGTTCTTGTTTTATGTTTGCTATATTCCTTCTTCCTAGGAGATCTTTCTTTTGGACTTAGCGACAGATTTTTGAGGTTATCTTTAGGCAGGAGGGTAGTGGTTCATTAGATTTGGTCATGGTAATATGGAAGCTTGGGGTTTTTTGTTGTTTGGTTTGGATTTTGGGAACATCAGTTCCATTAGTTGGAGGTTCAGAGCTTTTCTTTAGAACTGGTTCAATGGGGAGTTTACTTGATAGGATGTTTATACTTTCTTTTAGTGATTCAGCTAATGATTTAAGTTCTTTCAATAGGTTTATCATTCCATGATGGACCACTGCTTGGGTTTGAATTGGGTTGCTGGCGAGCTTGGATATACTGGCATACATTATTGTTGGTGTTGTTGCTGTTGCAGAGACTTTGATAATTTTTTTGGCTTTGGGAAATGAATTATGAAATATTTTTGGTGTGTTTAATTTCTGATATTTTTTAAAATTTTTTTACAGATTTCACACTCTTTTGAATAAGCAGCATGTTTTTGTTTGCAGTTTGGGTAATTCTGTGATTTTTCACAGTTCATGTGGTCTGTTCCACTTTCTTCACACCTTTTACAAACTGGAGGCCTAGTGCATTTTTCTTTCTGGTATCCAAATCTTTGGCAGTATATCCTATCTTCATCTCTGCTGGGATTCTTGGAGTGTTGAATGTGAGTATGTACGTAGGAGTTTCTATTATTTTATCATTCTTTTTAATAGTGATTCTGTTAGCGTCAATGATGTCTTGAGGCCTGAGGTTGAATTTTATCTCATTCAGGGTGCAAAGAGAAAGATCAGGGCTTCTCACAACACCCTTTGATGAATTCAAAGAATTGTGAGGGATAAGATTTTATTGCCAGATTATGAAATGATTTTTGTTTTAATAGTAAATCTGAAGATTTTTTTTTTTTTTTGTTACTTCTACTAAAAGTATTACTTCCTAATTGTTTTCACAGATTTTAGTTTTATTATAGAGTTGATTGTTTTTTTTCTATGATAAAAGGGGACAACCTTGTAATTGGGGTTTTTTCTATTGATTCAAGAACAATAAATAGAAGACAGTCACATCTAATTCATTTTCTGAATCAGTTTTGATGTGTAAGTGCTTTGTGCTTTTTAATTTTTCACTTGGGGTTTTTTGGTTTTTAGAATTCATAAAAATTTTTAATGAGTTCATTGACTGTGCTCCCCATCCACTATGGAGCTCTATAATGCTAAATGTCAAGGGGGAAACCCATTTGCCTTAACAAATCAGGGCTTCACAGTATATTCACACTGATGAAAGAAACCAATAATTTGGACTCACAAGGTTTTCGTTCCCAACATGACTACTTACCTAGTGTTATATTTATAAAAGGAAACATCAGTCCCTCCTCAGCATGACTGACCCTACAGCCACCGCTTCCAGATTCAGAGTTCTAAGAGATTGCAAAACCCCAAAAGAGGGCTTGACGTGACCAGCCAATTGATCAAACCGGGCCCATCTGACTGCTCAGTAAAGGCCAAAGTGGTGTGTTGCAGGTCATGTGTCCGTTTAGGTAACCAGGTTACAGACTGCTCAACCACCAGGATCTCATTCTACAAGCATCACAGGTTGCCACCCACAGCCAACAGGTGGTCCCTTGGGGAAGGGGCATGCCTTACTTGGCTCTGAGGTGCAGTTGGCGTATTCTATTGTCCCTGCCAACAGGGCAATAGTTTAGTTGAGTCAGGTTTTAATGAAAATATTTTTTTTTCTTTTTTGAAGATCTGAATTTGTCTTATAGTTTTATATTTAAAAATATTACGGGTAATAATTTTTCCTTCAAAAATGTATTATGAAAATAATTTTTTTTTCAAACATGTATTTTTGTATATCTATTTCTATAAAAGCATATATTTATACTTTCATAGCATTTTGACCTTAGTTTGGGGGTTAACTATTTACCCATAGCTGGGACCCTGACAGGTGCTAAAACTTCGGGTCAGGGTGGACCTGAGAACAACAGCAATTAAGAAGTAGTTCCATGCTCCTCACAACCTCTCAATCAGAGGTCTTGCTGCCAGATGCAGTTTACCGTCATACTCAGGACCGAATGTTAGAGAGAAGAGAGAAATGTTTAAGAAGAAATATTTTCACAAACCTCACTGCCAATCCAAAGAGATCTTCCTAAACTAAAAGCATTCTCTTTGCCTTCTTCTCGCACATCAATGTGCTGCAAAACCTCCTCAGCAGTTTTCCACGTTACTGTCAAATGGTCAGCTCCCTAAAGTAAAAAGTACGAGATAAACCATTTAAAACAGCAATAAACAAAAAATTTGCAACGTATTATTTTTGGGTGACATTTTTTTTTTTTATACAATCATACAGAAGTAGTGTTTATCTATGTCTTGATCAAATTGCATTAATATCTGATGAATAATAGATAGACCTTCAATATAATAGAATCCTTTATAACATGAATTTGGACAGAGCATGAGGATTTCTTGATTTACAATTTTTCTGAAAAACATCAAAATTGAGAAATACCTTCCTCAGATTTCACATTTCTGAATCACAAAGAAATGCAAAACAGCGACACTTCAGGTTGCAAACAATAAATTAAAATTTTCCTTGTATTTCTTGTTGGTGTCTTGCTATAAAATTATAGCAGGTCACTTCTTGGCCATCCACGATAATGTCATGACAAGATCTGTCAGTATCTGCAAAAAGTTCTCTGCTCTTAAAGTAAAATTCCTATTTATTTCTTTGCCAATAAAATTTTTTTTTTTTTGTAAAAGATTGCTTGGTACTAAGGGCATTTAGGCAGACCTGAAGACTACCACCACCATTAAATTTGTTGCTTTTCATTTTTTTTTTTACTTTTTTCAGCGCAGTATTATCAGTTATTACATAAAGTTTTCGATTATCAAAAATAAATTTGAAAACATTTCAATATTTAAACAATTTGGGAGAAGGGGGCTCAGTTTCTCATACAACATTATAGTAAATCAATCCTCCATTTTGGAACCACTCGCATTGGGGCTGATTTGTTCTGGTTTTTTGGGGATGAGTTGTTGCTCTTCTTTTTGTCTTTTTCAAGTTTTTTTTAGTTTTTACGATGACATCTTCCTCAGAAACTCCAAGAATGGCTTTATTAAAAAATTTTGCAAAGGATTCAGTAGTTGAATATGCGCAAGCAAAAAAAGTTAATTGCACAGGATCAATTTAAGGTTGTATGAAAAACTGAGCTCCCCCCACCTAGTTTAAATGTTGAAATTAAAAAAAAATTTTTTTTTGTCAATTGGAAATTTTAGGGTTTAATCAATAAGATTGCACTGAAATAAGTAAAAAATATTGATAATCAACCAATTTACAGGTGGTGGTAATATCATACTAGCGAGTGGTTCCAAAACGGAGGATCAACTTACTATAACGTTGTATGAAAAACTGACCCCTCCCCACTAAATTGTTGAAATATTAAAATTTTTCCAATTTTTTTTGTCAGTCGTAAAGTTTAGGGTGTAATCAATAAGATTGCACTGAAAAAAGTAAAAAAGAAAAATGAAAAACAACAAATTTAAAAAAAAGATGGTGGCAGTCTCCTTCAGGTCCACTGATATTTAATATTAATTAAACTTGGAGAAATCATTTGAAAGGAATATTTTTTTTGTTCTTCTTTCATCTACAATTTCTTAAAATCAATTTGGATTCATTGTTATTGATTTTTACAATTTTTCTTTACCTTGCTGCTTGGTCGAATGATTACTTCCCCTTGGTCCATTCCAGTCATTAATTTTTCGCATTCTTTAAAGCCAATGTTATGAAATGAGGGATGTACAATCACTCTCTTGATGTAAGCTGAAACAATAAAACGAACATTGGGTATTTGAAAATTTAATGTTGGAAGATAAATTTGTAAGTGTAAATACTCTAAAATAATTAAAATAACTTGATGAAATGTGTTATGGTGAAACACACCTATTCCTCAGACTCTCCCTCCTATATTAATAAGAGTTAACAGGAAGTTAACTTGGGAAGTTCTTAGAAATTCTTTAGAAATCTACTGGAGTTCAGTAAAACTATTAGTTAATTCCAGTTTGGATATAGTTGGACTAAAGCAGTTGATATTAGCTGGCAGTTAGCTGAATACAAAGGAGTCAGATTAGAGTGGATGATTACCAAATTCTTAACATTTTGGGTGCATTAAGTCGATTAGCAACAGACAGAGCACGATTATAACTTTCAGTGCAAAAACTAATCCACAATAAAATGTAAAAATTTGTTTGTTTATAATCAAACCCAATCTACGTGAATTCATCAGAAGTTTAGAATCAACCATCGTCCTGATTATTTTTAGAAGAATTCTAATCCTTTGTCATTGGAGGAGATTTTTGTTTGAGTTTCATGAATGAACTTGTGATATTTTTTATTTTTATATTTTTTTAATCGTATCACCCCGAGCAAGGCAGTAACGCCACTGATCTGCATAAGAGTGAAAAGATTGGAGAAGAGAAAGCCGGAAACCATATCCTAAACAGGGAATAAGGGATGAACCTCTTAACCTGTTCAATAGACATCGGTGAAGTATGAACTGGGTGATAGTTTAGTCTATCTACTCCAATTGAAAAAAAAAAAAAATGAGAAGATTGGAAAAGAGAAAGCCGGAAACCACATCCTAAACAGGGAGCAAGGGATGAGCCTCTTAACCTGTTCAATAGATGTGGAGAAATCAAAAAAAGAATATCTACTCAAATACAAGTATTGATTAAAAATGATGTTTAAACAAATAAAGGAAATATGTCAATTGTTAATCCATTTCGTTAATCTTTGGGGCTTTGCATAATATATATATATATATATATATATATATATATATATATATATATATATATATACTATATACTTGTGTGTATCGAGCACTTTTCTTTTCTGGTTGTTTGTTCCGTTAGAGGGTTTTTTTTCTTTTTACTGGGAGGAACCGTATGTATTGTCGGTCCCACGCAGTTTTCTTTTTTTCCCCCTCTTTGCCCAAAGCTTTATAGCCGAGGGCAATAACGGATTTAGATTCTGCTGGTCATTCATAGTCTTAGAAAGTCCCTTCTATAAAATTTTGAGATTAGAATACACGCAGAGTCGGTTTAATAATTATTATTATTATTATTATTATAATATATATATATATATATATATATATATATATATATATATATATATATATAAAATTGAGAATGACTTCTAATGTCTATGAATAGCAGTAAATAAACTATGAAAATAATAAGAAAAAAATCTACTCACGATTGTTTCTTACATGTTCTTCTATCATCTCAATCTTTAAATTTTAATAATAGGAAAAAAGCTATGCAAGAAAGCAGTAATTAACAACTGTTGCAACTACAGGTTTATATCACCAGGCTCCAAGAGACACAGTTCACAGGATCAGAGACCTCTACATGAGAGAGACAATGCTGCCTTTTGACACTACAAATAGAAGCTCACCAGAGATGGGACTCTATCAAAGACACAGCTAGGATTTGTTGCTAAGTTGTTTCAGGGTTACGGGCAAGAAATACTGATTGCTGTTAGGCTACAAATACTAAGAGCCAATTTGGTTCCCCCCACCCCCAGAGGTGGTCTCAATAAGAGAATTATGTTTGAGAAAATCATGACCTAGTATCACATCACTGCAAAGGTTTTTCATTACCAAAGAAGTTAATGCCACTATACAAAATATTTTTGAGTTTTAATCTGACCAGACATTACACAAACACCTGTGATGACAAAAAAGCATTAACTATAGATACTCGATTAGAAGAGAAGAAAAAAAGAAACTGTCGCCAATTAGCCTCCATGATGAGTTATTAATAGACAAAACTTAGTAGTAACAAAACAAGACTTACTTTGTCTCGCCTGAATCTTTCGTCGCTCTTCATCCTTTGTCAGGTCACTTTTTTCAGCATCAAAATCAAAGTACAGATCTCTCTGTGGCCTGAAAAAAAAAAAGCAAAAAAAAAAAAAAAGAAAAAATCAGAGAAGAAAGAATCTTTTTGAGTTTGAGTTTTGTTTAACGGCATATCAACACCTCTGTGGGTTATTTAATGCCAAAAAGCTGGGGTTTTAAAATATTTTTTTAATGTTCAGTTATAGCGAGAAGGTTGATTTAGTCAGATTTTAATGAAAATTTTGTTTTTATTCTTTTTATTTTAGAAAACTGAAAATGTCCTAGTTTTGTATTCAAAAATGTTTTATGGTACTAACTTTTTCTTAAAAAATGTCTATTTTTCTATAACAAAAAAAAAAAAAGTCTATTTTCTATAAAAGGAAATGTCCATTTTTATGTATATATTCTTATAAAAGTGTATTTTAATACTGTCATAGTGTTTTGACATCAGTTTGGGGGTTAACTATTTGCCCATAGCTAACAGGTGCTACCACTCCGGGTCAGGGTGAACCTGGGAACAACAGCAATCAAGAGGTGGTTCCATGCTCCTCACAAACTCTGAATCATAGGCCTTGCTGCCGGATGCAGTTTACTGTCATGCCCAGGACTACATAGAGGAAAGAAAAGTGAATCAATAATAGGTAATCATGAATTTATGCTATAAATTATTTTCATACTTTTTTTTCAAGTTTGTTGCTTCTAGATGAAGAAGACAGATGGGTAAGGAAAAGTTCCTAGCCCAACCAAGTCAGTCGGCTAAGTACCATAAGCGATACACACTTGAGCCATCATCTCTTTTGATCCATGACTGACTAGGCAGAAGATTTTCCCATAGTAGGTTGCCATTTCTTTCTGCAGTAGACTGGTTACCAACCAAGGCTATAGAATCTAATCTGCCCTGCTATTTAACCCATAGCTGGAAGGAGAAAAGATGGATTAAATACCATTCCAATGGGTATTTGGGCATAAGTAAATGCAATAAATTCAACAGAATTCAAACTCAGATCACCAATTTCTCATTCTGAGGTGAAATCCAATGCACCACAACCAAAAAAGGTTTTGTTATTTGGCTAGATGTGTATGTGTAGACCATCTATTATCTTTAGAATTTGAATGATACTTTATCTTTTTCTCATTCAAGATTACATGCAACTTAAAGTTTAAAATATCAACAAAACCATTAGAAGTAAATAAGAGAAAAAGAAAATAAGCAGAATACATCATTTTAGATTTTTAAGCTGTTAATCATGATTAATCAATGGGAAAGGTTTCAGAAAACATTTTATTTTCATCCTCTAAAAAAAAAATAAAAAAAATAAAAAATTATCCAATATCAGTATTATGGTTCTATCATATTCCTAAGCTATTTTCCCACAGAAACTTTTTTAAATGTTTTAAAGAATTTCAAGTTCCAGACATGAAATTAATAAATTTTGGAAAATCAATACTTACTTCCAGTTGCCATCTTTGTCTTGAAGATCTGAAGAACGACATGTAAGTTCCACTTGAAATCGGTCAATATCAATTTTGGTAATTCTACAATGTAGGGTTTGACCAATCTGAAGCAGCAAACATGAATAATGAGTCAACTTGAAACAATAAGCAAAGAAAATGACAATTTCTGGAAATGATTACAAAGAGATACAGGAATAATTAAAACTTTTTAATTAACAAAAAAAAAAAAAAAAAAGGTTCAATTTATTTCAATAAAAAATTAACAAAATCAAATATTTTGCAAATTCAATTCTAAATCAAGAATTACAATTTCATAATTCTCATGATTTTTACCATTTTACTCAATATTTTGTCAAGATGAAAATATGATTTACTTACCTTTACTCTGTCTTCAGGGTTTGTCACTTGTTTATCACTAATCATTTTTGTTGGAATGAAACCAGAAACACTATTGTCCAAACGAACTTTGACACCAACTGCAGATCCTGGGCAGTTGCCAGCATCAAAATGGCTCCAAACCTAAAAGAAAAAAATTCAGTAAATAAATTTAGAGATTCATGGCAAAATATGGACGTTCCTAAAATTTGTCACTGAACAACAGCTTGATGATGGTCTGATGGTTAAAGGCAAAAGAGACATAATGCATTCATTTTCCAGCTATTTCTTGCTATCACTCTATTCAAACTCATATTTCTCGATATGCTGACAACCACCTTTATAAGATACAGATATTGACATCTCTCGCTGATAACTATTGATGGCTCAAATCTTCAACGTCAAAAAGCATCAAGACAAACAAGGTTTTGACAGGTAATATCAACGACTTCTGGTTTGCCATGACTATGCCCTCAGTTGCTGCCTCGAGGACTGACATGCAGAGCACAAAACAGAATGTGCAGAAAAGACAAAGCTTGAGTTTAGTAACAGATATCAAAGTGTGAGGATGTGAATTTAAATTTGAGTTACCTTAAAACAAAAACAAATTTAGAAAAATTCATTGTGTTGTGGAAATAGATGAAACTGGTTTTCATTAACATTTCTGCTTATAAATTCTAGTTTGTAAATTAAAATGACAGCAAAATAAAGATATATGTGAAGCCGTTTTTTTCTTCTTTCATAGCTACAGAAATTGAACAATAGCACAACCTTTACAATTTTAGCTAAGTGGTTCAACATCAAATAAAAAGATTGTATTTACTTCACTCAGTTCAGGAAAATCCTTTTTCTGACAAAATGGACATTGCCACAATCCAGTTTCTTCATTCCTCACAGGGTTTGCTTCATCAAGTTGTTCTCCCTGGGGTCGTTTACGTGCAATGCCAGTCACAACACACAAAACCAGTTTACCTGAGAAAGGGGAGAAAAAGAAAAAAAGAAAAAAAAGATACTGAAGAATCTTCCACATAAAAGGAAAATCACAATTAAGAAAAAAAAAAGAAAAAAAAAAAGAAGAAAAAAATGTTAATAAATCACAATAATGAAGGCAGAAAATAAGAAAAGACATGTTTCAACACAGCTTGATATACAATCACCTTATCAAGGGACATATAAAAGTCTACTTTGTTATAATTATATTTATGTAGGTACCTCCGGGCATTTTCAATATCTAACTTTTAAACTGAATTTTTAAAAATGAAAAAGTTTTCTTGAAACTTATTTTAGTTTTAATTGAAGGCTAAATGATTAAATTTACTATTTTGAGTAAGCAAAATAGTCTGGTTTATTTCACACAGAAATTATATTTATTGGAATATAAAAGTTTGAGATTTTTTTTTCAATTTTTGAATTTTGCCGCCATTTTTGAGTGATTGATACATCCGTAAACAAAAGTGAATTTTTATTTTTAAATAAAATATACATCTGTGACACATTATTTTTCGAAAATTTGCAAATTTTATGTTAAAATAATCTGATTTACACAAGTATTACTTATTTATATTCCTAATCAGAGATATGAACTTTTGACTTGTCTGCTGTAAATCAAAACGTGTTGAAAAATTCCCGATTAGAGAAGATAAAAGTGTATAGCGTTTATCAATGACAAAATTGTACAAATTTTTTTTCGGATAAGAGAAGAAACGCTAACCTTTTAATTTGCACATAGAAATTACCATACAAAGAAAAAAAATGTTAAACTTTTCAATTTTTGATAGGCAATATAATCATCTATAATTAACTAAAAAATCTAACGGCAACAAATCATTAATGATTTTTAAAACATTTTTTGAAATTTTATAAATTATTATTAAAAAAAAAATGAAAACAATTCTTTTAAAATTTTATTAGTAATTGAAAAAAATTTTTTTTTTACAGACTATAATGTCTTTAATTTTATTATTTATTCAAGCAATTAAAAGCTTATCAAATTAAATAAAATCAATTTTATTGCATAATTTATTTTATTCTTCAAAGCAGATTTTCGGATACAGAGGTAATGATTTATATTCCCCAATGAGTCCTGCATTTAACTAATAAAAATTATAGACTGCAACAAATTAAAATTTCATAGATTTACGGGAAGTTAGGAGTGGTAACAGAGGTAAAAAAAAAAAAAATAGCTACCAAGATTTTTAAAAACATAATAATTTAAAAAATAATTCCATTCATTTGTGAATGAGTACTGAAAGTTTCATTAAAATCTGACAATTATTTGATTTTTGCGAGAATTTCCAAATTAATGTGTTGGTCATCAGAAAAAAGTGGGTGATGTCATCATTACGTTTTCAGTCTTCATTATGCTTAAACAGTCGTAATGTTCTGGCTATCAGCCAACTCAAATCGAAATTTTCTGCCTAAATTTCGAAGATGTTAGAAGAGATTAAAATTTTTTAAAAATATTTAAAAATTACTTTGATCTTTTCTCTTAATAATATAAACGTTTTGATGAAAAAAAGTTTGTTTTTATTAATTTTGGAACCTTTTTTATTCATACTATGCTGTTTTTTTTAGTGATGGTACCTATATCTATTTATAAATATGACTACATAAGTTCAGTTATCGTCTAGTTCATATTTCTCCCCGTCCTTTTTAACAGGAGTAGCATTTTATCCCTTATTTCCTGTTTAGAATTGGTTTTCTGTCTCCTAAAGTGTTGTGGAGATATTATCGCAGTGGAGGCTAGTATTTGTGCTAAAGTCGGTCCTAATAGGTTCGAGGTACAAAACGTTAGGAACTTGATATAATATGTATTACGCAGTGTAATCTTGCCAGGTTGCTGACTACTTTCGTATTCAACTGTCAACTACTATCGTCCAACATCGACTGACCCTCGTTCCTCTTGCTACTCCTAGTTAAATTAGGTGGGAGAGTCTATTCAGTATAGGTGTGTTTCACCATGACATAAAGTGTTCTCATTTCCTTTCACTCCCAGTAGCCCCTTGCATTTTAGTGGCATTATCCTCTTGTTTGGGGTGAATTGAAAAAAAAAAAATTTTTTTTGCAAAAATACACTTGGGAATGGCAAGAATCAATCTTGGCTTTCCTCCACCTGGCTATGGATTAAATAGCTGAGTAGAGTGGGATCAGTAGCCTTGGGTGTCAACGAACATAAGAGAAAGAAAACTGAATTCCAAACCATGGAACAAGCAACAGGATGTCACTCCAATATCTGTCCCAATGTTCTATAACAGAGAGATGTATGCTGTATAGTATGAAAACCAAGGTTGGTGATTGGCTTGAAATATAACGAAAGACAACGTGTGTGTATAAAAAATACATTAACTTATTCAGTTTATTCGCTGCAGTGATGGTTTTATGTAGAGGGATAGTCAAAGGAAGCACGCATATATGAGAGAAGTGATGACTGGACTTGTCTTCCTTCAAGTCTCTGGCTTTGTCTAGGAAAACCTGGTGTTATATAAAAGTCCAGTCCCTGTTGAGCTTCATCCAATTACACCATCCCTAAACAGGGCCTAATCACCAATTGTTGTCTTTGGCCAGTTGCATTTTGATTTAATCACATTCTTGTTTATTTTGTTGTTCAATATTTTTCTAACTTTGACATGCTGATATGCCTGATTATTTCATTTTTTTGACACCATAAAAATATTTTTTTCGGCTTACTAAAATTTAATTAACTCCTCTAATCATTGTTTTATAATTCTGAAATAATTTAATGTAAATTATATTGTCTGTACATTGTTTCTGCATTTTTTCACTTCTGACTGAATAATTAAATTATATTCTGTGGATCACAGACCACATT
Organism: Ascarosepion bandense; assembly: GCA_037127315.1. NCBI lineage: Eukaryota > Metazoa > Mollusca > Cephalopoda > Sepiida > Sepiidae > Ascarosepion > Ascarosepion bandense. Next base: position 206,288 of record JBBBDQ010002344.1, read on the forward strand.
CCATTGCTTTTATATTTTGCGACCTTGGAAACCAGCGTTTTTGACACAATACACTCTTTTTATTTTCTCCATTCTTGCTTTGATTCAAATCAATGTTTTCTTTTTCACCTGTGACAAGAATAAATTCTTTTCAATTTCAATTATATTCTGTTGGTTCCTAGAATACATAACACCAAAAATGCATGATAATTAACAGCTAATGAAAAAAGGAAACGTTGCTAACATCCTGAAGGTTCATGGCATTTAAGAAAGAGTATTGGAAATAGAGATAATAATTTACCAAAAAGTTACAGATATCAAACATGAAAATACGACGATTTGAAAACGCTGACTTGAAATATGAGAGAGAGAGAGAGAGTTGCATCTACTCACCAACATAAAATGTAATCGGTGTTTCCTTGGTGAGCATATTGAATTTTTCTTCATTGTTTGGTGGCCTGAAAGGTGTTCTCAGATCTTTGTAACGATGGTTCAACTCAGCTCGGATATCATACAAAGTAATGTGTTTATTTCCATAGCCCTGAAATTAAAAGGATTCAATAAAACCAACTCAAAAAAGTGATCATTATATACATAAACTTTATTAAACAAGTTATGGCATCATGAGTAGAATTTATTAAATTGTTATACCAACTCAACCAATGCTCTCATGGGCACCATCTCAGATGCTGAGCTAGAGAAAACTAAACAACTATTTCTGATGAATGGCTATACCGAATGTGTTATTACATCTGCCATTAGATGAAAAATTGCTAAGATCAATGAAGCTAAGATGTATGGGCCATCTAAATGTCCTGTATATGTCAGACTGCCATGGATTGGCCCTGTTAGTCAGACGTATTCCGATAAAATTTCCATTAAGCGGTGTTTTAGTGCTATTATGGTCCGGAGCATTTTTAAAACTAGAAGGGCTTTCCCTCCATGCAACAAGAATGTTTTGCCTGCCCATCAAGTATTTTAGTTGTATATCAATATAAGTGTTGACGCAAGGTTGATTATGTGAGCAAAACTATCAAGAGGCTGGAGGTTAGAATCACCCAACATGTCCCTGGGGCAGATGGGTAGACATGAGTTGATGACATCCAGACTCATGTCTCCGCTATTGGTAAGCATTTATTAAATTCTGCTGCTTGCAGGAGAAGTTATTCTCCCGAGTTTTTCTCTGTAATACATATGGCACAGAACAGACTCCATCTGGATATATTAGAGTCTGTTAATATTAACATGCAAAGACCTGCCTCGTACATGCAACAAGAATTAAAACATAAATTTTCATTTTTTTGGAGAAGCCATTATCTAACTGAGGATTTTCTTTTTAAACATTCCCTTATCCTTTGTTTAGCTTTCATATAACTTCAGTCCCTAATAAAATTTTTTCTTATTAGCTGCTCAGTCTTAAATTATCAACCCTTTTTTTTTTCTGAAGAAGGATTGGTCGAAAGGCACCTTAAATTTTAAACATTGTGCTACTTTTTTATCACATTTTATTAATATAATATGATTTCTTTTTTATAGTATAATATATATATTTATATATCTCCAAGTGAATAAAGAATGAAGAAAATATTAACGTTCAAAACATTAATTTCAAACAGTGCTCAATATAAAAATAGAGCTATGGATATTTATTATAAATTATAATTTAAAACATGATAATTTGTACATGTTCTAAACTATAATTTATAATATATATATATATATATATATATATATATATATATATATATATACAAAAAACAAAAAAAACAATCACACTTGTATTTAGCAGCAATTATATTTGAACGTATGAGGCATTGGCAAGGTTTGGTTATAATTGTCCACTAAGTTCACCCTTACTCTATCATTCCTGTTTCACTTCATTCATTTTCTTCACTAACAAATTAAATATATTTCTGAGGACAGGGGTATAATCCATAAGTATACATTGAATTTGTCAGAACAAGTTTGGGCAGTTAATATGTTGTGCATTATAAATAAAGGGGAATCAGGATTTTTAAGAATTAAAGCAAATGGTAGTTGCAAAATAGGGTTATTTTATGTCTAATTACCAGGTCTATACAAAGAGATTATTGAATGAAAGTAGGAATGCATCATTTTTATGTAATTACCTGCCGATCAAGTTCTTCAGCAAAGGCATCAAGATCAAGGTCTTTGAGTCTTTCAGGGCTTTCCAAAATTTCTTCCAATGCACCAGCAGGGTTTGCATCTTCAGCAGTGTCATCATATTCGAGAGCATCCACTGCCATTTTTCTGGCCCATTCATAAGTTTCAGGGTGAACCCGAGAACCGTCAAGAACTTCAACATAAGCTTCAGTACTGAGAGAAAAATTAAAAAAAAGAATAATAAATAAAAATTAAAACAAAAAAAAAAACAGCAATTTGTAATTTCTAAAGAGTAAAAAATTCTTATTCTTAAGTTTCTCAAAGAATTTCATTGCTAAGCTATTTTTGATTCTAAGAGTCTTTCAAAGCTGTTTTTGAAAAGAGATAAATTAAAGAAATTAAGACAACAATACTGAATCTCAGACTTAAAGAATTATTCCTACAAGAATAATGGTAAATAATCTTAGAAACACTGATAATGGAGTTCAGAGAACATTTTGTGGTAAATAAAAGTGGAAATTTTTACCATACATTAAAAAAACAACACAAGCTTACCTGTCTCCCAAAGAGCTGGTATCAATTTTGATAAAGCCAGCACAGTTAATGAAGACTTTGGGACCCATGTGACACACAGTTACAAGTTGAGTACGGTTTTCTAAGCGGCTATTGTTTTGTTTGAGAATCTAAAATGGAAATCGTAAAGGAAACATAAAATAATTGAATATAATGAAGTAATATTAAATCAATTTTACATTATAATTAAATCAGCTGTAGACAAGAAATCAGTATTAATTAGAAGCTTTTCTCTTTATTGCATTTTAAGCTAAAATATAAGAAAAAAATATATCCAAAAATGTTAATATTTCAACTTCTATCAGTTACATGAATTGTGATTATAGATAAAAAAATCATTCTTATATATTGATTCATTGAAACCAAATTTCTTGCTATTATTGATTTTACCCCAATTGGCAGTACAACAGTCTTTGTACAACTGGCACAACAGGATCTTCTGCCCCCTCCCCCATTCCACCTACTTGGTCATGTATAGAACTAACCTAAGCATTATAATTAACTGTACTGCAGATGTAACAGTCGATCATTTATGATGAGAGGAGGATGGAGAATAAACAGAGAATACAAACCCTAGTAAGATGCGACCCTTTCCTGGGTCCAAGGCCACAAACAAACTGGAGCAAGGAGGCATGATGATTGTAGTCAAGGGCTTGATTGACATCAACCCCAACTTCATTGACACGGTTGATGAATTCAAGATGGAGAGCATTCAGCAAAACGTCTTTTGGCAAACAATCCTGAAATAGGAAGACAGAAATAAGATAAAGTTAGAAAACAAAGACATGAAAGTTCCTCATTAAAATCTCAAAATCATTTTAAATATATTGTTATTGTTTGAAAAGGAGACAATGAAAGTATGTGCATACCTGTAAAGGATGGTATTTGAGGCAAAGGATATCTTCATCAGGATTGCACAGGGAAGCAAATTCAATCAGAGGATCTTGAAGGCGACGGGCAATAGAGACAGCATGGCGCAATACAGGGGGATAGTCACGGAATTCATTCTGTATACACAAACGCATACATTAATAAATACACACACATGTAACATAGATGTTATAAAGGACATGCTCAACAATGCTGAAGAAACTTTTTCTTCACATACAACATTTTACAACAACTCAAGTTACAGATGTCAATACATATTAACAATAATTTCTCAAATAATGGTACAGGTAAACATAAAATTAGTAAACAAAAAAACAAAACACTTTTATATTTATTTTATTGTAACCAAAAGTATTCAAAACAAGATAAAAAAGTTGTTAAAAATATAATTTCCTTAATGATTCCAGCAAATTATTAACATGTATAACTCATAAAATGTTTACGCTTCAAAATTCATTTTCATATATAAACAATGTTGTTAATGAATTTATGTGTGCTTTGGGAGATTGTAGCTCCATCAAAAAGACAATGAATTCTTATATTGATCAAAAAACCACCACATACTCTTTTATATTAACTTACTACTGATATGCAGCCTTTGAGATTTCACTTGCCCGATCAACTCAGTCGATTAAAAACTTAATTGGGCGATTAAAGTTTATTGATTTACTCGCCTGAGGTCGATTAAAAATCTCGCAATGAAATGTGTTCCTTCAAATATAGAAAAAAAGAAATCTGATTCCTTTTACAACTCAAAAGTAGGCCACTGAAAATTCACAAGTTACTTAGAATGATCGACAATGAAATTATTGAACTCTTTGGTCTTAAGCATGGTGCCTGATCTCGCTTTTACCGTCCCGGACAGTGTAAACATTTGTTTAATTAATGCTTTCAGAGTGGAGCCAAAATGTCTGGGGCCAGATTAAAGACGCTCACAGATTTTTAGAAACTTATTTGAAAAAATATTATCTTTGACTAAAGATTCACACTATGTTTACGTAAGGCGACTATTAAGAAATGAAGTCAGTCGAGTAAAATGATTTTAGAGCAAGCAAATTTTCCCTCGCTCTCGACTGCCAGTTGAGTGATTTCTTTTGCAAATCTCAAAGGCTGCTTATATGTACACATATTGATTAATATATCACAAGAAATCACAGCATGACTAGCAACATAAATGTGCATAGAAAATACAAGATACACAGCATACAATGTAAAGAATTAGTTTAAACTTATGCAAAATAACCCACATTAAACAACCTCTTTAACCACAGAAAAAGGCATTTCTTTTTTTTTTTAAAGGGCATAAATTTTTTTCTCTCATTTGTATTTGATCTGGATGTGCATTGTGGTGCAGTGGATATTGGCTCGAAACAAGAAATCGGGGAGGCAAGTTGTAATTCTAGTTGAATTCATTGCATTCACTTACACGCAAACACCCTTGGAAAAGGTAGTAATCCATCTCTTCCCTCCAGTTATGGGTTAAATAGCAGAACAGATTGGGTTCTATAGCCTTGGCTGGCAACCATTCTACTACAGAAAGCAATGGCAAACTACCGCGGGACAATCTTCTGCCCAGTCAGTCATGTTTCTTTCGAGACATGATCGCCCTAGCGTGTTTCACATATGGCACTTAACTGACTGTATTTGATCTCAATCTAAATTAGAATTGTAAGATTTCTAAAATGACAAGGATAAAGGTGAAAATCTTTTGTCTACTGCAAATGATAACATAAGTGTTTCTAATAATGACTAGTGAGACGATGAAGACCTTTTCAATGTGAGGTGTCCATTCAAAACATTTGTGATCATAGCTATCCACAACTTCCTATTCTTTGGACAGTTTTTTTTAATAGATTCAATCCAGATGTACAATAATTTATATGTTAACTGGAAAAATGAAATACATTAAAAGACAAACTTTAGTTGATTTTCATAAAACTTGTTTGAATAAGTATAGATACAATTGCATACACACACACACACACACACACACACACACACACACAATATGGTATTGAAAGGTTATCAGCATAATCCACTTCCCAAAATCTGACTAAATAACTCAATTTCAATTTCTTTTGAGTAAGGGCTTCTTGATCAAACTGAGAACTTTCAGCACCTCCTTGGATATATGAAAATCAGTCAACTCCTTGAAAAAGTCACATTTTTGTTCCAAGCTTATTTCAGAAGAATGAATGGATCTTCTGGGCTTCTAATCCTGCTCATACATCTTAGAATTTCTACTGAAAATAGGTGCAACCCAATTAGACAAAACTTTGAATTGGAATGACCTTTTTCTTTTAACATTCTAATTCAGAATACTGCAGGTAAAATGCTACAGTCTGAGAAAGCTCACCATATAGCAACAGTTAGAAATGTAACCTCACATCTCTTTCATGACTGCAAATGAGTTCGATCCTCATTTGTCACCAGACACTTATAAAGATCAAGTACAAGACATAAGTGTTTCTAATACTGACTAGTGAGACGATCAAGACTTTTTCAATGTGAGGTGTCCATTCAGAACATTTGTGATCATAGCTGTCCACAACTTCCTATTCTTAAGCATAGTTAATGTGGCCTGTATAGTCATTGAAATATACAAGGTGTGATGTGTAAATTGTCGCCATTTTATACTTTTTAATTTATTGTGTGCATTTGTTTTTGATTTTGCCAAATGCACAGTATAGTGGGGTCAGTTGGACACCATCTGTGAGAAAAAAAAAAGCACCATGATGCAATTCAAACCGACAGTAATTTGAAGATGGCATATTGTACTGCTTGGCATTCATGCTGCAAGCTCCAATGTGAATATTTCAGGGTGTTTGAGCGTCAATCTGAGGACTACAGAGGATTTGTAAAGAGTTGGATATTATATCCAGTCAACATTATGGTGTTTGGAGTGATCACTAGTAATGGCAACATTATGCCTCCATTCATCTTTCCACAGGGCTTCAGACTAAACACAGAGGCCTACATCAATTGCCTTGAGGTGGTAGTGCTACCCTGTGTCAAGAGGGCGGCTGCTGAAAGACCTGTGTCTGGCAATAGAACTCTGCACCATACCAGATAAGTAAGAGATCACACTCATGGCTGTCAGACAATTTCTGCAGCCACATTACATCTGGCCACCTAACTCTTCAGACTGCAACCCCCTTGATTATTGTTTTCAGTGCAGTTGAGTGAGAAACCAACAAAACTTTTTGTAATACCAAAAATGAACTGAAGGCAAGGATTATGGCAGCATTCACCAATTCCAAGGAGACCAGAATAGTTGCAAAAGATTCCGAATTCGTTTGGAAGTTATGGTTGAAGAAAATAAGGGTTTTATTGAATAAATTTACTCTTTAGTATTTCAAGATATTTTTGTGTAATTTTGGCAAATCTATCTGCTAAAATGAGATATCAGTGTTATTTACATTTTCGTGTAATTTCGGCAATTTATCTACCGCACTATATATATATTGTTTAATTACTTAGTTTCTGGTCATAATAAGATTATACCAGTGCACATCGCCTGAAGACACCACTCATGGTAGAAACCTAGGTTGTATAATAACTCGTTTACAAATTGGGGGGGGGGGGTATATATGTGTGTGTGTGTGTGTGTGAATAAATAAAAGTGGGTTGTGCGAAAACATAAAAGATTGTGGCTGCTTCATGCTGATCTCTGTATTGACTTTTATATTTACATACACTATCTCTGATATCAAGGACTTCTACTTATAAATATAGCATACCTCAAAACTATATTCTTATTGTATATTTACCAGTTCCTGAGGTCAGTATTTGAGCCCAGAGAAAAGCAATTGTTTGAAATGCTGATTTTATAGGCAAGCTGTATTTGGAAGACTGGAACTGTGCACTCTTCTTTCTCTCATATTAAGTTTTAACTTAATACCAAAGCCTGAAATGTTCCATGTGATGTAGCAAAGACAAAGTTAACAATGCATTTTACATTTGTTAGACATTTAGAAATGTTACCGAACTTCATTTCTGATACAAACTTCAGACAAAATAACGTCTTTGAACAGATTTGTTTATAGAATAGCCTTCAAAATATAGTTAAAATGAGATAGTGGACATCAAATTTCAAACATTACTAAAAATGGAAAAGATCGCACTCAACCTTATACACTCAAAAAGTCTCAGTGAAGGTGATTATGCACTTAATTCTTCTTTGTGTTAATAAATCATTCAAGTTAAAAGAAAGAAAATACTCACCATGGCTCGATTGCTGTTCTCATAAACCAATGCCAAGTCATGTTCAACCAACTCCACATTGATAGGAGGAATGTCTTCTTGTTCCAGTTCAATGATAATAGCTTTAATATCATCAATGATCATCAAACTCTCTCTGGAATAAAACAAAAGCAAATGTTACTCTTCACTTGAACAAATTTGATACATTTTTTTTAAAAATCCAGTTGAATTGAGGAGAATAGATTCATTTTCAATGGTTTCAAATGTTACAATTTCCAAGTCTAGAGAAAAAAAAAACAAACTAAGAATTTATATGGAGTTTTAAATATTTGAGGCAATAGAATGTATAGTACAATAAAAAAAATAGGTTGTTTGCTTCATGCTCTTTACGACTGAGGTAGATTGTTCAGAAATTATTAGTGGAATAAGAACAATCTACCTTGTACATTAAATAAAGGGTTCAGTTTAAAATTCCATGAAGGCTACCTGGATTAACAAGTAACTGATGAAAACCAGAGAGCACAGTGGCTGAAACATTGTAATGACAACAAAGACAATAATTAGAATGTAAATAATCAGATCAATGACAATACAAACACTAGGTTTATTATGCTACCTACATAACTAATGATCTTAAAAGAAATGTAGCTAATCTCAACAAAGTTAATTAATATAAAACAGAATAGGTGTTTCTTAAAAAGTTTAAAGAATGTCCACTAAATACATTTGTGAAACATCCCAAGGGTTAACATTTATCATTCAGTATTTGACTTCATAAAAAAGTTTATCCTGCCACTGAAGGTGACTAATCACTGAATTTGAATATGTTTGGATTTCATAGTTGTGTTGTCATATCCTGTTATGGCAACAGAAAACAACTGAGTGAAATTAGCAATAAAGATACTGCAATTGAGAGGTATTAAAAAAGAATGCAGAGTGTTAAAGGTTAAAAACCAAAATATACAAATATAAAAGGGGATTAAAATTAAGCAGTCAGACATTACAGATTCTAGAAGACATTTTAAACCAAATAATCTTATAACATTGCTAATAAAATATATTCATTTGTAAACAAATTTTTACTTATATCACTAGACATTTTTTCAGGTTATAAATTTCTTTTGTTTTTAATATTCAAAAATATTTATAAAACTAAGAAAAACCAAAAGAAGCCATAAAATGTAAAGGCTACCTTGACTCTCCAGTAACAGCCACAGCATGAGGTTTCTTTTTGGCCATAAAAGCCTTCAATCTGGCTAAGTCTTTTTCCTATAATAAAAAAAAATGCAAACATAAGAATAAAAAAGGGATTTCTTCATTGCAATAAAATAAGGAAAAATAAATGCATTAACAACATACCCCAGTTTTCATTTCTATTCAACATTGTGGAGTTAGGTAATGGGCTACAAGAATCATTGGTTAATAATTAACATTTGAATTCCATGTAAAAGATCTGGATATTTTTGAAGCATTAACAAAAACAAAATTGCTGGAATGTGAGGCATCATCATCTCAGCCTTCAAATGAATTACATTTTTAGGGTAATGTAACAATATTAATTTCCATTAAAAAAATTTGATAACCCTCTTGTCAAAACAGAAATGTTTTCTTAATGCCATTTAATGAATATAAAAATCAAGAATATTTTTTGAACTGTCAGTTTTTGGTTATCATTGCTTCCAGTATAAATGGCAAGATATCCAATGAAAAGGATTGAACTATATTATTTATAGAATGCTTAAGCTAAATTCATTTTCCTTAAATAAACAAGTAAAATTCAAGTTCTCCACATTTGAAATATACCCTTTACTGATTTGCATAAGAAATTTTTTGTTATTTATATTATTTAAAAAAAAAAAAAGAGAGAGAGAGATAAATGCACAAACTTAAAAAAAGATGAGTAAAAGGAGAAAAATATATTAAAGTAAGAGGGTGTGTCTAGTTAGAAAATTTCAAGAGACAATTGAGAAATTCATTTTTTTCTTTCTTCCTTTTTCTGACCTTAGCTTCTTTGTCCTTTGGCCGCCATGCATTCCGTCTTTTTGTCATGTCTTGTAAACGAAGAAAATCTGTCACTTGACCATTTCCATCAATGATTGTAGCAAAAGCCGGGGTGTCCCTTGAAGAATTAAGAAAATGGAATGACTTTTTAATACATACATCAGGGAGTTATTATTCAGAGCAAAAGTGAAAGGTATTGAAAAAATGGGATTTTATCTTTGTTGATTATTTTATTATTATTTAAAAAATAGACAAACATTAAATATTCATGAATCATAGCAGAAAGCTGACCTTTCAGAGGTGAAGTGAAACCTATAATGGATACAAACAAACAATACTTAAAGCATTTGTACACACACAAGTGAGAGAGAGAGAGAGGAGGAGGTGGGGTAACATAATGGTCATTAATATGGAAAATGGAATTGGTAAATTGATTACAGATGAAGCAGTTTGTGTGTTCACTAATGGAGTGATCTTGGGAAATGCATGACATCATCTCTCCCAGCTACTCACCTTGTTAGCTATAGGTAAATAACAGCAGTTGATATTGTTCAGAATTGTAAGAAAGTGCAACTAAGGTAACCAAATTCCATCAGAATACTACAGTTTAACAGTCTTTAGATAAGCATAAAAGGTAACAGTCACTGAAGTGCCATGTAACAGTTTTATTAGTAATTATTTCCATATTTTTGTAGTGATAACACATTCATAGCATCCACTTCAATTTGGATAGCTTCTATTAACCCATTGCATTATAACCTATTTCCATTATTTACAGCTGACATCTGACTTGTGATAACCTGGAAGAGGCAGAAACAGTAAGGGTCTGACAAAGAACTTTTTCTGCTTCTATTTCTTTTTTTTTCTATGTCTACAACTGATCCCAGACATGGTAAATATCTGGTTCCTACTCAGTCAGTTAAAGTGCCATACGTGATACACACTTGGGCGATCATGTCCCGAAAGAGACATGACTGACTGGGCAGGAGATTATCCCGCAGTAGGTTGCCATTGCTTTCCGCGGTAGACTGGTTGCCGACCAAGGCTATAGAACCCAATCTGTCCTGCTATTTAACCCATAACTGGAAGGAAGAGACGGATTAATACCTTTCCCAAGGGTATTTACGCGTAAGTGAATACAATGGATTCAACTGGAATTCGAACTCGGCTCCCCGGTTTCTCGTTCCGAGCCGATATCCATTGTACCACAACGCACATCCTCTGGTTCCTACTACTGAACTGAAATTCTTCAATTTATAAAGACACTGTGTACATTTATTAAGTTTATTTTAACTTATTTGTTGTCTATTTGTTTCTTTCTTTGAAATGTTTTTTTTTTTAATTCTTATTTGTTTCTTTCTTTGAAAAGCTATTTTGCTTGTTTATTCCCCTTGTGCATTGTGGTCCAATGGATATAGACTCAAAATGACAAACTGGGGAGCCGAGTTCAAATTCCAGTTGAATTTCTTGCATTCACTTACACACAAATACTCTTGGGGAAATGTATTAATCTGTCTCTTTCCACCAGTTATGGGTTAAATAATAGGACAGATTGGGTTCTATAGCCTTGGTCGGCAACCAGTCTACCGCAGAAAGCAAAAGCAACCTACTGCGGGATAATCTATAAATACTTTCACGGCTTCAGCTCCGATAAACTTAGATCACTGGTGCCTCCTAAATACAAATTTGAACGAGATACTAGATTGGCAACTAGATCCCAGCCTTTTACAGTGAAACCGATAAAATGCAGCCGTAACTTCTACTCCAACAGTTTCTTTCCTCGCACTTCCCGACTGTGGAATTCTCTTCCACACGATTGCTTCCCTGACGGCTAGAATCTCCAGGAGTTTAAATGTAAGGTCAATAGACACCTCCTAACACACTAACCTGCTCCCATTCTATCAAACACTCTTCCCATCTGCCCAACCCTACATCCTCGCTATCCTTACTCATCTGTCACCTTCCTCCTGACATTCCCTACACCTAACCACTCCTTCTCTTTACCTTCCCCTATGTAGCCCCATGCGCAATAGTGGCAGTGGAATGCCTTGCTTGGGGTGAGATGATAAAAAAAAAATAAAAAATCTTCTGCCCAGTCAGTCATGTCTCTTTCGAGACATGATCACTCAAAGTGTGTATCAAGTATGGCACTTAACTGACCATTTTCCCTTGCAATGTTCATAATGTTGATTCTTCAACAAAGAACAACATCAATAGAAACCATGATCCTCTTATCACAACCAACATGTTATATTAACAGTAAACCCAGTGTTGTGTGGCATGCAGGGCATTTCGATTATCTTATAGATTACTTTTAAGAGATACATGCATTTAAGTAGATACCATTTTTTTTTAACAATATATTACATCTACTTGCCTGTGCACATGAGAGCTTAAAGTATATATAATTTAAAATTTCTAAAATGATATGAAACACATTTAAAAATTTCAGGCTCAATTATTTTAAATAAAATTTAAAATTTATCTTAAAGTGTGGAGAAATTATCTTTTACAATCAATTTCAACAATATTCAAATTTATTGATAGTGAAAAAAAAAAAAAATTACCAATTTGTTGAATAAGCCACGCCCATAACTTTCAACCCATTGTTGTTATCATCATAATCATAGTCATCATCCAATTGTTGGTCAACTTGATAAGGAGCTACTTTTAGCCAGTTGAGCAATTTACGACAACAAGCCTACAAAAATAAAAAACAAAAAACAGCCAGCTTTTAGTTTTGTTCCTCCCACTAATCATAATCAAATCATTGTACTATTAAAATATTAAAAAGAAAAAGAAAAGAATGTAGAAAATAATTTTTTGTCCCTGCTGCAAAGACAAAGACAAATAAGTAATATTTAAATATTAAAAAGAAAGAAAAAGAAAAAAAAAAAAAAATGCTCTTGAATAATTTTGAAAGATGAAAAGGATTAATCTTTTGCAAGAAATTACACAGCACTTATTTTGATTAACACGTTACTTAGAACGATTACTTGGCTACTTATGTAAATTTAAAAACAGTCTAAGTTGGCAATAAGTGACAAATATCTATAAAAAAGCACTGTTGATTATTAAAGGGTAATTTGGTTAAATAACTTACCGAATATTGTTTTCATTACGTGGCAATAATTGTAAGTGAATGATGCACTAAAATAAGTAACCAAGTAATCACTTTAGGTTCTTGTTTCGTGCCTTAATCATTATTTTAAAAATGCTTTATGAAAATAGATGCTTTTGGATTCACAACATTGCTCACGATTATTATAAAATAGAAATAAAAAAAGAGCACTATATAATTTAGATTATTAAAAACATTTCTCACTTTGATTTCTAATAAAAATTTATTTGTAATTATTATTATGTCAACATGAAGATAAATGAAAAACATTTTGATTTTAACCTAAACTTTTCTTAAAGTCATGTCAAAGCTGCACATATGATAGATGAGAAGTGAAAAAGAAAACAGAAGATTTACCCGTAACACAAAATCCCTTCCTTCTTGGAGTAATTTTGATCGTATTTCCTTTTCCATTTGAGGATAAAGAATCTTTGTTAAAGCCCTTTCCAAAGCTTGACTGCGTTGAGTATTCCACTGTTGCACAAGTTTACTGAACTCATCCTTTCAAAGGGGAGGAAAAAAGAAGGCATTCAAATTCATTGGATGTAAGTTTAGGTTTTGTTATTGCAGTCATTTCCATAATTACCTCTGTTTAAAGATTCATTAAATTAGCGTTAATACAGATGGAGAGATAAAAAAACAATTTTTTTTTTTTTAATTTAATGGAAAATTAATTTGTAAAGATTTTCCAAAAAATAAAAAGGTACTATTAAATAAATAGAAATTTAATTACTAAAGAAAAACCTAATATCATTAAAAAAATGTTTCTTGCCTATTTTCATTACAAGAGTTGAAGAGATAAAGAAAACCAAAATGCAGAAAAAGGGAAAAAATATTTTAATGAACAAGTTTAGAATGTCTAACAAATTGAAGGTGGAGCTATAACTTAAGAAAAAAAAAAAATATGCAGATGAAATAGTGTAAAATTAATTTAAGAAATCAGATTTACTCACTCTGTAATAAAGTTGTTGGATCTCTTTGAAATAGGTTTGGGTGTTACCAGTAAAATTATCCATACTAAATTCAATTTTCAGTAAGCCATCTTCTTCAGCCTGAAATGGTCAAAAAATGTTAAAAGGAAACAAATTAAAACTTTTTTCTTTTTTTTTTTTTAATTATGCAGACTCAAATAAACCAAGAAAATAAAAAAATAAACTAAATGTTAATTCACCTGAGAGAGCCTTACAAAAGCATCTTCTTTCAAGTCAATAACAGGCTTGTTTCGAAGATATTTCCAACCATAACAAGCATGACATTCATCGATTTCCTAAAAAGGAAAACAAATTTTGCTGAAAATACGATTATAAAATAAATCTCATTAATGAATATATGGAAAATAAAATATTTAAATTTTACTGAAAAACAAAATGCAAATCAAAAATTTAAGAGATACTCAATTGGAGAGAATGATAAAAAGTAGACATGATCAAGTGGTGAGGCAAAGTCAAATTCATTTATTCTGGAAGGTTATAACAGCAAAAAACATTTCAGCAATTTGGAAATATTTCCCACAATATGTGTACTTTTGTTTTGCATTCTGTGTCATTTCTGGATCCTCACACTACTATATAAAATGATATCAACAAAAAAGGGTCATTTATTTTTGGTATTTGGTTTAAGAGTAACAGCTTGGATTCTAATAGGCAGTCGGAGGAAGGACATCACAAGAACACATATCACACATTGGCTTAGCATCCTTCTGCAGGTAGTATTAGCTGGTTGCAAACCTGGGTGTGGAAGGCATATAGATGCTTTAGAATTCTTAAGACTTTGTAATTTGCGCCATTTTGAACTTATATCTAAAACCCAGACAAAGGCAATCCAACATTGTCAGAATGCCTCATCCACAAAGCACTCTGGCCAATCACTGACCATGACCTTCACATTTTTTAACATTTATTATAAAAGGTTACGGCGATACAAAAATCATGAGCTGAAATGGTCTCAAAATGATCCTCTTACTTCAAAAAAAAATAAAATAAAATAAAATTTGGGAAAACTTGGATCTTCAATGCCTGTAAAAAACAAAGGTTCAAAAGGATAGTTTTTCCCTAGACACTGCTGTTATTTTAATTACCTTTACTCCCTAAGCTAATAAAAATGAATTCATACTTTTACTTTGTTCTTGAGAATTGACAATAAAAATAATAAATGTTTTTAGATTGTTTATTGGAATTGTTGGCAAAGCATCAATTGCCGATCGATTTGAAGTTATAGCAAATAAAGATTTCATTATAGTTGGTTCACATATTTTAATAATTTAGTAAATATTTGTAAAGCTATGAATAAAAAATTGTTTTATTTATAAATGATAAATATTGCATTAGTTTTAATACAAATGTATTAGTTTTTACAATGTTGTAAATATAAAATTTTTTTTTTTGTAAATTCTCAAGAACAAAACAACGTATAAATTTACTTTCACCATGTTTAGATTTTATTACAATTCTAATCATTGCATTTTAAAACAATAAACATTGCCAAAGAGTGAAGGTAGTTAAAATAACAGCAGCACCAAGGGAAAAAGAAACATTGTGATCACAAAGATCCAAGTTTACCGACATATGTATATTATATAAATTTTTCTAAATGAGGAAAAAATAAAGAGAAAATAAAATGATCAATTTACATTTTTATTATTCCAGACTGTGACCAATTTGAGTTCACTCTAGCTTCAACTTTTGCCAACTAGATATATAATGTACAAGGCCCAAGAGCCGATCGAGGTTGAGAGTTACAAAGTAAGGAGCAAAGATAATAGGGGATATGTGGGGAAGATAAAAGTTGATCCTGGATGAGAACAGGTTCAGATTGTAGTGATTGGAGAAGCATTCTCTTGTGAATTGGTTCCACAAAGCAGTTTCATATAGTAAAAAAAAAAAAGAAAAAAAGGAGTCACTTCAATGCTTACCTTTATTCCTTTTTTAGTTGGGCGTGTCTTGATTTTGGCTCTTTCAAAATAGGCTGCACGAATACACTGACGTACAAGTGGATCATGAGCAATCTGCATAGCCACAATATGGCGGGCTCCCATCAACACATCATCTTCAGTTGGGAATTGACTAGAGAAATAAAATGATAAACAAGAAAATCCTTAAGAGAAAAATTCTACAACTGATGAGTCAGTCAGTTAAGTGCCATACGTGATACACACTTGGGCGTGTATCACGTATGGCACTTAACCCAATCTGTCCTGTTATTTAATCCATAACTGGAAGGAATAGACGGATTAATACCTTTCCCAAGGGTATTTGCGCGTAAGTGAATACAATGGATTCAACTGGAATTCAAACTCGGCTCCCCGGTTTCTCGTTCCGAGCCGATATCCACTGTACCACAACTGATGAGTAGAAAAGAAATAATTAGATGCATTCATATTTAATGACATCTAAAACCCTTTTTTTTGCTTTTTTTTTTTTTTGTGTGTGTGTGTTGACTTTTGTAAATTTTGTAACAAATGCAGAAAAAGACCTTTGAACTAGACCAACCAAGCAATATGGATGACAATCCAGTAACACTTGATATATTCTCCAACAATTCTTTTTTTTTTTTTTTTTTTTTTAATAATCCCTGCTGAATGGTGGGAGTGGTGAGGTCTTGTATACCATTAAATACAATAGGTGTAATGGCAAACCTGGAAACAAAGTTTCAACTTAACAAACTTATAATTTATCCACAAATAAAAAGGGGATTAAGATCTTGGTTACTTGTCCCTAACTCTCAAAATGTATTATGACTAATACTATGACTATAAGTATTAGTAATAAATAAGAACATTATCAGTCTCCTCTCATAATATATCTGTAAATTCATATAAAATTTAGAGGAGGAATAGCTATTTTCAACATGTCAATTTAAGACATGCATTGTCAACCCCGTTTAATCAAAGAATATATATATTTATTAATGGTCGGTCAAAGAAGCCCTGAGTTGTGAAAAGTGATTTGCAATAAAGTGAAAATGTCAACCCACCCACAAATTAATTCTTTGGCTAACTCAGAAGGTTCTCCAGGATACTGGTCAACTTCATGGCGTTGATAATTGTCACGCAAATTCTCACCAAACTGTTCAGGAGTCAAGCCAAATTTCTGTGCTATGTCATCTGATAAAGAAAAATGCAAATATTGATATTTTTACCATTTACACCGAAGACAATTTTTAAAAATATAATCTGTCAAAAATATTCAGAAGCAAATTGTAATGGTGAAGAATACGCACCCAACTTAGCCTGTAAGCAAATGTCATAACCAGTTTTTCGTGTTGCTTGCTTGATGCTGTCCACAGGTTCCTCTGAGGTCTGTTCATCAACATTATTCTCCTCTTCATTCTTTTTCCTTTTCTCCATATTCCTCATCTTGGGAATATCAGCACCATAATGTAGGAGAAAATGCTGGTAACAGTCTCTCAACTCTTCCAAGGTTTGAACCCGTTTCACTCTAAAAATTGATCAAATGGACACTTAAGGAAACAAATTTTCTTTTGTTTTTTACTAATGTTCACCCAATACAACACCCATAAGCAACTAAAGGTTTTACTGTGTGGAGTTAGATTAGCATAGAAAAACACAAGGAGTATAGAGCTTAAGTAAACTTTTTAAGAAACCAGAAACCCAATCCTAAAGGGATAAACATCTACTCCTGTACAAAAAAGAAACCCAGTACTACAGGGATAAACTTCTACTCCTGTTCAAAAGACCAGAGTGTAAACTGGATAATAAGCAAACTTATTTACTTCTATTAAACTGGTGGTTAGATTTTTTGTTAGCCACCCTAAAAATTTAAAACATCTTATTATATGTAACTGTAACCTTAGAATAGAATTAAAATATCTTATTCGACATAACGAAAAATTTTTTTAATGCAATTTCAACTTTAAGTGATCAGAGCATTATAGAAGAAATATTTTTGCTTTGAACCACTCTCTTATTTGATATCTGTTTCTGGACAGAATTATCGGTCTTTAATTTTACTTGTACTACTTATGAGTATTTTCTAAAAAGAGGTGCTTTTGTGGGGGCAGAATCAGTCAGTTAAGTGCCATACGTGATACACGCTTGGGCGATCATGTCTCGAAAGAGACATGACTGACTGGGCAGAAGATTATCCCGCAGTAGGTTGCCATTGCTTTATGCGGTAGACTGGTTGCCGACCAAGGCTATAGAACCCAATCTGTCCTGCTATTTAACCCATAACTGGAAGGAATAGACGGATTAATACCTTTCCCAAGGGTATTTGCGTGTAAGTGAATACAATGGATTACAACAAATGCCCCGTGGCCCAGGGGTAGAGTCGCCGACTGACGCTAATTCGGTCGGGTTTCAAGCCTGGGTTAGGGAGCAATCGGAGTCTAACCATACTGATGAGCTATGATACAGCGAAACAGATCTGTCTGCGGGGGCAGAATACCCAGATTAAAAAAGAAAATTCAATGCCAAACATCACAAAATACAATACAAGTTTCAAGAAAAAACAACACGAAAGAAATGTTTTGTAGAAAAATACAAAGAAGAATCATATATTTCTTATATATACAAAAAATAAACAATTGGTATTTTTCAGTCTCTTATTTGTATTGATAGTAAAATACCTTCAAAGTTCAAAGAGTGTTTAAGTGAAATGTGATTGGTAAAAAAAAAAAAAATGTAGAAATGAATGATCAGAGAAAAAAACTTAACTCTGTTAATTTTGAGGAGTTAGCTTAAGTATCTTCTTTGTGTTGTATATTTAGTGTTGGGGGTCTCAGACTGACTTGTCTACCATCGAAAATGTGAATAACTAACTAATTCAGTCACGTGATTGGTTCCAAAGACAAACTTTTTTTTGTTTTGTGCCAAGAGCCATAAACATGGGTCATTGAATGCTCAATTGCACTTTGGCCCAGTCGGCTACCAGAATCACTTCATTTATTTTGGATCTTATTTTTTAGTATGTCATACCAAAGTTTGTTTTTAGTGATTCTCATCTGGTTTTGAGTGTATGTGTATGTTTTCTACTTTTTTTTAACTATTCGCTGTAAAATACAAGGTTTTGTATCATATACTTTCTACTAAGTTGACTAGTTCTTAGAGTTTACTTTAATATATAAGACCATTATCAAGATTCATTATATGTAGGGTAATAACAGAAAGACTTACTTGGTAATAAATAGACTAAAAGCAAACCATAAAATTACAATTGCATTCTTATTTCTAAGTAAGACATTGCTGTCATGGTGACCTTCTGTATAAATTACTATAAAAAAAAAGGAAAAAAAAAGGCATTCCTGAATGGTAGAAGACAAGTGATTTAACAGTGGATTAAGCATGGGCTTTTGTTGTCAAATGTGAACTTTGGCATGCTTCCACATATTTTAGCCTTCAGAATTTTGAATAATGGATTGTTGGCCAGTACATATTATAGAGAATTGCTAAGGTACAAAATTCTTTACTAATTTTGATCTTAAGAGGGAATGTTATGCAAATAGGTATATAATATTGTACACTGTTATAACTAGTCAACCTTTAAATATTAAATGGTGAGAATTATTAAATTCAATTAGCATCCAATTTACTTATACATTATGAAATTTGAACAGATAACAGTTACTGAAAGTTTTTTTTTTAATGATACCACAGGAGAGGAAAGAAAAAAAAATTACCTTTGAACATCATCAACAGATAATGGCCTGGATTCCAAAACTTTATCAGGATCAGAATTTTCTTCAAATTGGTAATTTTGCATTTTCTCAAACAAACGGACAAGATTTTGTTTCCGGGTTCGTAATTGAGTCCACTAAATAAAACAAAATTCAAAAATAGTGTTAGAATGTAACATATTAATTTTTATTATTCCTTTATTCAAACTAGCATTAACACTTTTGCACAATTCTTCAGCCGCCTTCAACACCTTGTATCACAAGTTATTCTTTTTTCAGCAATGTGTGCAACTCATTCCATAATTCAAATGAACATTTCGAATTTTCAATTTTACAGCAGTTTTTTGTCTGTTTTTTTTTGTTTTGTTTTTGTTAAAGAGATCCCCACCTGATGAAGGCTGCAAAATGGATTGGCCAAATGTTGTATAAATATAACAAAAAGAAGGAACTGCCCAAATAACTTGTGGAACAAAGATTTTCCTCAAAATTAGACAATAGCTAGTTCAGTCAATAAATTTTAATTTGTGGACTTTCCACAGCAAAAGTTACATCTATTAAAAACAAAAACAAAACAACAACTGTCACATGACCAAGTGGTAAATAAAACTGAAAATTATCAAAAGGAAATACAGAGAGGAATCATTAGTTAAAATAGCATGGAATATTTGATTAAACAAATAAAAATATTTTTACCTTTTCATCAAACTGCCAAACTCTCCATAAATCATTTATGTTCAGTTCTGGTTCTACATACTCTTTTCGGTAGAAAGCAATAAATGGCACCTAAAAGCAATGAAAAAGAAGAGAGAAATAATTACTTTCTGATAATATTGATAGAGTTAATAATAACTCTTTTGGAACTTTTCTCGTGAGAAAGCAATGTAAACATAATATATTCATAGTAGTACTTACAAACACTACTAAACTAGAAACTAAAAACTACTTTTTATTCTTACGAGGCTGAGGAGAAAGAAATAAGAAGAGTAAGGAAAATGCAGAAGAGTGACACTAAATCCTTAACCAAAATATTTTACAAACATCATTTAAAGCAAAGTTTGTTCTTTTGTTTCTAAGGATCTTCAGTCTTTTTGTTGGTAATTGCTTAATATTCAAAGTTAATTTTAAAAGTTAAATTCCTTACATCATAAACAAATGATATTAAAAAAAAAAAAAAAAAAAAATATATATATATATATATATATATATATATATCTCAAACCTACTTCAAGGAGTTGGTTTCTCATGAAATTCAAAGCATCTCTAATTTTGCTAATAGTTGATGCTCCTTTCTGTTGATGATAAGTATACTGTGAATCAGCCGCATCACTTTGTTTGGAGATGGGTTTGTTGATAAAAGCTTGTTTGTATATCCATTCAGCTTCCTCATCCAGTTCCCCTTCTTCTGTAGAAGTGACACGGATCTGACGAAGCTGTTGTGGCAAAAAGGTAATACTATTAACAGAAAAAAGGGACTGTACATTCAACGTTTTCATGTTGGTGAATCCTAAACCAATTGTACATTACTGACAAGTTATAGCAATGAAGAGATATTATAGAACTACCATCAGTTATTTTTATTTTTATATTTTTTACTCTTTTTTTTTAAATTCCTTTTAAAGTGCTTTATGAATGTGTTGTATCTGTTTGCTATAAGAAATTTTTTAGTGGCACTGATCAATCACTGTGGCACATTGACTTGTTGAATTTGTCACTTGCTCTCAAATGCTGGCAACATCAGAATGAGATTGTTGTCACAAATTTCACAAATTTCATAGAAAATATAATTCTTATAAAATCCAATACAATAGCGTAGTAACCCTGGTTTGGTTTTTTACTACATGAGAATGCCTAATGACAATTTAAAACAGAAAATAATTAAGATTAAACTGTGAAAAAAAATCAGAGGAACTAAGCAGTGAGGAGAAAAAGGAAAGAAAGAGTAAATTAAAAATAATAATGAGAAACCATGAAATGAATTTGAAGAAGACACTAGTAAGATTTGAATCTGAAGTAAATCGAATAGAATTGATTAAGATTTAGTAAGACTAGATTTCCCCCCACTTAACTATGGTGCATTAAGCCAAGATTTACGGTCTTCTAAAACTTCATAAATTTCAAACAAAAATTCTCATTATTTATACTTTTTACATTGTTTGAATTGTTGTCCTCATCTTTTTTTGTCATATTCAGGCCTTCTTCAGGTGATATACATTGCAATTTCGAACTGAACGCTTTATTTCATCCACTGGGGGTATGTTGAAAGTTTAATACTTGACCACAGCAGAGGGAGGAACAAAAACTTGGAGAGTTGAGTTAATGAAGGGAAATAACTGAAACTGAAATATCCAGAAAAGGCATGGCATGTGGAACTAGAACAATCTAATCCAGTGGACTAAATAATGGGTTCAGTTTGAAATTCCAATGTATATCATCTGAAGAAGGCTGGAGCATACATTGGCCAAAACATTAATGAATATGACAAAGATGAAGACAACAGTTACAATACGTCATCTTAGAAATATAAACAGAATTCTTATGTTTATTTAAAATACTATCAAAACCCACAAATGTTTATGACGTGTTGATTCCAATGTTAGCAGCATTTGGAATGAATGCATTTCACTAGAAGCCATCTGTTTTTTTGGGTTTTTTTGTTGAGTGAGGAAAGCAAAGAAAGTTCATTAATATTTTGGGGGGGAGGAAGCAATAAATCAAATGCTAAAAGTGCTCAAATATTCCTAATATAAAGTAATTTACTAAGCGCAGCTTAGATATGGCACAAGGCCGAAAGTATGGAGCGCCCAGTGAGGATCGAACTCACTACTGAATTGCAATAGTTCTAGCGAGACAAGCTTGCTAACCATTGCACCACCTCGAGGTGCTCATATTCCTAATATAAATGAACCAAACCTTACAGACAGATGGAAAGAAGAGTGCTGGAGATGTCAGATAACATGATAGGTGAAATCTGGTTTTAATCCTTCCTCCATCTTACCAACAAATCCACAGACAAGTTTTACAAATTAATGCTAGAACAATTTTCCCGTTGTAAGGTCATCAACCAGGCTACATAAAAAGATTAATAAATTCTTACTCCTTATGTATATTGAAATTCTTCAATTTGTTATCATTAAACTGATTGGTAGAAATCAAGAATTTGTTGGTTTGTGCCTTGAATTTAGTTTTCAGCAAAGAAATTACTAATTCTTCAAATATTTCACACACGAAATTAAAAAAAAAAATCAAAACGACCACTGGGTAAAATTATTGTAGAATCTGATTTTAACATGCAATAGCTGTGAAAACCAAAAACACAGGTAAGTGATGATGCCAAGTGATGATGTTTTTGGTAACACTGACAAAGAGAAAAAGAATGAGTCTAGTTAGTAGGGTACCATACTATTGGATGGATTTGTTACTCTAGTTCTATCTTTATGCTTATTAGGATGTGTGATACTAACACATACCTAAACTTATTTATAAATGGAACTTTGTGTGTGTGTGTGTGTGTGTGTGTGTGTGTGTGTGTGTGTGTATCCGTTACCTATAGACTCCGAAACGGCTGAACCGATTTTCTTGAAAATTTACAGTTGTGCTATAAGCTTCTGCGAGTGTTCTTAGCTAGGTCTTGTGTCGAGGTACCCCCCCGATAAATATCGAAAATTCATAATTAAAAAAATCGGGTTATAGAAGGAATGGTCCGATTTTAATCAAATTTGATACACTCATAGACAAAGACATAAGAAACGATATTCAGAAGTTTTAATGTTGCAGTTCTTACAATAGTGCAGAAAATTTGATATCGATACCAAGAAACCAAAATTTGACTTACATCCATTTATTTTTCTTTCAGTCTACGGTTTCGTTTTAACTGGAAACAACTATTGCTTTTTAGTCTTTCGTGCCAATGTCCAAAGTGTCTGAGCTCCAGGACTATGGGTTAGTTTTAAAGCTTTCATTAGACCCAAGCAATGCCAGACTATACTGCTAGTTAGTATTAAAAGGAGAAATAATGTCAGTATTGGAAGTAACTCACCTATCAAAATATTTTAATTTAATATATCTTTATATTTTTAATATTTGAGAATGACTCAATTAACAGAATGCCTAAAGTCATTAAATCATAAATCATTTCAAAAAGATTTACTGAACACTTTTCAAACTATTGAGTAATTTGATTGATTTTTAACTTTCGCATTATTAAATTTGAAATAATAAATGAAATGTGTTTTGTTTTGGATATTATAGACACAATACTTATTCTGTTTGTGTATAATGTTTGCATACTTGCACATATATAAATCTACCATCTGCCCGTGCATTGAATACTGCTGCCATATCTGATCGGGTGCTCCTACTATTCTCCTCGGGCTTCTCAACAAGGTACAGCGGAGGGTGTGTAATGTGATCAATACCAACTTGGCAGACCGCCTGCAGTCTCTCTCTCACCGGCGCGACGTGGCTTCCTTGTGTCTCTTCTATAAATACTTTCATGGCCTCTGCTCCGATGAACTTAGATCACTGGTGCCCCCTAGATACAAATTTGCATGAGAAACTAGATTAGCAACTAGATTCCACCCTTTTACAGTGAAACCGATAAAATGCAACCGCAACTTCTACTCCAACAGTTTCTTTTCTCGCACTTCCCAACTGTGGAATTCCCTTCCACATGATTGCTTCCCTGACGTCTACAATCTCCAGGAGTTTAAATGTAAGGTCAATAGACACCTCCTAACACACTAACTCGCTCCCATTCTTTCAAACACTCTTCCCATCTGCCCAACCCTCATCCTCGGTATCCTTACCCATCTATCACCTTCCTTCTGACATTTCCTACACCTAACCACTCTTTCTATTTACCTTCCCCTATGTAGCCCCATGTGCAATAGTGGCAGTGGAATGCCTTGCTTGGGGTGAAATGATTAAAAAAAAAAAAACTTCACGACCATTTTTAATGTATATTCAATATCTCACATAAAAAAATTTTGTTTAAATTTAATCATTTACACTATTTATATTTTTTGGACTATTGTCCTCATCAATATTGTCATTGTAAGCTCCAGTCTTCTTCAGGTGATATTAGTTGGAATTTTGAACTGAACCCTTTATTTTAGTCCATGGGGGTAGATTGTTCCAGTTTCAAATAATTTCCCTTGGTAATTCAAATCTCCAAGATGATGTTCTCTTTGCCATGGTCAGGTATTGAACTCTCAACTTTTAGATCACTCAACCAATGTTTTTATCCACTAGGGACATCACCGAGTGAATTTTTAGGACTTATATACCTAATGCCTCAGTAATATTTTTTATCAGAGCTCATATTACAATTTTTATTATAGTTGCTTTTCTCGAGATTTCTCTATAAGTGGTTCTCCTATTGTATTCATGTCTATTGGCTGGCCTAGGAGATTTTTGTAGCTTAGCATCTGTACCAATTGCTTAACTTTTCATATTTTCTAGTGATGTTCTCTGTTTATTATTTTGACTTCATCCCACAGAGGGCAGTGATCTCCCTTTTCTTCCATATATTAAAAATAATTATTAATAATTTTTTTCTTATCACCAAAAATATTTCATATATCAATGCAGAAAATGACCAAAGCTGAACATGGAGTGGTGGTACAGACAGCAAAATGAAAAGCCGACCCCTTTCTTACAATGTCCAAATGCAGTTGACATTAGTTTAATTTTTTTTTGTTTAACGACATATCAATCTCTATGGGTTATTTAATGCCAAAAAAGTAGGGTTTTAAGGTATTTTTTAATGTTCAGTTATATAGTAAGATGGTTGATCGAGTCAAATTTTAATGAAAGATTTTTTATTTTATTTTTGAAAACAGAAGATATCTTCTAATTTTGTATTCAAAAATGTATTATTGGCAATTTTTTGTCTTCAAAAATTCATTATGACAATTTTTCCTTTTTTTTTTCCTTTGGAAAAAACTGTATTGTTGGTAATATTTTTCCTTCAAAAATGTCATGGTGGTAATATTTATTAGAATAATTTTTTTCTTCAAAACTGTATATTTTTCTATAAAAGTCTATTTTCATGTACATATTTCTATAAAAATCTATTTTTATAATTTCATAGTGTTTTGAGCCCAGTTTGGGGGGTTAACTATTTACCCATAGCTAGGACCCTAACAGGTGCTACCACTTTGGGTCAGGGTGGACCTGGAAACAGCAGCAATTAAGAGGTGGTTCCATGCTCCTCACAACCTTCCAATCAGAGGCCTTGCTGCTGGATGTCATGCCCAGGACCCCAGTTGACATTAAAATATGACCATGACCATTCCATTTCACTCCTACTGCCACAGTTTACTGCTATTGTATCAGAGTGAATCAAAATTTTTATCATTTACAAATACTTTCATGGCTTCTGCTCCAATGAACTTAGCTCCCTGGTGCCCCCTATATAAGAATTTACTTGAGCCACAAGATTAGCAACTAGGATCCTTTTACTGTGAAACCAATAAATTGTAAACGCAAATTCTACTCCAGCAGCTTCTTTTCTCACACTTCCTGCTTGAGGAATTCCCTTCCATTTACTTGCTTCCCCGACAGCTATAATCTCCAAGAATTTAAATGTAAAGTCAATAGTCATCTATCTCACTAACCTGCATCCTCTCTCTCATGCTCCTTTCTGCATCCACTCCACTTTTATCAGTATTCAAACCCTTCTTCCCTTACCCACTTCCTGACACCCCCTATAACCTGTTACTCTTTCTCATAACTTTCCTCCTATGCAAAACAGCGGCAGTAAAATGCCTTGCTTGGGGTGATATGATTATAAAAATTCTTTGACAAAATCATACACCTTTGATATAACAACTAGTTTAGAAAAAACTGTGAGATGAAATCAAAGGTCTGCATTAATCTACTTACCTGGAATCTTTCTGGTATATCAACAGTTCTGATTTCGTTATCAAGATCAGTGAAATGTCCCCTTTCCAATTCACTAGGTTCATAAACCTATGAAACAAGAATTTTGTTAAAAGAAGAATTTGTTGAAGGCTGACAAAATATTAGGGTGCAAAGGTTATAAAAGAAACAAGACTGGCAGTAGTAATTTAGAAAAGACACAACGAGCAGCATGATTGATAAAAGAGACACAAACCTCATAAATACTTTTCTTTGTGGTTCTTTTGCGTCCAGCTTTCTTAGTCTTTGTGACAGTTTCACTATCTTCTCCAGCTTCCTCATCATACTTGCAAGGAAAAGAAAAACTAATATTAAATTATTGTTTTAATTAATCTACATTTTCATTAAAAATTTGCAATACTAAGTTATGAATTTTCATAAATGAAAAAACTTTTGAAAATTTCATTTTAGCTTTAATTGAAAGCTAAAAGATTAAATTTACTATTTACAGTAAGAAAAATACTTTGTAATTTTTCAAACAGAAATTATATTGATTGGAGTCAATTTTTAAAATTTTTTTCTAAAATAGCTGATTAGCATTGTTTTTAGGCATCTTTTATTGCAAAGTGATTTTCTTTATTGAAAATTCTTTCCAAAATAAAATATACTTTTCTGAAATTTTAGAGGAATATTAACTGATTTAAAGCAAGTATTATTTACTTCAAATTAAAAAAAAAAGATTTAAAAATGAACAGCAATAGTGATTTATGTATTTTTCAATACCTGACAGGCACTTGTCAAGCACTGATAAGCTATTTACCTGTTTATTGCTGTCCTACAGAGACTAACATAATTTTAGAAAATTATGGATGAATGCTTTTTAACAATCTTTAACTCAATCTCACAAATGTTGGAAATATTCTCCATAATCTAATTTTTAGAATGTTAACTTTAAATTTACTATAATTATTTATCTTATTTTCTGATAATGTCATTTATGGTAATCCATACTTTCAAAATGGGCATGTTATATACACAGAAAAAAAAAAAAATTTTAAATCTTAGTGCATAATGATACATATTCAGCTTTTCAAAAAACAGGACAGATTGGGTTCTATAGCCTTGGTTGGCAACCAGTCTACCACAGAAAGTAACAACAATCTACTACCAGAAAATATTCTGCCCAGTTAGCTATGTCTTTTTCGAGACATAATCACCTAAGTGTGTATCATGTATGGCACTTAACTGACTGACTGATATCTGCTAAGACAAAGTTTTGAAGAATTTTTTTTTAAAGTTTTGAAGCTATAAATTATCATAATTTAAAAAAGGAAAAATGAAAACAATCGTAAAAATTCATTATTCATGGCAAAATATTTTTTCCAGACAATGGTGTCCTTAATATATTTATAAATCCAATTCAAAGCTTATCTATTTAAAAGTTTAATTAACACCCAACAATTATTTGATTTCTGCAAGAATTTCCAAATTACTGTTTTAATTAGTTATTAGTTAGCTATGGTCCAAGGGCAAAAAAAAAAAAATTTAACTAAAATTTAGAATATGATAGAAATGATTAAAAAATAATTTGGTCTTAATAATAGCAAACATTTTGACAATAAAACTTTGTTTTTATTAAGCTTAGAGCTTTTTTTTCCATCATGCTATGATGTTTTTTTTTTTAGTGAAAAAGTGGAGGTACATAGTTTTAATAGAAAGTCTTATACATAAGTCATAAAGACCCGAAAGAAAAATGATTTGAAGAAGCATCCCAATACCTCATCATAGTCTTCTTCATCTTCTTCTTCATCGTATTGATCAAAGTCGGCAAAGTCAAAATCAACACCAAATATATCTTGAGCAATCTGCAATGATCTGAAGAAAGAAAGAAAAAAAAGTAAAGAAAAAAATCACTTATCAATTATCAAGAGGTATTCGGACGCTAAAGAATATAGTGTGTTAAACTTTAGCACTCTCTATTATTATTATTACTTCGTTTTTCACTGCATTCTTTTTCAAGATTTCTCAATTATTTTTTTTTTCTTTAATTGTTTCACCCTAACAATAGAGTTACAGTGAGAGAAAAGGAAAGAAAAAAGAAAGTGGGAACAAGTTACAAGAAAGTTTATGTATGTATGTATGTATGCCGCATTCACCCTAGTCGGGTTGAGCCGGCTTCCTCCCCGATGGAGCAAGTCTCATTGGGATTTGTTTAAGGGCAGGGTCCCAAGTCCTACCCTGTTATTTAACCCATAACTGGAGGGAAAGGACGGATTAATACCTTTCCCAAGGGTACCAGCGCGCAAGTGACTGCAGGGCATTCAACTGGAATTCGAACTCGGCTCACTGATTTCTCTTTCCGAGCCGATATCCACTGCACCACAACGCACATCCGTCACTATACACTTACAGCACCTGGTATTCCCAAGCGGTCACCCATCTAAGTACTGACCAGGCTCAACGTTGCTTAACTTCGGTGATCGAGCGAGAACCGGTGTATTCAACGTGATATGGCAATAAGCACGCACATTCGTCAATAAACGCTTACAGCACCTGGTATTCCCAAGCGGTTACCCATCTAAGTACTGACCAGGCTCAACGTTGCTTAACTTCGGTGATCGAGCGAGAACCGGTGTATTCAACGTGATATGGCCATAAGCACGCACATTCGTCAATAAACGCTTACAGCACCTGGTATTCCCAAGCGGTCACCCATCTAAGTACTGACCAGGCTCAACGTTGCTTAACTTCGGTGATCGAGCGAGAACCGGTGTATTCAACGTGATATGGCCGTAAGCTTACAAGAAAGGATAAGAGAAAGTGGGAATCAAGAAGATAAAAGATGGCAATTGACGTTGCACAAACTTTTTGGAGATTGTAGCTATCAAGGAAACAAATATCTGGAAGGAAGTTCCACAGGTAGGAAGTGTGAAAGAAGAAACTGATAGAGTAGAAGTGGTAGTTACATTTGACAATTTTAACAGTAAAAGGGTGGGGACCTAGTTGCCAGTCTAGTAGCATGAGTATATTCAGATGGTCAGAGCAACGGAAAGAAGCTCATCGAAGAGCAGAAGCTATAATATTTTTAGAAAAGATGGAGGGAAGCAGTAACTTTGTTAATTTCACTGAAAGGTGGTTTCTGTTGCCATAGCATGATATGACAACACAACTATAAAATTCAAACAAATTCAAATTCAGTGATCAGAGCCACCTTCAATGGCAGGATAAACTTTCTAGACAGCAAATGAAACAACTACAGAGTGATAAAGGTTAAACAAAGTATTTTTTTATTCCAACACATTTTTTAAAATGTTTATTAGGTTTGAGAAGTTTCTTGACCAATTTCCAAAGTTCAAAAGAGCATTACTTCAAAGTAATCAACAATATTTGTTTTTACAAAATAAAATTGGAAAGAAAGAGATGAAATTAGAAACATTTGTTCAATTATAAAATCTTTGGTAGCTGAATCACTTAAGACATTCTCTAGACAAGATCTTGAAGTGTGGAATGCAAGCTCAAGAACTTTTTATTCCAAATTCTTAGAGATTAATTTAATGGCCAAACAGATGAATTAGTTAAAAAAAAAAAGTCACAGTTATTGGCTGTTACTTTTTTACTTTTGTTTTCTGAGTGAATTTAACCAAATGAATGAATCTACAAATTTAACCAAATGAATGAATCTACAAATTTACCTTATCACATAAAAAAATTTTTTTTTTTACTCAACATTGTCTTCTGTCTTTTTTTTTTAGTCAGAATAAACTCGGTAAATCTGAAAGTTCATTTTTATAAAGGTAAACGTGAGAACAGTGACAAAACATATTTGAAGGTGATGAAAGAAAAAATTCATGACACATTTAAATTCTTACAGAAATAACAAATGACATTTCAATTTCATTATAATATGTGGCAGAAATACCTCTCACATAATGTTAAGACAATAGTTAGATGAAGACACCATTGCCACTGATGTCTTACCATTACGTGTGGGGAGGATTTCTGCCCGACCCTGTATGATAAAAGTCCATAAGAAAAGATTTTGTTTGAGAATCAACAGAAATTGCAACTTACTTGTCAGTGTGGATAACTGGCTTCTTCTTTTTGCCTCGACTAATTGGTTGGCCTTCCTCATCAACAATAAAATCATCAATGTCTGAGGAAATAAAGAACAAAGATAAAACAGTATTAAATAAAAATAAAACAAGAATTTATATGAACTAGAAATAAAAACATATGTTAATTCAAAAGATATTTATTTTACACATGCCCCTCATCCACCAAAAATTGCTCCAACAATCAATAAAATTTAAAAGATGAACTAGCAAAACCACTAAATACATAAAATTATAAACTTCTTTTGTAAAATTATTTGGTTCTTAATTTATCTATAATCTTTTGGCATAATTATTCAAGAATTTAATGCGCAAAGCATTTTAAAATTAAAGATTTACTTTCATGACTTTTTTTAACATTTTATGAATTTGTTTAACTTATAGAATAAATCAGGAAGTGCTAAATCCTACAAAAGATGAAAAAGCAAATCTAAGGTAATTAAGATTAAATGGAATGTTTTGGCGCCCAGTAAACCACCAATACAATTTTATTTTCAATTTCTTTCAATAAGTACAGTTGGCTGTAATGCTTTGGTCTTTTTGATTTCATTTTGTTATAGTTGATTGATGAAAAATTTACTGAATGCATTTCTATTGGATAAAATCATGACAATATACATATTTTTAAAAACTTATAGAAACAGGAGTTTTTTTTTGCTCAAAACTAACTCTTTCTTGGGTATCTTTTTGAAAAAATCATTCTCTACATATTTAATGCCATATTTTAAAGGAAATACAATGAACAAAGATTTATGGTTTATGCCAGGTTATTTTTTTTTTATCTAAGATTCTTTCTATATATGATGTATTGTGAGCTGTTTGAAATTGTAAACTCTTACCAGACTCCTCCTCTTCTGAACCTTCCAAATCTAAGGCCAAATCATCTTTCTTTGGTTCTTCTTCTCGTTCACTGACAGGTACAGCACTTTCCTCACCAGCCTCATCATCGTCATCATCAAATAATGTATTGGCAATCTCCTGTCTCTGTTCATCAGTTGTACCTTCAGCCATTTCTTGATCACTATCTTCATCTTCTGACACAACACGAATTCTTTTACGCTTTTTAGGCTTAAAAAAAAATTATGTCAAAAGTCTTAAATAACATACTTAATATTTTTCAAATGGAAGTGGTTCATACACAAATTAACTTCTTCAAATAACACAGTTTCAAGTTTGAAAATGGCAGATAGATATTTTTGTTGATACTGCCTGAAAAGATATGGGAGAGTGATTTAACTATATACTTCCCTCACTCTTCTCTACCAGCCATTGTGGCATGTTAGTAATGAAATCAATTGCTTCAACAGATATCTAAACTTTGTTGGACAAGCTCATTTGCCATACTGACAATCTATTTTTTCATCTATTCTGTACAGAAGTATGTAGCATATATGATTAAAAATTTTTTGTCGCTGAATATCGAAATTAGATATATTTATGTAAACTAGAAAGATCCATCAAAATTACACGGCTTTAATCTTCTGATGAATCTTAATTCTTAAGTAAACTCATGGCAAGTTTTACAACAAAATATCTGTAGAAGTTTCCCTATCACATCGTCAAATATTTGGGCTTAACAAATTAAAGTATTGCAATAACAATCATAATTATGAATATTTTAAGAAGTGGATACAAATGCAAAGATTTGAAACTGACAACTTTTTTCCATTTCATTGAAAGAGTCCATTATTTATGAGGTATTGACAGAAGATCTTAAACATTTTTATCTTCCAATTCTTTTTTTCGTTTTATCACTGAAACCAAATAGTGCCTCTTTCCACATGATCAAAACAGAATAGTTCATTATTTATGAAGCATTGGCAGGACATAACGGTTGTGCAAACGAAAGGAGAGACTAGCACAACTATAATAGGATAAGTGTTGAAAATATCAGCATTTAGCAAACTTCACCTCCTTACATTTTAAGGTATTATCTAATTTGTACAATCCTGTACATTCTTTTAGAAAAATCATGGAGCACACTGAATAGTCATAATACAATAAATTGCAATTCCCCAAGAGGCTATGCTTTTTTTTATTTTTTCACACATTGCAACACAAGACAGAAATAGTTTTATTATACATTCATCTATTCAGCTGAGTATTATTACTTGTATTCAATAATCCTTCATTCAATTAACAAGAGTAGGTTGTTTTCATTCCACCCCCACCCCATAAAAGGAGTTTTCTCACATCATTTCATTCTTCTTATTTATGACTGCAACAACCAAAATGATGATACCAATCTGAAGAGACCATTTCATATTAATGATTATTTCTCATCACAGAAATTTAGATGGAAATAAAAGCATTTAACATTAGAGTGGCCATCACCTGAATTAAGTTTTGGCAAGTAAATATCCTAGCAATTAATGTATTTTAAGGGAGACAACTGCTTCATTTTATTGATAATGTTTAAAGACGATGCTGTTTACTACTGATATTAATATTCTTCAGAAAATGGACTCTCCCTCCTATATTAATAAGAGTTAACAGGAAGTTAACTCGAGGAGTTCTTTAGAGTTCTATTGGAGTTCAGTAGAACTATTAGTTAGTTCCAGTTTGGACATAATTGGACTAAGGCAGTTGATATTAGTCGGCAGTTAGCTGAATACGAAGAAGTCAGCTACCAAGTTCCTAACATTTTGGGTGCATTAAGTCGATTAGCAACTGACATAGCACGATTATAACATTCTGTGCAAAAACTACTCCACAACAAATATATAAACTGTTAAATCCAATATTATCAAATTTACTACATTTCCAAGCATATTTGTTTGCACATTCTGTCGAGTTTGGTCTTTTTGTCAGACTTTGCTTCATGCTGCAAAAGACCATATTGTAACTGATACAGAAAAATTGAAGCTTATCTGCTGCTTGTCTTGATATTGAAATAAATGATTACATCAGAAGTAGCTAAAAAGAAAGCAAAGAAAATAATAGCTACCTTTCTGGATACTTTAATCCCAAGATTCTCTTCAATCAAGTCATAATCATCATCTTCTAATTGATCGTCATCTTCTTCATCTGATTCGTGTTTGCGCTTACCATCATCATTTTCATCTTCACTTTCCTCCTCTTCCACATCGTCATTGATCAAGTCTTTCATTTCCTCTGCAAGCTGCTCCTCATCTAGAAAAAATAATTCAACAATTTAACAAATAAGAGATCATATAAAATATATATATATATATATATATATATATATATATAATTATGATAATCAGTTTTTGTTATGAGTTATTAAAAAAAAACAACAGAATTTATACATATGCCAAAGCATCAAACAGATGTATTTCACAAAATGGAACCGAGTTATTCACTGACCTCTAGGAACAGACAAGTTGATGACCAAAGAATGGGTTTGGTGACAACTGAAGAGAACCGATAACTCAGAAAGATGGTAGTTTGAGCAAACTGGGTTGGCACCCCACTTTGTATCTTCAGCAAGAAAGAACCCTTTACAAGTTGTTCAGTGAATAAATACCCCTAGAAGATCCTAAAGGGTTAGAGAGTGAGATCTCCCAATAGGATGGATAAATAGCCTTTGACTGAGGATAGCAACTGAATTTTCAAAGTGAAATGCATTTTTTATATATATATATATATATAGAGAGAGAGAGACAGACAGACAGAGAGAGAGAAAATGTATAGGTGTTTACCCTGGTGAAACAGCCAGGAGACACACCACAGAGCCAAGTCCCCCGAAATTCATACAGTGTAACCTGAAAGCAGATTTAATGGCTCACACACAGCACACCAGAAAAATAAACAGTTTTATCAGGACGAAAGCAATATTTTACAAATGATACCAAAAGGAAGGCACACAGCAAAGTACATATGGAAGAGCACAGAAGATAGTGAACCAGAAGTTATCCACGACTGGACAATAAATGGACATTAATTGTCACAATATGTTAGTTAATATGAAGAAAGTTGTAGCTGGCAGATGGTACACAAATATTGATCAGTATTGACTGGGTCACTGTGGAGAGGTGAAAGATGCTGAAAGATCCGAAGACCCTAATAAACCTTGGCTAAAAACATCACTGATGATGTGCACCAAAGCATCAAATGGATGTATTTCATAAGAATATATATCAAAGATTTGGTCAGTGAAAAACAGAATCAATGCATCAAAAGCTAGGATAGAAAAGCTAAAACTGATATACACATACATACATACATACAGGGTGCAATGTACAACTTCTTGCTAGTTTACAATTTTATTTTCACATGTATGTTTTATGTTTTTGTCGACTGCACAGTATAGTAGAGTCAGGTATACCCATCAGGTGTTATTTTAGGTTTCACCTCAAAATTGTTTGCCTTTATATTTCTCCCCCACACAAATCTTTCTATGAAATATGCACTACACATCTGTGTGTACAGGACAAGTGTCAAATCCTATTCCTTGACTAGACCCCTACATGCAAATCAATATTGAAACAAAAGCAAAAATAACAATAAAATTTTTTTTTAAATTCTTAATTTGCAAATAGAAAACGCTAAGCCCTTGAAATACTTACCATCTTCCTCGTCTTCTTCATCATCATCATCTATTCGTTTCTTGCGTGATTTCTTTTCTTTCTTTTTGGGGACTTTTTTAACAATTTCATTTTCTGATTCAGATGCAGAACCCTGTGATTCCTCAGCTTCTTGATCAAAGAAATCCATGATTTAAATCTGAAACAATAAAAAGGAAAAAGAAAAAGAAACTATATCAAAATTTGTTATGAACCCCAAGACGATAAAGCTAGAAATAAAAACAAAATCTTAAGATACATTTGTCTTTTTATATATATATATATATATATATATCCGAGTGAGTACAGAACGAAGAAAGAATTTTTTTCACTGTCCAAAACATTAATTTAAAACAGTGCTCAATATATAATGTATAGAGCTGTGAATATTTATTATGAATTATGTTTTAGAACATGTACATAATTTTTTCTATATATGTCCTCTAGAATCATATGGTTGTTTCGACATTGGGTGTCCAACATCTCATCAGGAGGAATGGGCAAGAACTGAAATCATCCACTGTCTATATTTGGTTCATTGTTGTTGTGGGGTTGGTTGGGGTTATTGATAATGAAGGGAATATGTCTTTCGTGTTGACCGTTAGACTTTTGAAGAACTTGGTGTGTAAATGCTAAATAATTGATTAATGACATTATCTGTTAGAATGTACGTTTTTATTGGTCGGGTATATCTTTTGGTTAGAATTTCGTAGAACGTGGTGTGTGGGGGTTGATTACTTGGTCAGTTTTGCATGTGTGTGTGTGGGGCTTTTTTTTTTCTTTTTTTTTTTTTGGTGATTAGGGAACCCACGTGGTTAGCTAGTGTCTGTTGTTACCAGACAAATTTTATGTATTCTCTTTTATCTAGTGGCCAGGCTGTCTTCCTTGGGGTTCCCTAGATGGATGTGATAAGGGTGGGGTATTTTTTCCTTTTAATTTTGATTTTTCCAGTATGGAATATTTTTGTATTTAAGTAAGGTTTTTATGGGTAGGTTTCTACTCTGATTCAGAATGTTAAACTTTGCTTTAGAATTTAGTAGTTTGATCTTTTCTATAGAATTGTTTATTTTTATTTTTATATTTTTATTTTAGCAGGATAGGGGTGTTCATTCAAGTGTGGAGTATTATTGTATTAAAGGCGAAGTTATTTCTAAAAAATCTAAACTTGTATTTTTTTAGAAGGTAAATGCAAATTTGTATTTTATCAGTTTTTTATAATTTATCTAAATTTGTATATTTAATCTTAATTTTGAATTTAGAGGATCAGTTTTTTCATATTTTTAATTTTCCATAGATTATAGTTTGGAAGCCTGTTTATTTCATTTACTTTTTCATTTTATTTATTTAGATATTTTTGTGGGTATTAGACCTTACTTTAAGGATTTATTAAGATTGATTTTTTCTATAGCATTTTTAATCTTTTATAATAAAAATATCTAATCAAATTCCTAGTATTTTTTAGCATGATTGTAAGGTTAGATCTTTAATGTGCTTACAGTTTAATAATGGTTTCAAACACTTTGTTGAAGATCGAAAGAAGACTGATAGGGCGGTAATTTGCGGGGTCCGAGGGTTCACCAGTGTTCTTGAATATTAGAACCACAGAAGACTTCCAACAGGCAGAAAAGCAGGAGGAAGATAGGCAGAGGTTGTAGAGCTTAGAAAGGACAGAGGAGAGTTCAGGGGCACATTTCTTCAAGACTATGATTGGGATTCCGTCCCCACCACTCGCTTTGTGAGGGTCAAGTTTTGAGATTATGCTAGAAATCAGCGAGGACGTGATATGGACATCATTCAATTGGGCCACAGTTCTAGATGGGAAGGTATTAATCCGTCTCTTCCTTCCAGTTATGGGTTAAATAGCAGGACAGATTGGGTTCTATAGCCTTGGCTGGCAACCATTCTACCACAAAAAGCAATGGCAAACTACTGCGGGATAATCTTCTGCCCAGTCAGTCATGTCTCTTTTGAGACATGATCGCCCAAGCGTGTTTCACGTATGGCACTTAACTGACTGAACCTAAAAAAACTGCTTTTATTTAATTTGGGGTCTATTTTTTCATACTATGGTATGTTGTTTTTTCAGCAAATTCGTGGAGGTACTTAAATGAGAGAAAAAAAAATGTTCTAATGAATCAGTTTAAATTTTTTGAAATTCACCAAAATATTTTTTACTACTTGTTGGAAATGTGTTAAATTTATTTTAAATGCTTCTTTTTATGGAGGAAAAAATTCATTTTTGTTTGTCTAACTGATAAAGCTGGTTTTTATTTTTAAAAATCTACTTAAGTGGAATCTTAATGAGGCGACTGCCGTGAAAGCAAATAACTTAGATGTAAAAACTTAGTTTCTAAAATTTAAAATTATGCGTAAAATTTCTCTATTTGGTAATTTTACAAAATTGAATTTTCTACAGATCGTCATGGTCTAATTTTCACTGTACAAGTTTCTTTACCACGTAATTTTATATCCACCATTCAAGTCTCCTTGAAACCACTGAATTAATTAAATGTTGATATTTTTTTAGTTGATGATAAAAGTAGTAATTGTTTCTTACGAAAATGGCGTTGAACGTAGTTGACATTTTTTTAAAAACGTATATAGTCATAAATGATCAAAATCGGTAAAATTAGACATCAATCAATTATCAAAATTTATTTAACAGTTTCAAACTGTTAAATTTTAAATAAATTGATAATAGATTTTTTATCTTTTTTACAAGTTTATATTACAATTTACATCTACACTTAGAATAAGTGTATGAAGAATGTGAATTAGTAATCTAAGTCTTAGATTACTAATTCACTGGGTATACATTCTTCATTTTACAAAGAGACATCTGCGAAAAACGAAAATAATTTGTAATATTCTTTTTTATTTTATTTTTTGTGAATTACTGAAAATTTAATAAAAAGTAAAAATATATGGAGAGAGACGTTAAGTAAGCATTTTTTTGTGTCTTTGTAAATTTTAAGAGTGGGTATTTACTACTATGTGCAATCTTGGTATTAACGAGTTGAAATGCTACTGATTGCTTACCATTCTATTAATTAATAATAGATGATAAACTATTTACAAAAATAAGAATTAAAATTTTAAAATCTATTACTTAGGAAATGTAGAACAGGTCAGTTTCCAGCATAAACAAATGACCCACGTGTCTTGTTTTTATTCGTAAATGTTGTCTTTAAATGTTTGAAAATTAGGAATTACTATCTAAATCTAACTAGAGCATAACTTACGTTGAAAAAATATATAAACAAAGTAAGACTTCAAGATTTTA
Source organism: Ascarosepion bandense (assembly GCA_037127315.1). Taxonomy (NCBI): domain Eukaryota; kingdom Metazoa; phylum Mollusca; class Cephalopoda; order Sepiida; family Sepiidae; genus Ascarosepion; species Ascarosepion bandense. Next base: position 244,595 of record JBBBDQ010002344.1, read on the forward strand.
TTTCTCCAACTTGAATTTAAAAGCTTGTATTTTCAGCCATTTTGAACATTGTCTTCAACAAAAAAATAATTCAATTCGTATGCAAAGTTGTTTTTAGTTTAATTGTTCAATACCTTTGAGCTTTATTGAAATATTCATAAAATTTGAAAAAAATAAGCAGCCGATTATTTCCCTAAAATAAGTTTTTAAGGGAAATTAAAAACACGCATTAAAAAAATGTTTAAAGTGCGATTTACAAGGAAAGAAAAAAGTGCGAGTGAAACGTTAAATAGCATTTATAAAAAATAATTCCGATTATGAATGACTTACATTTTTCTCCTGTACAAAATATGCAAACAGTTTCAAAGACTGTAGTTAGTAAATTTAACTCCAAACACCAACAAAAAGTGATGAGAGTTTAGTCTTGTTGATATAAATTGGAAAAAAAAAATGGCGAATTTTCCAATTAGAAATTATAGTAAAGTACACTATTCAGAACCTTACTTTTGTATGGGAATTTTGTCTTTCTAATTCCAAAATTGTAGAGTTTTATATTATTAAACTATAAAATTAAAATAAAAACTATTATAAATCAAATTTAATAATGGAATGCAATGTTTTTTGTTGGATAATTTCGTTAGTTTCGAACCTGCTAGCGTTCCTCATTTGACATAGAATTTTGTTTTGATTTGTTTACGACATGTCAACTTTAATGGGTCATTTTAACACCGATAAGATTTTTTTTTTACCATAGATTCGTATCTATTCTTTGTAAGAAATCACTTTGTACATAAAGTTTCATTGACATATTTTTGTAAAGAGTATTTTGTCGAGATTCAGATATATTCTGGTAGTGGTAATTAACTTTTTAGTTTTATTTTCAAAAATATTGCTGGTAATTAATACTTTCTTTGCCCCAAAAAGTTCTGCTCGAACCCTAACAAGTGCTACCACCCCGGGTCAGGACGAACCTGGGAATATCAGCAATTCGAGAGAGGTGGTTCTAATTAGAAACCTTGCTGCCAGATGCAGTTTATCGTCATACCCGGGACGCGTAGAATTTTTGACTCTTCCAGTTTGACCATGTGCCACTTTTTGTTTTGTTTGTTGTGTGATAAATATTCTCTTCAACATCCCTTTGAACTGGTCTAACACACTAATTCAGAATTTCAGAGGTAGTGATTCATGTAAAATTATTTCATTTTCTTCTCAATGTTAACTATATTGTTTTTTGCTTTCTTTATTAGTGTACTCCTGTAATAAACAAAACAAAAATGAAGGTTTTGAAAGTTTTAATGTTTGATGATAAATGGTTAAGGCCCTTCAAAAAAGCGGATTTAAGAACAAATTAATGTATAATAAACCTACAATAGACACCGAATCATCTAATATTAAAATAAAAATAACTGTAGAAAAAGAAAGATAATTTGGTTTAACCCTCCATGCTGTAATGTAAACTAGCAAATATCAATATTGGTAAATATTTTCTCAAATTACTAGACAAACATTTTAATAACAACAATCCTCTACGAAAATTTTTTTATAGGAACACTCTAAAAATCAGCTACTCTTGTCTTGTAGACAACATTATACATTCTCATAATAGGCAAATTCTAAAGAATTTATGTAATACTGACTCTGAGTCCGGAATTGTAAATAAATGCAATTGTAGCTCCGTGGTTGCCTGCCTGGTGGAGGGCAAATGTAAATCCACACAGGTAATTTATGAAGCTCACATTTCACCAAGAAAAATTACCGGGCCTATATTGGTATGTCTGCGGGACCTTTTAAGCAAAGATTTTACAATCACAGGTATTCTTTTTCAAACCCAGGTCAAAAATACCAGACAGCCCTTTCACGGAGATTCTGGGAAATGAAGGAAGAAGGGATGGACCCTGTAATTAGATGGAGGCTGATAGGTTCAGCCCGAATTCCTAGAAATTTTCATGATAGTTTCGATCTGTGTCTGCAAGAAAAAATACTAATATTAAAGTACCCAAACCAGCACCTACTCCTGAATTTTAGAAAGGAATTCATTAGTAAGTGCTGTCATATGGCAAAATTTGTGAACATTTGAAATTTTTAAATTATAACTTTTAGGTTTTAAGAGAGTAAATATAAATTAAATTGTTTTTGATCAATTGATAAATTAAATTTTTAAATAGAAATTTTGAACCCCTCTACCTTCCTCTTCTTGTCTCCTTTGAATATCTACCGTTTATGAAGTAAGGATACTTATACTAACTTAACCCCCAATTTTTTCTGCAAGTTTATATATCTTTTTTACAGCATAAAATTTTTATAAATTTTTTTTATAAATTTTTTAAATAATTTTTTTAGAAATATTTTTTTAAATTAACTTTTATTAATTTTTATTAATTTTTTAAAATTTTTTTACTTTTATTTTTAATTTAAGTCTAGATTGATCATTAATTAGATTAACTTAATTAAATATAATTAAATCATATATCAGCTTTTTTCTCCCTAATAGGTTTTTTCTAAAAATCTTTTTTCTAATAGTTTAACCCATTTATAAACACTAGTTTTGTTGACACGTATCTAGCGTCTCTAAAATATGAAAAATTTTTCTTTTTTTCTTTCCTTTTTCATTCTTCTCCTTTACCCTCCCTCTCTTTCTGTTTTGTTTAACCCACTTCTCAATCAAACACCACTTCCTATTTCATTTGTTAACCCCCTTCCCCTTTGTAAAGCCAGACAAAGCCAAATTTTTAAATTTTTCACTTACAACTCAATCTAAAAGTAAAATTGTCCAAAATCTAAAAATAGACATTGATTGCTAACCTGTCTTTTTTTTTGTGACATAAATTTTTTAACTTCCGCCAGTGAAGCCTTAACCTTCAAATTTTTTTTATTTATTTTATTTCTTTTTTTATTTCATTTTGAAATGTGGTAGTTGCCAATGAGATGTGAAATCTCTCTCTTAGGGATTTCATTTTGAAATGATCATTCAACAGTTTTGAAAATCAAAATTTATTTTATTTTATAATTGGCTCTGTAATTTTAATTACATTGAGCTCTCCACCTGTATCATTTTTTAATATTAAAATTTAATATTAATTAGGATCGGGTCTTTGGGATTTACCTTCCTGCTTTTCCTTTTGGATTAAAGTTATTTTTAAAATATATATATATATATATATATATATATATATATATATATGGAAAGATGATATGATTTTTCATATATCAAGAACAATTTTAAGAAAATCTATGACAAAGTGGAAAATTGTTTTTGTGTGACGCATTTCATTTTTTAGGATTTCATTGAACTAAAGTAATGTTTACATCAATGTGATTACATATGCACATGAAGAAGAGGGGACACTGAAAAATTTAAATTTTACTTTTCAGTGTCCTAAAGATTTAGTCTCCTGACATTTTATTTTGCAGCACCGTCCTATCTTTGCACATCTTTACTTTTATTTTAACGATTTAAAAAGAAATCTTTCTTGCAAGATAGTTAATTGTATAAATAAAAATTCTAGATGAATCGTACAGGAAATATAATTGCTTAAATATAGTAATTTATCTTAAATGGTACGAATAACTCGGATCATAAAATGGTCCTGGGTATGACAATAAACTGCATCCAGCAGCAAGACCTTTGATTGGGAGGTTGTGAGGAGCATGGAACCACCTCATAATTGCTGTTGTTCCCAGATCCACCCTGACCTGGGGTGGTAGCACCTGTTAGGCTTCCAGCTATGGACAAATAGTTTGACCTTTAAACTGACGTCAGAACACTATGAAAGTATAAAATAGACTTTTATAGAAAAATATATGTTTTGGAATTAAAAATATTACCAACAATACATTTTTGAAGGAAAAAGATGTTACCATAAAGCATTTTTGAAGAGAAAAAATATAATTAAAAAATTTTTCAACAAAATCTGACAAAATCAACCTTCTCACTGTAACTGAACATTAAAAAAAATATCTTAAAACTCTACCTTTTTGGCAGTAAATAACCCACAGAGGTGTTGATATGCCCTTAAACAAAACCCAAACTCAGATCATAAAATTCAATAATCAAAAAAACAAAGCATCTTTTAAATTATATATTGTTGATTAAATCTATATTAATCAAAATAATATGAGTTCTATCACCAATCAAATGATATCATTTATCTTCAGGATGCAGGCTTATAGTTGCGTGGGTCTTAGTGATTAGAATGACCAGTTCATTTACTCACGTAAAAAAGATTAATGAAGGATGATAACAATGAGGAAATACATGGGTAATTTTAACAAAACAGGAAATTTATTTATGAATTTACATGATTGATGTAGGGTCAGTAATTCATTCCAGGAAAATAAATCTGAATTCTTAAATCCATAGATTTAACATATTGTCGTGAAGAGCAACGTTCATACAACAGATTAAATGATCTAGCACAAAATAATATTAAAAAGACAAAGGTAAGAGAGTTCATTGCTCATTAAAGGGAGATATAATTTGCATGCGGTCAAATATAGATAAAGACAATTTGAAATACTTAGCTTTTTTGGATTGTTGAGAGAAAAGTGCTAAGTGCTGGTATGGTGGGGGTACTGGTATGAGCTTGGGTAATTGTTGTTCAGTATCAGAAGGAATAGTAGTTGCAGTCTCTTATGGATAGCTATAACTTAGGCCTCTTGGAGAAAGAAATAAAGTTCTTTAAGCAATCACCATAAAACATGACAAATATAAAAGAGAAGGGTTTAGCTGAAATACTTATATATATAAAGGCACAAAAATAACAAATATAATGTCTCTTGATTTTACATGCATAAAATCCATTCTTAAAATGTTCGTTTTGAAAGAAAGGAAAGAAATAATTTTATAAAAGGAATTAAAGTGTCTCTTTTGTGAATACTTAAGTTTTTGCCGTGCTGGTCTCAGAAGATGAAAGAGGAGGTCAATGGGTTGGTAGGTGTAATTCGATGTCTTCTTTGGTGAATGAAACACTGACAGCAATTAAGGATTGGTGGTGCAAAGGAGTTGATGAGAAAGACATAGCGACATTGACTCCCGGTATACTTCAAATCTTTCTGGTGAGAAGTCAAAATTCGTTGTTCTTTTAACTGTCCCCAAGGGGCTACGAATGGGTGTGCTGAAAGGATTCATTGGATATGGCACAGGGCCTTTTGATTGGTGGAAATTGCTTTTTATATTCTTTTTATTTTGGGGTTTTCCAGTGGAACTTATGGGTCGAGCTTAGATGCGCAAAGACCAGTTTTGGTCATTTGCTATCTGGACCTCTGAGGGCAAACATCTGGCCCTTCGCTTGCTTGGTATCATCACACTGGTTAGAGACCAATAGTATAATTGGTAAGTAATTTTACACTGGCAAGTACTTCAATGATAGTCGCAAGAGACTGAAATGAAACCCATCACGTGACTTCAGACATTCTTCTGATTAACTTTTCTTCTAATTTTATATAAAAAAGAATTTTGCATAGAGTCACTACTTTCTTTTCTCTTTCTTCTTAGCTTGTAGTGAACAAAACAAATTCTAGATTTAAAATCTTCAAATGCTAAGCACTGACTATTTTGTTAGAAATAAATGAATTTACTTGAATAACAAACTTTGCTTAGCACACACAAAACTCGCAAAATTTCACACCTCAACGTGAAATGTTTTACAGACCTTTTCAAAGTTTGTTCATCATCCAATGGAAAGGCCAGAATCACATTCAGGCGTTAATTCCTAAATGACCTTTTGAAATAAAAGACGGAGCAAACTCAATCGTCACCAGAGAGTTAATATGATGAGCGTAATTAACACATACTCTTGACAAACATCAAGCAATCACTATTATTGTCTCTATCTTTCTCTCTCGCTTCTCACCTCTCATCTTTTTCCTTTTCACCATTCATCCTGAGCGATAACTTCAAAGACAATCCTACCCAACAATAAATGCTCATACATACATACACATATATTTTCCTGCCTACATACACATAAACTCATTCTTGCAAGCTCTATGAACTCTTGATACCCTTAACTACTTAACTGTTTTTCACTGAATATTAACTTCTACCAATTCATGTTATTCCATTCTATTAATAAATTTCTATTTAAATATGCAAAAGTATACTTTTATTCTTCCACAAATCCACACATTCCAATCTCCAACCTTCTGATGATAGCGAATAATTCTAAGTTATAGGGGTTTCAGTTATGTATGACACATGGCCAATTCAATAAACATTAACTATCTCCCTACTTCCACAAGCTGACCAGCTAATTTCTGTGAAGGTCAGTCAGTCAGTTAAGTGCCATGCGCGATACACGCTTGGGCGATCATGTCTCGAAAGAGACATGACTGACTGGGCAGAAGATTATCCCGCAGTAGTTTGCCATTGCTTTCTGCGGTAGACTGGTTGCCGACCAAGGCTATAGAACCCAATCTGTCCTATTATTTAACCCATAACTGGAGGGAATAGACGGATTAATACCTTTCCCAAGGGTATTTGCGCGTAAGTGAATGCAAGGAATTCAACTGGAATTCGAACTCGGTTCTCCGATTTCTCGTTCCGAGCCGATAAGGTTTTCATTAGTCCAAAACAATTTTCACATATGCTCGCAAATTTCTTTCCTTCTTGGCTCACCTGTTAATTTCTGTGAAAGGCAAAAATCTCACATAGGCTTGTAAGTTCTTCTTCTTCTTCTTCTTCTTCTTCTTCTTCTTCAGTCCTTCAAATTTGAAGGGAGTGGATGAAGGGGTTATCATTTTGCAATCACTACAGGTTATCATGACTCTTTACAGATTCCTGTTCGTGCAACTTACCATAATTTTTTAGCAAAGATAATGGAGTGGTTGCTTTATCCATGGTTTGAAATTCAGATTTTTATTCTTTTATATTACTCATGGCTAAGATTTATTGTAGCCCCAGGCTACTCACCTGAAAGCTCTGGTGCTTACATCACATGACCATGATTCAGCAAAATAAAAATGAGGAACATAATGACTGATTTACATGCAAGCATATAAAAGGAGCTGTCAAAAGCCAAATTTCTCCAGTAGCCGGCCCAACTTGCTGCATTGAATCACTACCACACTGTCTGATGCTTCTGATTATTACCATTGCTACTAACCTGCTTGACACCTCCACCACTACCACTGTTACTGCAACTGTTCTTTTCAAGACAACAGCAACTGTCCTTTTCAAGACAACAAACAGATTTTTTCTTGAATTACTGCAACTGCTCTTTTAGAGCAATAAAGTCTATTCTTAGCTCTATATGTACCAGCTCGATGCAACAACTCAGCAACTTCCAATGCATAGTCCAGTTCAACCCACCAGTGATCTCCGGCATAGCAACTCTATTTTGACTTTAGACTGATCAACCGTTGACTACTAATGTGGTCTACATGCCCATCACCAGATTGACCTGTACTTCAACTGTTAGCACAGTTTATGCCACCTGACCACGGCAACACTCCATGAACCAATATAATCAGCCTGGTGCAGCAATGACTAATAATTAAGTCCCCATTCCTTGGCCTACGAACGGCTAGCCGCATGCATGCCAGCAGTGGACACCACTCTATCAACAACTATTTCATGGCAACCCAAGCGATTGTTTAATCATGTAACAACATAACACAATAAAAGTTGTCAGACTTAGACAACTTTTGTCGCTCAGTATCTTGTTTTATTATCCTTGCCTTTCCTGTGTCACTTCACCTTTTCTTAAAAGTCTGTAGAGTCAGTTACACATAACTGGTGCTGCAAGAAGCTCTAGCAGATAGAATCGATTAAAACCCATGTCTTTCTCAAGTTGAGTCCTTTTTTCTAATCTTTAAAATGCATTTAAAATAATTTAAATTACTAATTTAAATTAATAACAGTTTAAAAAAAAATATCTTTTTAAATATCTTAAATTTATCTTCTATAAATACTTTCACGGCTTCTGCTCCGATGAACTTAGATCACTAGTGCCCCCTAAATACGTATTTGAACGAGATACTAGATTAGCAACTAGATTCCACCCTTTTACAGTGAAATCGATAAAATGCAGCCGTAACTTCTACTCCAACAGTTTCTTTCCTCGCACTTCCCGACTGTGGAATTCTCTTCCAAACGATTGCTTCCTCGACGGCTACAATCTCCAGGAGTTTAAATGTAAGGTCAATAGACACCTCCTAACACACTAACCTGCTCCCATTCTATCAAACACTCTTCCTATCTGCCCAACCCTCATCCTCGGTATCCTTACTCATCTGTCACCTTCTTCCTGACATTCCCTATGTCTAACCACTCCTTCTCTTTACCTTCCCCTATGTAGCCCCATGCGCAATAGTGGCAGTGGAATGCCTTGCTTGGGGTGAGATGATTAAAAAAAAAAAAAAAAAAATCTGTCCTAGAGATTTCTTTTAAAGAAAATTAGTAACATTATGAATTAACAGAATTTTGGAAAATATTTAAATACTTTATGATGAAAAAAAAAATGTAGTAAAAAGCACATTTTAAACACAGTAAAGTATATACCACCTGTCAACAAGTTCATTGGTCAAACTAGCAATCTAACTAGCAAATCCATTTAAAAAAAACATTTCCAATTTAATTAAATATAAAAGACCAAAATGCAGAAACTGTTTTCATTTATGTTTAAAAATAATTATTTTTTAACTTTACATAGCCTATAAATTAGGAATATATTTTTTATTTTATAGGCTATTATTAAACTTAGTAGGATGAATATTTTTTATATTGATAGTTGTAATAATCAATTTTTTATATTATAATAATTCGAAATTTCCTGTATGATCTATCGTAGAAAAATAATGTAATCATTCAAAAAAGGAAAAATAAGATAATAGAATACTTTTAAAAACATTTCTGACTTATAAATGGTTCTAAACTTCACATTTTTTAATTCTTCAAAGATATTCTTATTTGATAAAAAGAATTCTTTTTTCATTAAGAACTGAAAATATTCAAAATCACATTGAAAAATTACAATTAATTTTCAACAAAATATTCATTGTAACTGTTTTTCCTTCTGTCAAATATGAAAGGAAATGGTGTGTTTTATGCAAGCACCAAATTTAGTGATCCGTATTTTTTAATTTTTGATTTTTTGTGTACTTTTTAAAGTAAGGGGTAATTAAATTAGACTGCACAGGCTACTGTGCATAAATAAATGTTATTTTCAATAAGTAAAAAGTAAATAATTACTTTTACAAAATTCATTTAATTCATCTTGAAATTTACTAAGTGATGTTGAATCATCTCTAAGAATATTATAAGATAAATTATTGTACTTTTAAGAGATTTTTAGATTTATTATTGTTTTACATTTTTCGTCTATGATGGCGATTTGATGAGTGATGTGAAAACCTGCTATAAAAGAATAAAACTGAATGTGACATTATTTTTACATTATTCGGACTATTGTGCTCATCTTTCTTGCCATTTTTGTACGATGTTTCTGCCGTTGTAACTTCCGGCCTTCTTCAGGTGCTAGGAGTTTCGCACCAAATCCTTTATTATTACAATCAGTGGGGTATATGAACTCCATTTCTTGCCTAATGCCTCTTCTGTTGCACAAATGGCAAGAAAGATGAGGACAATAGTCCGAATAATGTAAAAATACTACCTCAGAAATATGAATATGACATCTACAGATGAATATGACATCTACAAAATAAGGTACAATTTAAAATGTTATACTGAAAAATGGAACGAGGATTGCATTCCATCAAACTGGGAAGAGCTGATCAGGCTGTTTTTTTATTAACTTGAGCGCTCGCTTTGATCTTGTACCAAACAAAGACAGAGACGTGGTTAGCACAAAAAAAAAGAAAGGATTTTTAACTTTGATCAATTATTTTTATTTTATAAAAAAAACATATATACAAGTATTTTTTTTTTTATAGATAGATAAAATGAATAAATAAATTTCTTTATTTAAATACCAAAATAATAACTCTTGATCTTGCGGAAAGAAACGAATTGTTACGGATTATCATTTATCATTAAAATTTAAAAAAAATATATCGTCTGCATTTGACGAAAGCTGTTTAAACTGAATAACAAAATCAAAACAATATTTTTGTGTTTGTTAAAAGAGACAAACGTTACTTAGTAAGTATAATTAGATTTGATTTATAATTTTACTTTATATTTTATCTGTTTAATAAAAAAAAATGTTTTTTATCTGAAGTCAGCGTTGCACGCCATGATGAACTTGAAGCTTCCCTAAACAAAGAAGTTAAAATAATTGTTATTTAATTTAAATGTATTTTTGAAGCACAAAGTATTTCGATGAATTTGTTTTTTCTTTCTTTATCTATTTTGGCATAGCCACTTTTTTGTGCAATAAAAGTTAAAACAGTTTAAAAAAAAGCTGTAAAATGAGATAATGTTTCCGTTTTTCGGAAATTGTTAGGTGCATGTTAGTTAAACACATTATTTGCTTGAAAGTTTTTGAAAAGATCGACCAATTTGAAAATGTTTTTTTTTACCATGATTCAGAAAAGGTTAATCAAAGAAAAATCTACCTTTAGAAATTAGTTGGAGTTAAGATGAATGACTTTTTATTTTTTTATTTTGAATGTGAAAACACGTTTTTTCTGATAAAAATGATTTTTTTCCCCACTAACTTTCAAACAGTTACTGACACACATTTTTAGTATATCTTTTTATGTTTTTTTTTAAATGATTTCACCCCAAGCTAGATGACAAAGCTACTAAAATGCAAAAATGAGGGTGGAAAAGATTAAGTATATATTATTGAAAAGAAAGAACAGGATTCAGAAAGCCAGATGACATACATTTTTGGAATGTCGTACGTATTTGACAGGAAAGTAAGAAGTCAAGAAAGAGTTCAACAAGCAAGAAGTGTGAGAGAAGAAACTTTTAGCATAGAACTTACATCTAAACAATTTTGATAGTAAAATGCTTAGACTTAGCTGTTAGTGTTACACTTAAATTCATCACTAAATAAAATTTAGTTATGTTGGTCTTTGTATTAGAGAATTACAGATTTAATTTATTTACTTCATTATTGATAATAAAAGAATTACTTTGGAGATTTTTCCTTAAAAAATTTTTGGTTCTCATAATCGGAGAGTAATTCTCACTCACATACACATGTGTCAGTCAGTTAAGTGCCGTACGTGATACACGCTTGGGCGATCATGTCTCGAAAGAGACATGACTGACTGGGCAGAAGATTATCCCGCAGTAGGTTGCCATTGCTTTCTGCGGTAGACTGGTTGCCGACCAAGGCTATAGAATCCAATCTGTCCTGCTATTTAACCCATAACTGGAAGGAAGAGACGGATTAATACCTTTCCCAAGGGTATTTGTGCGTAAGTGAATACAATGGATTCAACTGGAATTCGAACTCGGCTCCCTGGTTTCTGGTTCCGAGCCGATATCCACTGTACCACAACGCACATCCTCTACACATGTGTAGCAGACTAAAAAATGATTGGTTGAAAAATATGTTTTTCTTTCTCCTTAAACCACCACACATTTTCCTTGGCTCAAACATTTAACTCAAATTGTCAAGTAGGTGTGAAGTTTTGCTCTCAACTATGTAGGGTTGGTCAGCCATGCCTGGTACAAGACCACTTCCAACCATAGCCAACAATCCCTGCATTTAAGAAAGTTGAAAGTTGGATGTTGAAATGTAAAAGAATAAAATATTTCATTTTGTATGTTAAAGTAAAAATTTACTAACTAAACAGAATAACAAATTTGTAAGAAGTAAAATACTCAAATAGAAAATGCATGTTGTTAATTAAATATTCCAGAGAAATAGTATTAAGGAGTTAAATGAATCCTTATAGTTGATAGTAGCAGAACGTGTGCATGTAGATATATTAACAGGTCACTAATGAAGTCTGTGTTCCCTTCCCTTTCTTATGGCTGGTGAGAAAGTGAAAAGAAAGGTCAAGCAATAAAGGAAATTGCACTTATCGGATTTTAGTTTTTAGGAGTCAGTTGAAGATGTCTTGTTGCCGTTTTCTTTGATGGCATGTGAGTGAAGACAAAGAAAGGAAATTGGAAGGAGAGGAGGAAGAATGAATGACAGGGTCTGCTTCTTGAAATTTCTTCCTTAAAATAAGGTCCTTATCAGATTACAGCTCCCATATTGAACTGATTTGACCAGTCTCTTGACTGGTCAAGTAGTGAAATTTAGTCATGTGGTTGGATCAAATGAAATACCCATTTTTTTAGGTGCTAAGAAAATTTAACCAGGGTCATAGATCAATTTGCTATTTCTCATCCAATCAGAATCCAGAATCTTAATTTTTCACACTGACTTGTGAAATTTGCCTTGGTTTGGGTTTTTCCAAAATGTTTTCAGTCATTCTGATCCATTTTTGTAGGTGTGCAATTTTAATTTTTGCATTTTAGTTAATTTTTGGATGATATAGGATTTGTATCCTATAACTATGTCTACACACTATGTCATAAATAGTCTGTCAAAAATGACCAAGCGACAGATTTCATCCTACCAGCTGAAGGGAATGGACATCTGAGATGATGGAATGTGCATGTGCACCAACGGCCAGGTCAAAAACTGGGAACAACCCGCTTCAGAGATACCAAATCCTCCAAGTAGCTAAGTACATACTCTTTTCCATACTTAAGCACACATACACATATCACGTAGACACTTATCAATGCTAATGCACACACATGACACGGACACCTTTGCTAATATGCACACACTTTGCACATACACACATCTCATTCTGATGCAAACATACTAAAGTTTGTGTATCAATAAATGTATTTTGCATTTAGTAAACCATATTTTTGTCCTTGTTTCAAATTGTTGCTTATCTAAATGATATGAACTAATAACTATGTTCAACATGTGTGTACAACTTCTTTAATTTTATAGATTATAATGATGGAACTTAATGATTGCTTTTTCTTTGGAGTCCAGAAATGGAATGACCATGAGATAAGGTAAGTTAATTATTGAAAGGATATATATTTTGGATTGACAAATTTTCAAGCTTTATGAAACTTATCTTTCTGATTTACAAGTTTCTTTTTTGTTGTTTTTTTTTTAATGTGATATTTGAAAGTAACAGTTTTCATAGGAAATGGTATCTTTGAAGCAAGTTCAAATTCAAGTTAATCTTGCTTGTGTTCACTTTGCACTTGGGAAAAGGCATGAATTTGCCTTTCTCTTTGCTGTATCCGAATGTCACGTATCTTGAAAAAAGTTTTTATTACTGGCATTCCAGAAGAGTAAAAACAGAGAAATGTAAATAAATTAGAGACGATTTTCTGATTAAATACCAAGTGCAACTCTTCTGGATGGTTTCCTAGTTTAAGTCGGTGAATGCTGCTATAATCCTTGTCTTCAGTTCATCTTTACAAGAAGTTTTGTTGGTCTCTCACTTAACTGTGCCCCAGAAATAATAATCAAGGAGTTGCAGTCTGCGGGTGTTAGATGGCCAGATTGGTCGCAGAAATTGTCTGACAGCCATAAGCGAGTTCTCCTGCTTGTGTGGCATGGTGCAGAGTCCTGTTGCTACACATAGGGTCTTCCATCAGCCACCCTCTTGACTCAGGGCAGCATTACCTCCTCAAGGCACTTGATGTAGGCTTCTGTATTGAGTCTGAGGCCCTATGGGAAGATGAATGGAGGTATAATGCCACTATCAATAGTGATTATTTCACACAACTTCATAATCAACATTAGTTGGTTGGTTGTTTTGTTTTTATGGCATATCAACCTTGGCGGGTCATTTATTGCCAACTAAATTTTATTTATTTATTGCTGGTAATACCTTTTTACTTTCAACAATTTATTGTTGTTTTTTATATAAGTTTTGTGTCTAGTAATATTTTTTGCTTTTTCGAGTATCAAGATTCATTGGGATTTGTTTTTAAGGGCAGGGTCCCCAAGTCCTACCCTTGTTTTTTAACCCATAACTGGAGGGAAGAGACCGATTAATACCTTTCCCAAGGGTACCAGTGCTTAAGTGAATGCAGGGTATTCAAATGGAATTCGAACTTGGCTCACCGATTTCTCTTTCCAAGCCAATATCCACAGCACCACAACACACATCTGTCACTAAAAGTTACAGCACCTGGTATTCCCAAGCAGTCACCCATCTAAGTACTGACCAGGCTCAACGTTGCTTAACTTGGGTGATCGAGCGAGAACTGATGTATTCAATGTGATATGGCCATAAGCATCAACATTAGACTCATATATCTTTTTCTGAATTCTCTGTATTATTCTTAGATTGACACCCAAGCACTCTGAAATGTTCACATTGGAGTTTCTGGCATGAATGACAAGCAGTACATATAGGCTGTGAGAGCAGCACAATTCTTTCTATCCTTGATAGTATTCACTCACTTTCCACTAGCGCTGTCTTGCTTCAAGGTCAGACAGTCTCCTCTCTAAGGTAATGCTGCATTTATACTGCCAATCAGAAATGAGATCATTTCTGATTGGCTGGCCAGACCAATCAGCATGAGTAACTAATCATATAATTGAAATACTATCTTTTTTGTTTTTTGTTTTTAATAATCATATCACCCCAAGCAAGGCATTTTACCACCACTATTTTGCAGGGGGTTACATAAGAGGAAAGTTATGAGAAAGAGCAGCAGTTTATGGGGGTGTCAGGAAGTGGATAAGAGAAGGATGAGAATACTGATGAGAGTGGAGTGGATGGAGAAAGGAGTATGAGAGAGAGGATGCAGGTTAGTGAGATAGGAGATGACTATTGACTTTACATTTAAATTCTTGGAGATTGTACCTGTTGGGAAAACAAGTAAATGGAAGGGAATTCCACAGGCGGGAAGTGTGAGAAAAGAAGCTGCTGGAGTTGAATTTGCAACCTCTTTTTGTCATGTCTGGTTTCATGGGAGACAAGCCATATTTTTTTTCTCTGTCACTTTGACAACACCTCACCTGAATCATGGACCTACACGTCAGACAAGTCTTTTCCCACTTCACTCTGTGTGGTAAGCCTCTTCTTTTGCTACAATCCCCTCTAATCTCCTGATCACAGAAGTGGCATGGAGATGGCACCTGCATTTGATAATTGCTTAACACTTCATGCTGTCTACCCGAATGCCAACAACCGGTAATGATGTATTCACTGATTGAAAGGGGGCATGGATGCCAATGATACTTTCTCCTCAAATCCGTTTCCCGAATATTTTTGTGATATATGATTTATCTCATTATGGAGATACCAACGCAATTTTTCCTGTGTTCTCCTATTTATAACTCTGAGATTACTATATTTGCATTTAAATTTGGGATCATCAGTAGAGAATGTGCACCGCTTCAGGGCCTTCCTCTCAATAGTTTCACTTGCACATCATCCCCCTTCCCCCTCACTGATGTGAAACCCCATTATAACGTTGTAGAAATACTTGTTCAAATGTCTAACGGTGAAATTAGATTTACAAAAAAAAAGAATGCAACATGAACCTCATTATGCATTCACAATCAGTCATGTCATGCTTTTATGTTCACTGAAACACTCCATGGAATATTTTTTCCATATCCACATAGAACTATTTTCAGTTACTTCTATTAGGCATTTTATACTTTTGGCCTTATTACACCCTTTGATTCCAATTTGGCCCAGAAATTAGTACAGAGTGCTTGCAATGAAACCCCTTAATCCAATTTCCACTGCTATATAATTACATTATACCCTTCGTTTACCAGCTCTGATTTTAGATTTTCATATTAGTTTTATATTCGTGGCTTTGTTCCATCCGGCTTTCATATGGTACTGTTAATTCAACCAGGATGATTTTATAGTTCACCTTTGATAGAAGAACAATATCTGGTCGTAGACCTTTACTTGATATTATTTTGGGGTAATCATGATGCCAACCAGGAAGATCTGCAGATATCTCCCAAATGCCCCACAACTAAGGAGTTTTTTTCTGGGTATAGTTTGAAATTTTACTTGTTTGCTTTGAATCGACATATATTTTTCCTTCTGCAACAAATTTCTGGGTTGAATTAGATAACTCAGACTTCATGTATTTCTTTATAGTTTTGACCAGCTCATCCAAAACACTATTGTGTCTCCAGCTATATCTTCCATTAACAAGAGCTGTTTTACAGGAACTAAGAACATGTTTTAATGTTTGTGGATTTTCCTTACACAGGGGACAAGTAGGATCACTCTCTTTCTTCCATTTAACAAGATTGTTCTTAGATGGTAGCAGGCCATATGTGGAACATATTAAAAAACTCAACCTGAGTGGAACCATCTGCCAAAAGTCCTTCCAAGTAATAGATTCCTGCAGAGCCTCCTCCCAGTTTGTCCATTGGCCTGGTTGGGATTGTTGTACTTCTTTTACAAGTCTTTTGTTATCTTTGTTTCTTACATTTTGGATGACCATGTCTCAGCGATCTTTACCAGACGTTTTCGAACACCATTGCCTTTCATTTAATCCTAACTCTTGTTTCCCTGCTTGAGTGTATCCAATGACTTCATTGAAAGCTAGATTTTCTTTAGCACTTGTTATCATCTCTCTGACCTTTCATTTTCTCCCTGTTTTTAATGTAGGATTTAATGCTTTTACTGCTTTATCCTTGGAGTCATCCAACATCATTTGAAGTCTGATTTTTCCAGATTTATACTCCTCCACAATTGATTTAAATGGCAACTTTAGCTTTGCTTGTTTGTCTGCAGTACAATGCAATATCAGACAAACCTGGAGGCAAACCCAACCATTTTCGGATATATTTGTTTATCTTTCTTTCCAGTGACTCACTTGTACTCATTCCAAATTCGTATACAAGTAGTGGCTAGTACCATGTGACATCTGATCACCTGGATGTATAAAAGACACTCTGCATTTAGCAGGAGGGGTTGTCATTATCACAGACTTTGTGAAGTAACACTTACTACTGTGAGAGACTGTAAATATTGTATATACCTCTTGGTTGTACCACTCTGGTAATAAAGTAGTTTATCTACATCTCACTGTGTATCTTTTCATTCCACAATACAACACATTGAATTTCTTTTAATGGGTTCCTCTCAAATTTATATAGCACTAAAATGACAACTTCCTTAGTGAAGATATCTTGTCTGTAGCAGTGAATAAGTCATGACAGATATTAACCTGTGTTATGTTCTTTTCTTTGCAGATCCCAAAGTCACAAGAAAGATTTTCCAAGAAGAGTTCCTAGAGCTCCACCTGTTGACGATTTTCTTTTATTAGATTCGGTCAAGACTAATGATAACCTACCAACTGCTTCTCAAATGATGTTTAATTTTTCAACTCCAATTACTCCAACCCAAATTGAGAATTCTCATCACTTCAAAACCAGCCAAACAAACCCATCTCAAATCAATCCTATATCTGTGAAACCTACACCAAGAGGTAAAGATCTTAAGATATCTAGTATCTTGTTTTGAAGGCTATCACAATGCATTTAGAAAAATAAAGGAAGGCAATGAAGGTGTTGGGTATTACTTATTTATTAATTATTAATATTTCGAGATCATAGTCTTATCTTCAGAATGTTTGGAGAGCTTAATTTCACGTCTGCTTGTGATCTGTCTCTTTCATTGAATGGTCATCTTTTGCTGCTACTACTGCTGTTAATTGTAGTGTGTGTCTGTGTGCCTTGCATGTGCATATATGTGCATGTGTGTTTATGGTTTGTATATGTGCGAGTTGACCGATAGCAGGATTTGGTGTTTTCGAATCTCTGTTAAAATGATAGTTTTACGATCTGATGTTAGATCTGTCTGCTTTAATTGGAGGCATGTTTATTGCTATATATATATATATATATATATATATATTCCCTTTAATTGCCATCTGATATTCGTTCATGTTTGTGTGTGTGTGTGTGTGTGTGTGTGTGTGTGTGTGTGTGTGTGTGTGTGTGTGCAAATACTTCTTGTATTTTTTTTCATTTTTCTTTGTTTTCTAATTTGACATATAGAATTTATTAACAACTAAATTAATCCATCATTATTACTATCAAAGATGACTGTATTTCTAATTAGACAATGAATGCACCTTATTAAGAACTCAGTTGGAACAATATCAGCTAATGAAGAAATTAATTTTCAACTACTAGTGTCTGTTACAGTTGATGGTTACAACTGGAAAGTCATGTTTTTCCTTTCTGTCTTTTCAGTGTTATTTCTTCTCTGCACTGATGATGCTTACATATACAGTTGTTACATTAAGTGTATAGTGGTAGAACATGAACACATAATCATTTCCTGTACAGTAGTTTAGATATATTGTCACAATAACTATGACCTTTTTTTTATAAGCATATGTTTGTTGGAATAATAAGGAATTTTTTTTACATAAGATAATAAAATTATAAAAATTGTTATTGTCTGGGTTGACGAAACTAGAAATCCTGAATCCTTTGTTTATTTTATGCACAATTTATAAATTTATTTGGTACAATTGGTTAATCATTCTTTTTCATCATTTGTATTTCAGAACAGTATACAGAGTCAAAAAAGAAATTACTTATTGAAAATCGGTAAGAATAAAATGTACATACAGAGATAAAGAACAAATAGAAAATGTGTGGCAATCTAAAATGTTACACTTTTATTAAAACTTTATCAGAGAATGAGATATGGAAAAAAAAGAAAGAAAAAGAAATTTTGACATTTTTGCATTTTTGTTGTTTGATTTTCATTGGGTAATCATGTTTCACTTGTATTCAACTTTTTAAACAAACAGTATAATTTATGGCGTTCTGATGTTAAGGAGATAAAATATGACCCTTTGAACTTCTAAGAAATTAACAAATTTGAAACTAACTGAAAAACCATAAATATTGCTTTAAGTGTATAATTATAGCCTTCCTATCTTTGATTTAGATGATAAAGTATATTCATAAGTGTGTCCCTGTGTATGTTTAGTAGACATTAATTCTTGGTAGTTTTATGCATGTTGATTTGGGAACATTTTTATGGATATACTGTTGGGACCTCGTCACCAAGTTATTGTGGTCGGTTGAGGCCAGAAATAAAAGACACAAAGATGGAATACTGTTAAACAAATATATTATAAAGACAGTAGTACAAACATATACCAATGAGCGATTATTAGTGTGGCTGTCAGAGTTATCTGCTGGAATAGATTCCATTCTCACTCTCTCTGCCACTCTGTTCTACAAAGCAGAAATGCTACTTATATATAGTTTGGAAGAGTTCAGTGTGTTGTATGGGTAAGTCACCATAACACATACCATTTGTTTTAGATAAATTTATAACATTCTTTAAGAAAGGATTTAGTAAAGGTTGGTGATGTAATATAATATTTTTGATGTGTGTTTATAGTTGGTTATATTGTTATTACTAATTCCTTGAAGTACTTTTAATGTAAAGAATTATGTTCTTTTTAATTAGGGTGGCATTTGTAAAATCAAAGTTATGACCATTTTTGTTTCTGTGTATTGTGAGTGAGTTTGAATGGCTGTCTAAATGTAAATCTCTTTTATGTTCATAGATATAGACTTTTAGATTTTGTGATCTCTCTCCAATATAAGTGCTTTTACATTGTAAGTGATTTATTTGATAAGCACCAGCATCTGAATTGTTGTTGGATTTATTTTCTCCCGAAATATGTCTGATTATTTTGGATGTGGTGGCAAAGATCAAACACAAACACTTCCCTGCATCAAGATATTCAACAAAAACACAGTAAAGTTTGCTACAGTTCCACTGAGAACATGGTGCCAATAATATAAAAGCATAGCAGGAAAACAATCAACAAACCACCTGAACAAATTAAACACACATGTAACTGCAGAATAAAAATTGAATGTCTTCCATTAAATGGCAATTTCTTGCAGAACAATCTAATATACCAAGCCACTGTAAAATTAGCAGAAAACAAAGAAAAAATATATAGGAATAACTGATGAACCCTGGAAACAAAAAAAACTACACACAAAAAACATCCTTTACAAATAGTAAATACACAAACAACACAATGCTTTCTAAACATACAACGGCTAAATAAATGATCAGAACTCATCTCAAAATGCAAACATAAAAACAGATTTTTACTTTCTTATTTAAAAATCAAAAACTGAAAATTAACAAAAATAAATGAAAATAGAATAATATAAATAAATAAAGAAAAATAAAATAAAGAAAAACAAGTAAAATGAATTAACCCCAAAATATAAGTAAATAATATACCAATTAGCAAACCATGCCCACCAAAACAACCATTAGAATAATACAATGGACTACCAACAATACTAACCTGTATATATAAAAAGTCAAGCAAAAACAGTGCACATGACATGACAATTATGTTTAGCATGAAACAGACAATTCCCTCTGGTTGTTGACATCAATGTCCACTTTTATATATATATGTGTATGTATGTTTGTGTGTAATAAAAAATCCTCTTTTTTTGAAATTTTCAGATTAAATGTTCCTCGTGTTGCAAGCCATCAAAAGTTATTCCGAATTCCCTATAAAAGCCAATCACAAATTGATCCTGAAAAAACCATTGCTTTATCTCAATTTCCACAAAACTATTCAAATATTCAACGAGAAGATAACATCTTTAGTGCTGATGATGATCTCTTTGAAGATATTAATCCTTGCCAGTTTCAAAAAGAAGGTGAATAAAATCATTGTCAATATACTCATTATATTTTTATCTTAATAAAAGTTTCCCAATTTGAAAATAACATATGCCTTATGTCTAAGGGAATAATATGACCAGTTTTACTATTCCCTGTCAATATTTGCATTGATACAAATCTGAATCTTAATTTTGCAAGCAACCATATACTTAGTTTGATATTATACAATTCTTCCCAACCCCTCAGTAAATGTATTAATGCCCTCGTAAAACCTGTCAGGTACATGGTTATACAATAATAAATGAATCAGTTTTTCTTATACAGGAGATATCTATAAAAATATGATATAAGTTCAAATATCATTGCAATCTATTTCTTTATTCTGATTGTTTATAATTTAATTTTTTTAATATGAATTTTCTTTATCATTATTAAAGTGAAATGAAAACTTTAAAAATTTCTAGAATAACAAGAATGCCACTCTTTCTCAGTGGAATTTGTCATGGAAGTGAACATTCTCTTGTAGCTTCCAAATGTCTATTTTACTCTCAGGATACTAAAAAAAACATTTTTGATACATTGTATTATTTAGTGACAAAAACAAAATAAATTTATTTAAAAGTAAGCATGTTGTTGGCATTCTATAAAACGTCTGATATTTTCACTTAATTTCAGATTCCTCATCTTTGTATCCTCATCAAAATTCTCATTTAAAATCTGTCAAAGAAATCCGTATCCTTTACTGCCAAGTAACCCTAACCAGCTGAAATATTTTTCATGGAGTATTAGTTATATATATTTCTATTAGTAATTTTTATTAAATTTCTTTTTGATTTTTCTTGCTATTTTTGTTTCTGTTAAATTTATTCTTTGGTCTAAAGATGTGATTAATTAAAATTGTTTCCATAAAAAACAAAGAGTAGATGAAACAGACAGAAAGCAGACAAAGAAATGACAAATATTTAATTTCAGAATCTCTAAACATGAGTTTAGAGATTCTTGGAGTTCCAGTTGAAATCTAATTTGATGATGTAAAATTAATTTATCAACATAATGAGAAAATTATTTCTCAGATATACAACATCAGGTTTAAGAAACTTGACTAATATTCAGTTTTAGATTAATCATCACTCATTTTTTAAGTGATGTATGGTAGTGTAACAATGAATCGGAAAGATTGATTAATGAGCTTAAATTCTTCATGAGTTCTTTGCTTTCACTTTTGCACAAAGATGTCATGAATCCATCTCTTTCTTTTCCCAGCTATGGATTAAATAGCAGGATCAACTTTATTAATATAGTTAACAAAAGAAAGAAATGTTCATTATTTCTTGCTCTTGAATAAAATATGATCTTCTATTTTTAATAGTATATTTTCCTCATATTCTCTAATACTAAGTAACCCCTTCTATATTAGTGTCTTTATTGCCTTGAATGGGGTGAAATGATTAAAAAAAGGAAGAAATGTTTTGAATTCTCAATTTCGTTAGCCTTTACTAAATTTGAACAGTAGAATAACTAAAATAATTTAATACTCCACCAAAGTATACCCATTATGTTGTTATTGGGCAAACAAGTTAATAATACATATTTGTACACAATGATATTTGCTTAGAATCATGATGAAATAACTAAAAAAAAAAGGCTTCAGTATTCTCTTGTTCACTTAAATGAAACAAATAAAATTCAACAGCAATTAATTCAAATGTCTAAATGTGATTATGTATAGGACCGTTTATGTCCCTTTTATGCTATTACTCTTGGGGAATGTATAGATCCAACTTTCTCTTCATTCTGTCCCATCACCAGTCATCTTGACCATTGTTTTGCACTTGTCATGCTTATGACATTGTAGAATAATTGAATGAATGTCACTGATTAATTTTTTATGTCTACTTGTACCATCCAAAAATATAAATAAGTTTTAGTAATAAATATGGAATAGAAATGGATATTTTCCTTCAATCATTTTACAGCTTCTAAATTTAGGGATATTTTTCCTTTCACACATTTCAATCTTATACAGTCAAAAATTCTTGATGATGTAAGTTACTTTTTACCTAGTGGTAAAAAATGAATTGTATATTTAACTTTTTTCGCATTCATTTGCTTTCTTTTGCAATAATGGATATTTTTTAATTTGTTTCAGAAAAATAGCCTTAACTGAAAAAAGATATTTTTTTTTATATTTTTGTCTTGAAATATTATTACTATATATTTGCATTATTTCTGGAAGTGTACAGATTACATATTTTGTGATACAATTATTTTTAATTTAGAAACATGTTGTGAGAAATACAAGCTTTTATTTTTTTTGATGGCTCAAAAAATATTAGAATTTGATTACAAGAATCAGATTATTAATAATATGGCACAAGGCTGTAATAATGGTGTACATTGTTTATGAGACCAGTTTGCTAAGTAAATATCTTTCGAGAGTAGCCATGCACAATATGAGATATTTACTCAGTTTTGTCAGGCCCAGAGACAAAATAGTGATTCACCCAGCTAGGATTGAACTCATTACACCAGCAGTCATTTGTAAGACTAGCTTGCTAATTATCCCTGTATTATAAACATTTGTCAGATTTTTCAATATTTGATTGCTTAATAAATCTGACTTTATACACATCTATACCTTTTCAGGAGCCAATGTAAAGAACACTTATATTTACAAATTAACCAATAGAAAATCTCTTTTCATTAGATAATTGGCTTACATATTTTTGTCATATGTAGATGTAGTTGAAGACCAAAAATAGATACAGCATCTTATTTATTGACCAACCAGAATAGAGTAAAATTATTGATCCTTTCTTTGGTTGTCAAAATGCATAAATACATGTTGAAAAACATTTTCTCTTGAGTTCAACAAAAAAAAAACTTTTCACACTTAAGAACAATTCTTAATAATAACAAAATTTAAGTAATGTTTTAATTAATAAATCTAACTTCTATTATAATTATAAAAGAAGAGATCTTTTTTATCTTTTGATGTTTGTTCAATCATCTGATCTTTTAAATGTGGGGAGTTTGGTTATATTTGGCATAAGGCCAATTTAGCAAACATGATTGACACTCTCTACACATTCCTTACATATCTGATATCTTTATAACAAAATAAATATTTGAAGTTTATATATTTGAAGTTGATATTTAATTGTTATTTGTTTAGGCAGAAGGCCAGAGTATTTGCATGACAAGAGTGGGTCAAATTAACTAGGCTCATCTGTCAGGATAGCTTATTACTTATTAGTCTATTTTATAGAAGTTTTTATGATAACTGAAATATATCCTTGATCAATAAATATGAATAATAATTTATAATAATTATTTCAGCTTCACTTCTTGAATATAATTCTTCATTATCATTAAATTTAATGTAATATTTATATAAAAGTTTGCAAGTTTATATAAATTTGGTAACAATAAATCTTCATGCCCACAAAAAACAGTGTTTCAAAGGACAATTTTTCCATTGATACTGCTATTATTTTAACCAAGTTCATTCCCTTGGCAATGTTTATTTGCAAGATTATAAAAGATTTATTATTTTATAAAGAAATAAATGTGAAAAGCAAACTCTTTATTCAAAATTTTTTAAAAGCATTACAAAATTATTAAAATATTCAAACCAATGCAGTAAGTTTTAAAACATCGATTGATTGTTAACTTTACGTGCCTTCACTCCTTTAGCAATGTTGTTGTTTTAAAAACCAATGATTAGAATTTTAATAAAACCCAAACATATAGAATTGAACTAATACATTTTCTTTGTTCTTTGAGAATTTACAATAAAAATATTCACTTCATTAGATTGTTTATTAGATTGTTTTTGCTTGGGGTGAAATGATTAAAAAAATATTGCTGGGGGAATGAAGGTAGTTAAAATAATAGTAGTGTCAGTGGAAAACAAACGTCTTTCTGAAACACTGTTTTATGCTTAATTATTGTTTTTGATTTTCTATTATTTGATGCTTATTACTGCAGGCCTTATACTCTGACAGATCACTTGTTGTTTGTGCTCCAACTGGTGCTGGGAAAACAGTTATATTTGAATTAGCCATTGTAAGACTTTTATTACTAGGTGAAGAATCAGCTTTTCATGACTTTAAAGCTGTTTACAGTAAGTTAAATTTAATAAAACTAAAATATACTTCATTACATCATTATTTTTAAAAACACTTTAAGGTGAAAATGAACCTTTCACACTTTATAAGTGATTTTGAATGATGAGTGTTTATGTTTTATGGTTGTATTGTCATGTCCTGTTATCGTAATATGAAAGTTATCTTAAGTAAAATAAAAAAATCTTGGTATATTTGAAAAAAAAATACAGTAGAATAGAAGTAATATTTGTGAATAACGCACAATATTAAATGTTAAAGCTGTGTAAGTCATTCATTTTCTTGTATTTCTCAAGATCATCCAAATTTTCATGATTTATTTCCCTTGAAGCTTAAAACTTCCAATCAGATTACCACACAGTTTATTATTTATAAAAACTATTATCATTTACAATGAACTGAAAGCATTTTTCACAATGATGAACTTTCAAAATATTTTTTCATAAGTTTAGCAAATCATTATTTGTAAAGTTTGGTTTTAATTTACCATTAACCCAGATTCTGAAATTGTTTCATTTGTTTGTCAATCTTAGTTCTTTCTACACTTGATCATATACAAATAAGTTTGCTTAAACTATTCTCTCTTACTTCAATTATCTTCTGCTATTAGCAGACATATAATGATGCAACATATCTATTTCACCAATTTTATAGTGATCTGGGATTTTGTTGGAATTCTTTTTAACCTAAACTTGAAATGCATCCCCAAACTGATTAATCATTTTCATTTACAAATCAGCTTTTGATATGCACATTAATTTCAAATATCAATTTTTCACTGTTAAAATCAAATTTCAACTCCTTTCATAGGATCCTTACAGCTCTTCATCTTCTATTCAAACCAAGTCATAGATTCGCCTGTCAATTTCTTTCACATAAAAAATATGATCTGTCTTGCCATATGCTAACTACTTTTAAGTAGAAATAAAAATTGAATATACAGTTTGATTTGTCTAAAAGAAAACATCTTTATATAATAGCATTTACTGTTTTTGTCATTTTTGTAACAGTGGCTCCAGTAAAAGCTTTATGCAGTGAACGTTATCAAGATTGGCAGAACAAATTAGAAGATTTAGGAATCCACTGTTTGGAACTGACAGGAGATACAGAATTGGATGATTGTTCATTATTACAGACAACTAACATCATCATTACTACACCTGTATGTAATATGTTGATTAAAAAATAATGTAATTGTTAGTTGAAATGGAAGTAATTATTCTACACATTTTTCTAACTTTGTTACTTTATTGTTGTATTGAATTGTTCTATGACACGATCAGTAGTCAACTTACACCTGCCTCTTACTTTACTATACACTTTATATCTCTTCTATATAACATATGCAAATAGGTACAATCCTATTTACCATTTTAATACACCTCCCTGAACCAAAGCAGTTTAATGTTTTTCATTGTTCTTGAACTTTTTCTACAATCACTTTTCTACTTTCATCCTTGAAGCTTATGTCTTGTTCTTTTTAAATTGGATTTTACTTTGTTTTGATTGGTCAAATATTTTATATGGTGATGCTAATTTCTAACCAACAGATACTTTGATTTAAGTGGCATGTACTGTATTTTGGAATCTTTTTAACATGTTTGTAAATATTGGGTATAAAATAAAGTTTAGGTGTGTTTTAATGTTGCATATATGTGGGTTTGTAATAGTGTTGGAAATAGGGTTTATTTCTATACACCTTTCTGTTGTGTTGTTCTCTGACATGTAATCAGTATTCAACTTTTTGCCTGTCTTTTTATTTACTATACACTTATTTTCTCTTCTACTTAACATATGCCAATAGGTACAATCCTGTTTACCAATCTACTACTACACTCCACTGAACTGAAGAGGTTAAATGCCTTTGGCAGTTCTTGAACTTCTGTAATCTCTTTCTTCCTCCCTCACAAGATTTATGTCCTGTTTTTTACATGGAGATCTTGGTTTTATATCATTTTGTTCTGTGTCCTGCTATTATTCATAGGTTTGTCTTCTATAGCATTGTTCTGATCTGAAGAATTCATCCTTTCTTCTTTATCAAGATCTTCTTCCATCATGACATCTTCCTTTTCAATTCTGGGTATTAATTGGTCAGAATGAGCTATTAGGCTTTTTCCTTTCTTTGATATAATGGACATGTTATGTCCCCTTTATACAATGAAAATGGCTCTTTCAGGTTTTGCTAGTTTGTCTTTGTTATACCACATCCTTTCATTTGTTGACTAAGATATTGTTAATGGAGACCTTATTTGTCTCCCCATTAACTAAGATGGGATATGCATTCTGTCTGCAAGTAGAATTGTCTTATAACTAAGCTATAACCTTGGTAAGTAACCACTTATAATATCTCAACTTGGAAAAAATTATTTTAATCCCATTTTTACTGTCTACATCATTCTCTCCACAATCCCATTAGATTGTGGGTGATGTAGTGTTTTGTAAGGAAAGCAGCTAATATGCCTTAACCAGTTATATAGATTTTCATCACAAAATTCTGGTATGTTGTCTGACACCAATGTTTTAGTCATTTTTCTATCTTTAACTTTTGGGATGACTTAAGACTATCCCAAAAATGTGTCTACTAAAATTAGAAATAGTCTCATACCATTAATGCATGCTTGGTTCATATGAACAACCAGGGTTCCATTTTTTTAAGCCATGAGTGTTTGTTGAAAAATTCTTTATTTCTACACATTTTGTACATTTTTACATTTTTGTACATATCTTTCTATATTGCAATAATATCTTGGCCACCATACCTGCAATTTGAATCTCTTCTGCAGAGCCATTATCCCACAATCTACATTATCATATACACTTTTTAAAATATTTCTTCTTATGGTTTCTGGTGGTGCTATCACATCTTCATTGCATACAACACCATTTTTCATCATTAATTTATGCCTTATTTCTTTATAAAATCTTTCAGCTTTGGAATGATTTCTCCACTTGTTTCTTCTTATTTTTTTAGCAGTCTTGCTTAATATTGGATCTTGTAGAGTTTCCAATATCAATCTCTGTAGAGATAATATGTAAGTTTCAACCCAATTTAATATTTCTTCATCAGGGATTTCCATATTTTCTTGTTGATCCTTATTAAATTGTAACCTTGACAGCAGATTGACATGTGTCATTTCCTTTTACATACACAATGTCAAAATCATAAGTCATTAATTTTATGGTCCAGTAACTTTTGGTAGCTTCTTTCCATAGTTAAAAATAAGCTCTAGATGTTTATGGTCTAACTTTGATAGGAACTTATTTCTAAATAATTATTGTTGAGCTCCATCTGTGCTCCACACAGTAGCCAATGCCTCTTTTTCAATATTTGAATAATTTTTTTCTGCTGCTGTCAATCTTCTTGAAAGGTACATTATTGGATGTCTTTCTTGTGATAATATTACTGACACAACTCATTCAATAACATACATAGTTAGCGTAACCTCCTTTCTGGTATCAAGGATTTTATAATGGATTTTTCTCTAAGTATCCCTTTTAAATCCTTGACTGCTAAGCTTTACCTTTGAGTCTATTTGAACCTACTATTCTTTTTCTGCAGTTCAATCAAAAAAGTTGCTGTATTTTTGTCGGTATCTATTACAAAAATTAACTAACCCTAAAAAGGATTCTAACTCTTTTTTATTAGTATGTATAGATACCTCTGAAATTTTCTTAATTAATTTTGGATCTGGTACAATGCCATTTTTTTTTTTAATTTGGAACCCTAAATATGATATTGTATCACAATAAAATTCACATTTGTCTGTTTATTATCATTGTTGTCCCAGCATTTTTTACTTGTTTAATACTTGTTCTATTTCTTGTCTTAATCTATCTTTAGTGGTGGCACCAAGGCAAACATAATCTTGATAAATAATCATATTACTGATTTTGTTAGTTAACACATTTTCTATTGCTCTCTGAATAATACCATTTGTTGTTTTCACTCCAAAAGGCATTCTCCTCCATCTTAATAACACTATGGGGGGTTTATTGTGATAATTTCCTTGAATTTATCATGAATCTGTATTTGATTATAGGCTGATTTTAAATCAATTTGTACAAAACATTTCATGCCTGATAATTTGTGGATAGTGGTTTTGATATTGGGAATAGGAAAAGAGTCTGAGCATATGTTATGATTTACACCTATTTTAAAACCATCATATGTTCTTAAATCCCTGTCTTCTTTTCACAAGGCCACAATGGGAGAAGCCCATTTCTTGACACCTGGAGGAACATGCTCCAAAATTCTCTCCTCTACCATTTTCTTTAACTTAACAACTACCAAAAGTAGAAGGTGAATAGGTAATTCATGAGATTAAAAATAAGAGGGGCTACTATTTTTATTTCATTGTATACTTGCTTTATAGCACTTTAACACTCCTGCTTTAACCTTTTCTGATTTTATGTTGCTGATTAATTTTAGCATATTCACCTTTAGAACATTTATACCTAGTATTCTATGAATTTTTTTTACATTTCACTACTATAATAGGAATAATTTTAAATCAGTCACATGTTTCAAAGGTTTCATTGAAGTATCCCAAAATTTTTGTAAAAACAAAAACTTTAGAATACTTTAATTAAACTGTCTCAATTTCAGATGACTTTTTCCTAATTTTGATTTACTCATTTATTCACAAAAATTTATTGAGATAAAAGTGACTTCACTCCCCATATCCACTTGCATTAGAAACATCATGCCATTTACTTAATTTTTCAAAGGAGTTCTTTTCATTTACACTATTTACATCAATCGGACTGTTGTCCTCATCTCTGTTGCCATATTCATAACATTTTGGCTGTTGTATGCCTTCTTTAAGTGATTAGAATTTCAAAGTGAACCCTTTTTTTCCCCCACTGGACTAGATTGTTCTAGTTCCATGTGTCATGCCTCTTCCAGATGACTCAGTATCATTTATCTTCCTTTTACTCAATTCACAAGTTTTTGTTCACTTCTGCTGTAGTAAGGTATTGAATCAGAACTCTTTCGGTCAAGTCGCTGGATTAAACCTATTCTTTCATCTCCTGGGTGATTCTTTTCCTTAGGTTTTTGTAATGAAAAAACATCAGTTCTCTTTTTTGCCACTTTTTCTTTACTGTCAATTTTCTTTGTAATTTTGCGTACATTTCTTTAGCAGTTATGGCAAGTTTTTCCAAAAGTGGGACACATTTTTGTCAATTTCATGCACATAGAGTATTTTCATTTGTTGCATTCTTTTTTTATACTATACATTTCAACATTGTCTTTAGTAGAATTATATTTTTTATCAATTCTTGTTAATATTCCGTACATGCAATTAGAGACATATTATTCAATTGTAGTTGTTCCAATATCTTATATTTATGAAATGTATCAGCTAAACATTCAATCAACTGTAGTTGAATCAATTCACCCTCAAATCTTGAGTTTCAAGTAGAATCTGATAGCTTCTTTTAATTTGTGAAAATATTGCGTAATTGCTTGATCTTGTTTCTGGTTAATGGGCAGAAATTTAGTTCTTTCTGCTATGACAAGTTTCCTTTTAGGTTGTAAATTTCTTTATATAATTTCTGAAATTTAATTGAAAATCAAATTCTCCAATTGTTTGCGGGGTCTGCCATAACAGAAATTTTCATTATAGCTTCAAAAACTGCTGAAGCTAGAAGAGGTCAGTCATTTCATTTTTCTCCCTCTCTTTTTTTTGGTTCTCCCTCTCTTTTGATTTTTGTCTCTCCCCTTTTTGATTTTTCCTCCCTCTCTTTGCCTGATTTCTCCCTCTCTTTGTCATTTTCTCCCTCTCTTGCCTGATTTTCTCACTCTCTTTTGCCTGGTTTTCTCTCTCTCGATTTTCTCCCTCTCTTGCCTGATTTTCTCCCTCTCTTGCCTGATTTTCTCTCTCTTTCGTTTCTCCCTCTCGATTTTTCTCCCTCTCTTTTGCCTGATTTTCTCTCTCTTTTTTTGAATTTTCTCCCTCTCTTGCCTGATTTTTCTCCCTCTCTGCCTGATTTTCTCCCTCTCTTGCCTGATTTTCTCCCTCTCTTTTTAGTTTTTCTCCCTCTCTTTTTGATTTTCTCCCTCTCTTTTGCCTAGTTTTTCTCTCTCTCTTGCCTGGTTTTCCCTCTTTTGCCTGTGTTTTCTCTCTCTTTGTTTTTCTCTCTCTTGCCGTTTCTCTCTCTTTGCCTGATTTTCTCCCTCTCTTTGCCTGATTTTCTCCCTCTCTTGCCTGATTTTCTCTCCCTCTCTTTGCCTGATTTTCTCCCTCTCTTTGCACACAGTTTTTCTCCCTCTCTTCTTGCCTGATTTTCTCCCTCTTTTTTTTGCTAGTTTTCCTCCCTCTCTTGCCTGATTTTCTCCCTCTCTTGCCTGATTTTCTCCCTCTCTTTCTCGATTTTCTCCCTCTCTTTGCCTGATTTTCTCTCCCTCTCTTGCCTGGTTCTCTCTCTCTTCTTGCCTGATTTTCTCCCTCTCTTTGCCTAGTTTTTCCCTCTCTTTGGATTTTCTCCCTCTTTTAAATTTTCTCCTCTCTTTCAGTTTTCTTTGTTTTTGTGTCAGCCTTGGCTGCAAAAACATGAATCAAAGTCTCACTTGGTCAGATTCTTCATTGACTTAAAAATCTTATTGACATTTGATAAAAATGATCAACTTCTCATCTCTACTTCATCCATCTCTTTATATCTCTTTTATAATATATATGCAAATAGGTACAATTCTATTTACCAATCCACTACATTACATTTAACATTACTTTTTGACTAATGTATTTTCTTGCCTTACTCAAAATATATTTTGCATCCAGTGATCTTTAAAAGTCATTTAGCACATTTTAAATCTCTGAGTATGAATATTGTAGTTTCACAAATTATAAAGGTTGGTTGTCAATGATTTATGCTAATGAAAGAACAAACAAGATTAGAAAAGAAAATTGTCTGTTCTTTTCAAGGAAATGGCTTTTTGTTGACTCCACTTATGGGAGTCATAATTGGATTGCCAATGGTAAAGTTTTTCAAAAGAATTCACCCCCTGAATACAGGGGACCTTAGATGACAAATATATTTCTTCTGACCACAGGTTTTCATCTGTTAAAATCTACACTTGATTTGTTTATGCATTTACTTTTTTAACAAAATCATATGTAAGCATCATAGATAAGATATTTCATTTCATATATTCATAAAAGATCAATGTTAATGCCAATAGTTTTCATTAGAAGATAAAGTAAAATTTCAAATGCATTTTTTTTAAACAGGTTGAATTCTTTTTGATGATTAGCACTACAGAATTTTTCTAATGAGCGGGTTGTATATTCATATCTTTATGAAATAATCCATGAATAAATCTTTCGGTATATTTCATGTACACATAGTCTTTCACTAGAGTAAATAATAATGTTAATCTAATGATTATAAAAAATATGAAATATGAAAAAATTCATATCATCAATGGGTTTTTAAAACAATTTTGCTTAAAAAGCATAGCTGAAAATTCTTGTTTGAATTTTGTTAGATGACATTTGTATAGGGTTTTTTTAAAACTAATTTTGTCATCTTTGTTTAACATTTTGTTCATGTACTTCCTGGCTTTCGTTAGGCTCAAGGAAGGCTGGAAGGTACACAATCATACAATAGTGGTACAACAATCATACAATAGTAATACAACAATTATGCAACAAACATAACTGAGAAGCTTTATATTAGTGAAGTATTATTTTCATATTTTATACAATGGATGAATGTTTATAAAGAAATGTACTTATTTCAGCTTCATCTAACATCTATTAAATTATTGAATGCTAAATTAAGTGTGTATTTATCTCATTAAAAATATTTTGAAAGTTATACTTATTATAACATTTTTTTATAGGAAAAGTGGGACAGTGTGACCCGAAGATGGCACTGTGATAATACATTAATTCAGAATTTACAACTTTTCATGATTGATGAGGTAAGAAAAATATCAGAAGTAAAGCATTTCACTAAACAGTAGAAATTGGTATCAAAAACTAATTGAGATTTTAGAGATTATTGATTAATATTTTAGATTTATAATTGAGTTATCTATTGTTAACATTGAATATCATGTACATGGCTCTGATCTAAAAGCTTGTAAGGATACAAAAGATGCTTGTCTCCCTTTGGTCAAGATAAAGTCATGTGGTCACATGACAACCACTTGTAATGTCACTCTTGATAGTGCCCCAAGCACTAGTCAGACACTTTTTCAGCTAACAGCAATGGAGAAAGAAGGTTGTTCCCTTCTGCCCAAGGCTTTGGCCTAGGCAGAATCTGTTTTGCTGGAACATAAAACTCTTGCTATTTCCTGGGGACATAGATGAAGCCTGCCATATCCCTTTGGGATATAGATGAATTTTGCCCCTCCAAATCTGGAGTCATGACAATGGCCAAACAGAGGTATCTTCAATTTAAGACCTTTTCCTTTTGGTTCCTTCTTAGCTTTGCATTGGACATAATAGATATGTATTTTTCCACATGTGGACACTTGTCTATATATATATGTATTATTTGTGTATGTTGTAAAAAATATCTGTGAGAACAGCATTCATTCATTCATTTCATTTTTCCGTTCCGCCTTAAGGTTACATGGTGACCCATGTGGAAATAGAAATAAGATATATTCTTTAACTAAAGAAAGTTAAGTTTTATTGCTTCAAGCCTTTTAACCTCCTGAAAATGCTTACAATAACACATCACTCAATAAGTCTCAGGCCTAACTAATGAAACAACTTTTAAGCAAAATTTGACTTTATTCATCAACATAGTCTCCTTCTAGGGTGATACACTGATTCCTACGCTTCTCTCAATTTGATGCCTTTTTCATAGAACGATTTGTCTTTGGCCTCAGTTTCCAATATCTCTTCTTCATTAGAGCCAAATCTCTTTCCCTGAAGCATTCTTTTGAGGTCTGAAAACAGCCAGATTTGGAGAATAGGGTGGATGTGAAAGCAATTTGAAGTGCAATTCATGTAGTTTTGCCATCTTTGCAATCAACTTGTGACACTGTACATTCTACTGGTGAAAGATCACTTTTTTCTTCTTCATTTGTGGCTCTTTTTTGGAGATTTCTTCCTTCAATTACTCCAGTAATGCTATATAATATTTGCTATTGATGGTTCTTCCTTTCTTAAGGTAATCGATGAACAAAATATCTTGCGCATCCGAAAATACAGAGGCCAAAACCTTGCCTGCTCATGTTTGTGTCTTGGTTGCTTTGGACAGCTTTCATCTGTTGCTGTCCTCTCAGCTGACTGCTGATTTTGACTTTGAAGTGGAGTGATGGATCCATGTTTCATCCATTGTCACATATTTATGCAAAAACTCCTTTTTGTTGCACTGAAACATAGCTCAGAATTATTGATGCATGGTTGCTTTTGATCGGTTGTGGGCAAACACGGCACCCACTTTGAACATAGTTTTCTCATTGACAAATGTTCATGCAAAATGGTGAATACACTGCTTTTTGATATGTTTAACTCCTCTGCTATCTCACGCAACTTCAATTTATGATTGGCTAAAACACGTTTGTGGATTTGTTTGTTTTTTCCTGGACAGCTGCCAATTTTGGGCGACTTGAGATCTTTTGTGTCTGTATGATCGCATTTAAAGTCAGCATACCACCTCTCAATCGTTGTTCCTGACGGAGCAGAATCCGAATAACACTTATCAAGCTTTTGCTTTTCTTGAACAGTATTTTTTCCCATCGGAAAGCAATGCATTATCAACACACAAAATTCAGATTCTCCCATTGTTCTGAAAATTTGCAACAGTAGCTTCACTTAAATAACTGTAATTTGTAAACTAATATTCCGATTGGACCCAAATTTTGTCACGTGCCATTTGAAGGTTAGTACTTCATCAAAAGCACATGGATTTTTTATTAGTGGCGCCATCTATATGTCAGGCCTGAAACTTATTGAGTGATATGTTACCTTTGTGTTTGTCCTTGTATTTTTCTTTTTTATTTTGATTGATACACTGTGTGCCAGATTATTATCGAAATGACTTTTTTCTAATATTTCAAAAACCTTCCAATCAATTCACACAAAATTTTCACACAATGTTGGCAACACTGACCTGCGCAATCACTGAAATTTTCGTACTGATTTGCGCAATGTAAACAAACTGGCACCATATTTGTTATCAGCATGGTGATTTGAGTGTGCCAAATTATTAGAAAAGTGTAAGAATTTAGTGAAAAGATGGGCCATAAAAGCAGTTTAAGTGATGTTGAAAAGAAAACTATCACCTCAGCACTCTCAAAAGGTAAATCTATCCTAGAAATTTCTAAAATGATAGGGAGGTGTCATCAAACAGTGAAAGATTTCACAGCTGACCCTACACAAGTATGCAAAAGGGCAGATAAAGGCAAGCCGAGGGTTATTTCATGTTGTCTCATGTCATGACTTAAATGAGAGGCCATGAAGAACCAGTCAAGAGCTTTTCAGTTGCATTGGGGATCCTACTGTGTCTAAAAGTACTCGATGTGGGTATCAGAGGGAAATAGCAACAATAGTCAAACCTGTATCGAAGCCTCCGTTGACGAGAAATCACATTCAAAATCAATTGAAATGGGCCGAGGACAATATGAAGATTGACTTCTCTAAAGTTTTGTTCACAGACAAAACTCGAGCAACACTTGATTGGCCAGATAGATGGTGCAAAAGGTTGGGTAATGAACGGACAAAATCACCATCAGTGTTTGAGACGCTAACAAGGCAGTGGAGGTATAATGATATGGGGTGGCATTATTGGGAAAACATTAGTGGGTCCATGGAGAATACCAGATGGCATCAAAATGACTGCTGATGCATACATAGTGTTTATGAAGGAGCATCTTGAACCATGGATGAAAAGACAAAGAGTTTCCTTCAGAAGGGCCATTGTTTTTATGCAAGATAATGCTCCCTTACATTCAGCTCACAAGGCTACTGAATATTTGAAACAGTTAGGCTTCAATAGACCTTGAAAAATGAAGTGGCCAGCAAATTCTCCGAACTTGATCCCAATCAAAAAACTTTGGAGCATCATGAAGCAAAGATGGTACGTCAACGGACAACAATTCAGGAGCAACGCTGAGTTGTGGGAAGCAATTCTTGATATATCTCATGGTATTACAGCAGATGACATCCTACAATTAACAAATTCTATGGATCATTGACTTCTTCAAGTAATTTCAAAACAGGGAAAGCCCATTCCCTATTAATTTGTTTAAAACTGTGCCTTTGTTTGTATCTGTTATTTGTTTGATTATCTTATTTATTAGCTTCTTTTGATCATAAACATTCATGTGCAACAGTAATAAACGTTTTGTTTGCTCAATTCTGGGAATTTTACTAAACCTTTCTAATAATTTGGCATGCTCAAATCACCATGCTGATAAGAAATATGGCACCAGTTTGTTTATATTGCACAGATCATTACAAAAATTTCAGTGATTGCGCAGGTCAGTGTTGCCAACATTGTGTGAAAAATTTTGTGTGAATTGATTTGACAGGTTTTGAAATATTAGAAAAAAAGTTATCTCGATAATAATTTGGCACGTAGTGTATATTCTAAGAGCTTTTATTTCTTCATTTAAGGTACATACATTAAATGATAGTGAAAGAGGTGCAACAATGGAAGCTGTTATTAGCAGAATGAAAACAATCCATGTTGCATCAAAATGGACGCCTTGGAATCAAAATAAAGTCAAAAATAGTATTCGATTTATTGCAGTCTCTGCTACAATTCCAAACATTGTGGATGTGAGTATACTAAATAACATACTTACTGGATAAGCAAAAATCTATCCAGATTGTATTTATGAATAGGTTGATATTAATTGCTGAAGGTTAGAGCTGCATACATTTGGGGTTGATTTGAATTAAAGTGAACAGTAATTAAAAAACTCATTTGTAAAATGTGTTTTATGAGTGGTGTTGTAAGGTTTCACATAAATGTCTCCATTTGACTAGAAATTAATAACCAGAATTAAAAATAAATGACAACAAAGATTTGTTGTTTGGTAGTCTCAAGTTTGGAAGTGCAATATTTGTTTCCTAATCTGAAACAAGCATGACCAATAGCAGCAAAATCGCATGTATATAGCAAGGTGGATACACAATTTATTGCTCATGAAATTGATCGTTTATTAAGAGAAGGCATCATAAACCAAGTTTTATCTCTCTTTTAAACACAAATGGTAAGAGTTAAGGACAAGTTTAATCATCATAAAAAGCATATGTGTGTGAATTATTTTAATGCTGTCAATATGCATTTCAACAAGTTATTGATAAATTTGTTAAGGATGAGGTCCTTATCTATACATTCCCTTACACTAACAATATAACCATTGCTTGGAAAGACCAGGGAGATCATGTATGTGTGAAGTTGTTGTTGAGTCTGTGCAGTGTTGTGTTATGGACTCACTTTAAATGAAGGCAAATTGATTCTATCTCAAGGAAGAGTGTCAGTGCTTGGTTATGAAATCAGTAAGTTTCTAGTCCAACCAGATGGATACAGACTGAAGTCACTCTTCAATCTCCAAATGCCAACTAAGACAGCTGCCCTCAAAAGAGAATTGAGCTTGCATACTATGTCAAGTGGATCCCTTACATCTAAGACCATGCCTGACCTTTAAACCAATAGTTTTCCACAGGATGATGGAGCATGTGAAACAGTCAATACCTTGAAGCAGATACTCATAAATGTCACACTTCACTGTCCAGATGGCACGCACTAAGCCATACAAAATATAATGTGATGCTTCAGATGTTGCAATATCAGCCTTGTTAAACCAGCCTGTATGACTAGTTGCATCAATATTGTGAACCTTAAACCAGCATGAATTACACTATCCAACTGTTGAGAAAGCAGCTACTGTACTAATCAAGACTGAGAAAATGTCCCCATTTTCTGTTTGGCAAACACTTTACAATTGTGACAGATCAAAAATCACTTGCCTCCATGGCTGACAAGCAAAAAAGAACTAAAATAAAATTAAAAAATGATAAAATTCAGGCTGAAGATTAAAACTTGCTAATTTTAGTTATGATATTCTTTTTTGCTCAAGAAACTACAATGTAGTTGCTGATCGATCAAGTTGGGCTTCCAATAATGCTTCTTTTTCTTCATTCCTAAAAAAATTCCATGATGATTAATGCCACCTGGAAATTGATTGATTTATGCACTATCTGTGATCAAAAAATCTTCTCTTCTCCACTGATGAGGTAAAAGAAATGTGTTTGTCTTGTCAAACATGTGCTGAGCTGAAACCTCAGTTTGTTATTGTGCCTTGAGGCAAGCTTTTCAAAGCTACTCAACCTTTAGATTGTCTAAATGTGGACACTTACCATTAGAGATGGTTAATAAATATTTGTTTGTTGCAATAGACAAATTTTCATATTTCCCATCTGCCATTCCATGCAAAAGTACCTTCCTCTAAAACAATTATTCAATATT
This sequence comes from Ascarosepion bandense, assembly GCA_037127315.1. Lineage (NCBI taxonomy): Eukaryota > Metazoa > Mollusca > Cephalopoda > Sepiida > Sepiidae > Ascarosepion > Ascarosepion bandense. The sequence goes on from JBBBDQ010002344.1 coordinate 282,712, forward strand.
TGTAATCAATATTTTCCTTTTGCGGAGCACCTAATTACCTCCAATCAGACAAAAAACTAAGATTCTTAGCTCTTAATATCAAGGAATATCTTCTTTGGCATAGAGTTGTCACTTGTAAGACAACCCCATATCACCCACAAGGCAATGACTGTGTTGAATAGTACAATGGAATGATATGGAAAAGTTATTTCCCTTACTCCAAAATCAGAAATTACCCTTATGCCAGTGGGAATTAGTACTACCAAGAGCCCTATATAGCATCAGATCTCTACGGTTAACTGCAACAAATGTCATGCGTTATAAATAATTCTTACCATTTTTTTCTGTGTACATGAACAACTGTACCAATATTCTCTATGGTTTCCACACCATGACTGTGCACTCTACCAGCAATATACTTATCCAATCTCTGATATCATAGTCTAACATTGCCTGGTTTTTCCCTCGGTCTTCTTCTATCAATGCATCCCTCTAGGATATGGGTGCTGGGGTTCTGGGCTCTGGTGGTATTGCCAAATTATGCAGTTTTGCTTCCATATAACTGTGACCAACTGTCTTTCTGTTCCCATCTCCTCCAGAACTGATATGTTTCTTTTGTGGTCTGTCCAGCTGATGTACAGTGTCTACCTGTCTCAAAAGACACCAGTTTATTAACACCAGTGGCTTTTAGTGTACAGATTTTCTAGTTTTAGTGTACCACCAACCACACTAGAGTCTTCAGAAACTTTAACTTAATGCTTCTGTGAGGAGCAAAATCTTTTCACAGGGCGTTAAGAGACCTAAATGCAGATCTTGCTGCCCCTACCCAATCTCTGATCTCATGACTACCATTTACAGTTTGATCAATGATGATTCCTAGGTTTTTGAATTTCTCCACTTGTGCCAGCATGACTCTATCTCACCAAATATATATATATAAACTTGAAGGAGAAAAATAATGTTTGTACATGAAGTTCATGTTTTTAATTATTTTCAAGTTAGAGTTGAATTAACTATGTTTTTTTAAAATTAATAACTATTAATTTATTTGTAACTTGTGTCTCTATTGTATTCTCCTTCATATAAGTTGCACTTAAAAAATATCTTCTCTAAAAATCACTTTATCGTTACAGATTAAATAACAGAAAATATTTTTTAAAAGTTATATATCAGTATAGATGAATCTTCAGGTGATAATTATTATAATGTTCACCTGAAATTTCATCTCTACTTATATAATATTACATTAACATTAATATTCTATATTAATAAAGTCAGAGACAAAAAGATAATGCCTATTATGCTATATTGGAATGGAACTGAGTGATTCTATATGAATCTGCTGTAATTCATGGATCTTGGAAGAAACTAATTCAAATAATAGAATTGTTATCTTTTATAGCAACCTAGTAACTACTGAAATGTTTACATTTTTATTTTATTAATTTGAATTTTAGCTTTTTTCCTTTGTAGATTGCTGAGTGGCTTGGAGAACCAAATATGCCAGCTATAAATTATAAGTAAGTCATGTTTTTAGTCGTATGACTAAAAATGAAATTTCTTTTAACTATTCTTTCTTTTTAAACACAATGTTTTCTAATTTTTTTGTAAGCATAGGATAAAAATTGAACATTTTGAAAAAATGATTTGGGCTGTGTGTCTTCATCTTAAAAAGAAGTAGACATCAATGTTATATACTGTTTGAGGAAACAAATCATACAAAATGCCCTAGTGGGGAAGCAGTGAATATCAGTTCATTAAAGCTTACATTTAAGCCAATACAAATTGTTTCTAACAATTCTACTACAGTTTAATGAACTCTTGTTGTTAACTATTTTGATAATGGCTAATCTACTCTCTTCTGAGAAATTTATTGACCCCACTGCATCTGATGCCAAACAAGAATATCGCCTCTTTTATAAACTTAAGTTTTTAAGTTTTTGTTATGGTGCCCTATTTACTTGGAATGGACTCTTCCTCCTTGCATGTAATAGTACCCGCATGACTTCTGGGATGCAGCTGTGAGGCAGTCATGTGACAGTCTAGAGACTGTCAAGATGCAGTGTAACTGTTATGGCGAAACACACTTCTTCCTCAGATAATGAACTCTCCTCCTTATTAATTAATAAGGAAGTTAACAGGAAGTTAACTCGAGAAGTTCTTGGGAAGTTCTTAGAAGTTCTAGAGAGTTCTTTAGAATTCTATTGGAGTTCAGTATAACTATTAGTTAGTTCCAGTTTGGACATAGTTAGACTAAGGCAGTTGATATTAGTCAACAGTTAGCCGAATACTAAGGAGTCAGCTTACAGTGGAAGATTACCAAGTTCCTAACATTTTGGGTGTGTTAAGTCAATTAGTAACAGACATAGCACAATTATTACCTTCAGTGCAAAAACTGCTCCACAACAGTAACTATACCATTTGGACTTACACTTCTATTTTGCTGATTACTAACACTTATTATTGTATATATTGTTCTGTTATTCTAATACACTGTTGAACCTACCTTCCTGATTTTATGTCTTACTTCCGGGCCCAAACAGGTCACAACATCTTGGTGACGGAGATTCGAGACAACAAATTGGTGACGAAGATTTCACCACAACAGTTTTATGTTTTTTTACTGCAGAAGCAAGAGACATGAAAGGTCATTATGTCTGTCTAGAAAAGATAAATACTATACATATGGAAAGCAGATTCATTGGGCTAAAGTTTGTAGAAGTACAAAGAGGAATGAAATGGTATCTTGTTTGGCATCAGTGGATACATTTAGCTGTATATCAACTACATTTATAGAGATCACAGCTAACAATCAGCCACTAAAAGCATTGATTGACATGGAGAGCACAGAAAACATTTTTAATGCAAGCATTGTGAAAGAAAATTTATAGAGAACCTACCCTTGCTTAAACAAAGTGTAGATAGCTAGCTCATCTCTTTCTATACAAGACATAAAAATAAAGGGTAAATTATACCAAGATGTAAGATTCTATTAATGAAGGATTTATGTTGTGACCTAATATTAAGGCCCTTCTTGTGTCAACATTCTAAGCCTTCTTTTAAGATCTGCAGCCTAGCAGCCATGAGAATACTGTATTCAGCACTCTTCAACAATCTAACACCTGGTTGTAAACCAGTTACTACAAAAGTTTATTGTTTAGGAATAATAGATTATCATTCAATTTTTCCTGTTCTCAGAAGAGACTATGAAGGCTTGAGTTTTACACAATAAATGACTTGGTTCAATGATACTTTCCTTCAACATAAGAGTAACTTTCCTCCTCCATGTATTGCCTAGATTTAACTATTCTTCCTTTTTAAACACAATATTTTCTAATTTTTTTGTAAGCATAGGATAAAAATTGAACATTTTGAAAAAATGATTTGGGCTGTGTGTCTTCATCTTAAAAAGAAGTAGACATCAATGTTATATACTCTTTGCTGGATGCATACTCTCTGCCAAGAATAGACAAAATGATAGAAAAAATAGCTAAAAGCAGTTTATTTGTACTCTGGACCTCAAAAGAGTAGCTATAAAATGCAACAATACACCATATATGGCTTTGAGATTAGTGGCAAATTCTCTCAATTTTGCAGAATATTATTTGACATAACTTATGGAGTAGCTAGCTTTTATTAGGTGATAAACCAGATAATATTGAAAGAGAGCCTGCAAGTCATTTATGCTTACATCTATAATATAACCATTTATGGGAAAAATCATGCAGAACATGACAGAAATCTCAAATTATACATGATAGTTGTTAAAAGGTATAGGCTGACGCTCAACCAAGACAAATGTCATTTAAGGTATAAAAATATAAAATTACATAGTCAGTAAAAATAACATAAAACCCAATTTGGAATGTCTAAATCCATTATATAGTTTACCAGTCCCAAAGATTTACCCACTCTATGCCATGTATTAGAAATGTTTGCACACTATTCTCATTATATATCATTTTCAGAAAAATCCACCCTCTAACAACTGTATCAAAATTTTTGTTGTCTCCCATAGCAGAGGAAGTATTTAATGTGTTAAAGAGGGGCATAGCAAAAGCAGCCATTACTTTGCCCAGTCATACACTACCTCTAGTACTAGAGTGTAACCCTATTTCCAGATAGTTGGTATTAATTTTAAAGATAAGAAGAGATTTCTCTAAAATTGGAGAATACAATTATTTTTGTTGGGAAAAGTAACCAAATTGATCGAATCTATGTAAAAGAATCATAGACATAATATTGTCATCCTTTTTTGACAAATTGTTGACCCTAGGTCAAAATTGGACTGTGAAAATTTCCTGTCTTGGGCTACCTGAGATATTGGATAAAGACAGGCAAGCCGTAAGAGAGAGTAAGTTCTCTCCCTTTCATTAGTGAAGGGTCAGAGACTCAGTCAAAATGAATAATTGATATAATTTTTATTTTGACCTGGTAAGAATTATACAGTGAGGAAAAATTGAACCCCTGCAGCTACCTTTACCACTCCAGCTTTGTGCCTTTTCAATAAAACTGAGGTGGAAAACAAAATTAGCAGATTTGGGGGTCTGTGATTTGGACGAGACGGTCGAACTGAAATTGGTGTGCTGCTAGAGATGACTGAGCAAACCACCATCTCTGAGGACATTGTTACTGAATGTATTATTGAAATACCAACCAACTGTTTCCTGTCACCAGCTTTGACTTGCTTATAATTGCATATATTACTGATATATAAATATATATATAAAAAACTACACCCATGGCATTGCAGTGTTCTACTGATTATATTTTGTTTGCCAGCTATCAGCTACTGTGGATTACGTAAATCTGGTCTTAACTATATAACTTAGCTCTTGCGTGTCCGAACTAACCTAGACAGATGATAACAGGTAATCCTACTTTGGCCAGTCTGAGATCAAACAAACACAACATGGGCTAACTGGTTAAAGTTCAGGAAGGTACGTCTGCGGATTGTGTTATAGAAACAGACGCCTCAGAATATGCTGCCTCTTTAAGACAGTTATGAAAGCGACCAGTAAAATAAAAAATGAGAAGATAGTCAGGTAGAGGATGGAACTCTTGTGTTACTTGTTCAACATAACATAGTAAAATAAAGAAAATGCACCTGTAGATTCCCTCTCCTGTTTATGTAGCTCAGCTGCTAGTAAAGAAGAATTAAAGAGATTACATAAAAAGTTATGCCACCCAGGTACTACACACATAGTTCACAATGATGAAAATCGGAAACCTTTCCTACTCAGTAGAGGATGTGAAAGAGATTACCAACTCATGTAAGACTTGTGCTGAAAATAAACCCAGGTTATGACACCAGTACTAATGCCAGCAAGGTTATAAGAGCCATGCAACCCTACAAAAAAATTGTATTGGATTCGCTTTCATCAAAAACTCATAAAAAAAAACATAATGACAATAATTGATGAATATTTGCAGTTCCCTTTTGCAATTCATAGATGAATTCTCTGCAACAGTCATATAAGCACTTTTCTCAGTTTTTGCTCTTTGGACTACCAATGTATTTTCATTCAGACAGAAGAGCTTTATTTATGTTTGGATGAGTATGGCAATTCCTACAAGAGCCAGAAGTAGCTGTTAGTAGAACGACCCTATATAATCCTCAAAGCAATGACCAGTGTGAGAGGTATAATGGAATAATCTGGAAAATTGTTGAATTAGTAGCTGTGATAAAGGGAAAGCTGTAGAGAATTGGGAACAGAAAAAATTTTTATGGCTAAACTTTTGGGGATGTTTTTCGTCAGACATTTATTTTATGAGAGCTTAATCCTAAATGTATACCTAAAAAAAATTACAGAATAATTAAAAATGCTATACATCAACAAAATTTCTAACAAAATGCATGTTATACTACAGTTGTTTGTTTGACTTATGTAATTCACTTTTTAATATTGTTATTTAAGCTTTGATGATAGTCAGCGTCCAGTGAAACTGAAGAAAATAGTATTGGGATATCCCTGTTCGGATAGAACAACTGATTTTCAATTTGATATTTCTCTTCGTTACAAACTTCTTAGTATCATCACAACCTACTCTGAAGGAAAGCCAACACTAGTGGTAAGTTTTTAATTTTTCTTGAAAAATTGGAGAAATATGAACATATGAATATAACATGGGAACATCTTTGATATGCTTACCAATTTGATTTCACTTCATTTGATATTAGTTTATAAATTTTATTGGGTATTAATATCAATTAAAATTACATAATCAAAAGAAAAAAAAATGAAGTAAATTGTTTTTGAGTGACATGAGCAGTCATCTTTTCCTTTACAAATTTTTTATAATAAATTATTGAAATCTTTAAAACTATGAATTCATCACACATGATGTACAATAAAATCATGTATTACATGATTTAATAAAACAATGCACTATTTATTATAAGATACTATAAACTTTTCTTCATTTTTTAAGTTTTTTTGTTATCATCATATAAGATACAAAGCAGAATTTTTTTTTCTGTAAAATGCAAAAGTCATCTTAACATTATTATAAGAACTAAATATGCTACATTTTTTAAAACTAATAAAAGAAATAAATATGTAAAGACTAAGTTTTTAAAAACTAACACCAATAAAGTCAAAGTGTTGGTTGGTGATAATAAAAGACTTCAAGTATTCATCAATTTTTTCTTGATAACCAGAGAAGTATATTTTTTGAAATTTAAAAATTAAGTGAAAAAATTGAAACACTGATAACAGTTTTGCTTCCTTTGACTGCAAAAAATGAATATTTGAATTAAAGTACAATATTCAGTTGTCTTTGTTTTATCCATCTTGTAATTAATGATTTTTTGTTCTTTTAGAATCTGTTACTTTAATCACAGGCAATCCACTTAATTTATAAAATACAAACAAAATATCATTATGAACCTTATTTTTCCATTAATTTGGCTGTCATTAATTATTAGCAAAGATTTTTCAAGGTTAACAATGAGTGTAACAGCTTTTTGTTGATACTGCTTGAACAGATAAGATAGTTATATATAATAATTGGTCTAAGTTCTCATTCACCCACTCTCTTGTAATGATGTGAGTACTAAGAAGAATTAACAGTATTTAGACTATTGTCCTCATCTTTGTTGCTATTTGTATGACATTTCGTCCATTGTACACTCCAGCCTTCTTTATGTGCTAGAAATTAAGGACACATGGTCTGGTGGATATAGACATTGGTTAGTTCCAGTGACTTGACCCAAAGAGTTGTAAGTTCAATATACCAGGTTACAGCAGTGGTGAACAAGTAACTTAGAGTCAGATTAGAGGAAAATAACTCATGACTATCAAATAGGTTTCACACAAAGGAATGAGAATGATATACACCAGTGATTGTAATAAAGGGTTTGGTTCAAAATTCCTAGCACCTGAAGAAGGCTGGAGCGTACAACGGCCAAAATATTGTACAAAAGGCAATAAAGATGAGGACAATAGTCCGAATAATGTAAATAGTGTAAATACTACCTCATCTCAGAAATATAGACAAATACAGAATTAACAGTGGTTGACAGAGTTAAATGTAGAAAAATTCAGTTTTATGGCATATAACACAAAAAAAGTAATCAAAACAGTGATTGCATTTAACAAGAACTTGCAATTAAATATAAGAAATAAACTAATTAAGAAAGTTAATTATATACATTTAAGAAACTAGATAGGTTGATTGTTTCTTAAGAAATTGGACCTGAATATTAACTTGAAGATAACTTAATATTTGATTCTGTATCCACCTATGACATTTTCCATGTTAGAAAAAAAGTATAAGAAGTTATAAATTACTTTCTAGCTGAAGTCATAAATTATTCCTACAAACTTTTGTGATTAAGTTGCTTACATAAAGACTACTCTATTAAATTTATATTGATTCTTAAGCAAAATAATTTCAAGGAAATGATTTTCCTCCCCAAAACTTGATCAAGCTAACCAACAGGTTGTATGGATTGTTTATATATGTGCTAGTGATTTTGATAGGAAGAAGAACTTTTAGAAATTAGGTTATCTAGACTTAATCAAGTGAGCCAGCCATGTGTTTTCTAAAAAAAATTCGCAATCTAACTTTGGTAGCAAGGCAGAGCAAATAATAGTTCTCTAGAGGCACAAGAAGAGTAGATCTCGTAGTGAAGGAACAGATCACCAGATTACAATACCAGCTTTTGAAAAGTGCAAGAATGAACAGACTGACACATACAGCTGTAGTTCTATCATAACGGCAATTGTAAACAAGCAGTTCAGAGTTCAGATTACTGCATACAGCTGTCAATTAGTAAAATTGAAGACAGGAAGTCTCTAGTTTGAAACTACTATGTAACCAACAGCTGAAATAAACAATGTCTTGTTAAAAGCTTGTTAAGGTATTCCAATCTTTGTCATTATCTTAAGACTTTGATTAATTTTGGAGATTTTCACCACAAGGGTGGAGTTCACATGGCCATAGGGCTACATCTGGAGCTTTGACAAAGAATTCTTGATCCTGAGAATGAAATAGAAATTCACATAAAATATACTGCTATATTAAAGTCCACAATCAGCCATTGTGGCAAGACTTTTATAATGTAATAGAATCCAAAAAAGATTCTAACCTATTATTTTTTGGATTCTATTAAATTCCAAATGGGAATTTGAAATTTTATTGTCCCAGTCTACCAAGTGTAGAGAGCCTAGCAACTTTCAAAATCTGCATTCAAATTCATGATTTTTTAGCTGTATTTGAACACTAACTTGTAGCACTAGAAGGAAATCTATATATCTAGCTTTGTGGTAAGTTCATAATGTTTTCAATAGTTTCACTTCTAGTTTCTGCTGCTGATAATTGATTTTCTGATTTTAGTTCTGCTCTACCAGGAAAGGTGTGATGCAGGCAGCTGATTTGCTCTGTAAAAATGGGAAATTTATCAACTCTACAGAAATGAGGGAAGTACTTTACCAGTGTGCTCTTCTTTTAAAGGATTTAAAACTTAGGGGTAAGCTGAATTTGTATCGTTTGTAAGAGAGTGATTTTCTTCTGGTTTTCACCTTATTCACAAATATTCAACTTTATGTCTAAAACAGACTCTTATGACTTATAGACAAGAATCTCTATACACAAGGATCTTATAAACAAGGATCTAAAACAGACTCTTATGTCTTATAGACAAGGATCTAATTGAACTGCTAAAAAAACTAGATCCATTTGGAGAAGTGGACAATACTCTCCATTGTTATTAACTTTCATTGAGTTTGGGTGTTTTTCCAGTCATGGGCAGCCATTATGCTCTAAAAACACAGATCTTTCAGTGATTATTCTTCTAACAAGTAATACCTGCGCTTGAAGCATTTTAGCGAGGAAAACGTCTTTTGAACAGGTGAAGAGGCTTATCACTTGGTTCCTGTTTAGGATGTGGTTCCCGGCTTTCTCTTTTCCAATCATTTGACTCTTAAGTAGCCCCATGCGCATCAGATTGTGTTTGTTCAACACACACAGAGCCTACCTGTTGTTTATAGTGCAAATATACTGGACTTCAGTTACATTTTCTGGGTGAGAGTGTTTTATCTGGCATGAACAAAATGAAATCTGAACAAGGTTAGGATGTTCAAACCCTCAGTCATGATGACTTGTGACTTTAAGCTAGCACAACCATTGACAGCTCCTCAAAGGAAGCCATCTACCAAGTTTTACTCACAAAGCTTATATCAATCTATTTTATGGTTTTCAGGCACTTTCCAAAGATGCTGCATACTGTGATTGCCTTCTCCAGACTGATAACATCTTGACAAAATGACCATGGTCAGATTCGAACCCAGGCTTTATGGCTAGGCAGCAAATGTTCTAACCACTTGGCCATGTGCCTAACCCCACCCACCCACACATTGTAATATTTTTATTACAATGGTTTATCAAAAATTTTTTATCACTACACAAAAAAATGTTTCTGAACTTAGTTGTATATACACACTCACACACACACATATTGTAATTTTTACAATTACAATGATTTATAAAAGCATTATATCACCACACAAAAATTTTCATGTTTCAGAACAATACTATTCTTCTTTAGGTGATATTTTAAAATAAATTGTGAAAATGATTTATTTAGAAAATATAAGATGAATTCATGGTTATTTAGAAACTAAACGGGTAGTAGTAGAAGGGGTAGGTAGAGAATATGCCTGTAAGTTTTCAATAAAAAATGGAGTTCTCTTTATAACTTATGCTCCAATATAACTTATAAATTAAAAATCATTTTACTAAAATAAATGACCCACACAATACTTATTTGGTTTTCTTAGCTACAATACACCTTATTATACCGTAATTATTTAATTCTAATTCTAACCTCAACATTTAATCTAGCTGCATTGATGAGCTGTGATACAGTGAAACAGGCCTGTATGGAGATGATTTATTTATTCATATATATATATATTTTTCATTTTTAAACGAGTTATTTTGCTACCTTGGTTTCTACCATGAGTGGTATCTTCAGGCGAATTTTAATAACTTATTAAAAATCGCCTGAAGACACCACTCATGGTAGAAACCAAGGTAGCGAAATAACTCGTTTAAAAATGAAAAATATTTAAAAGTTCTACAATATAATTGTATAGAACACTTTTTAATACAAATGTGTACTAGTCTAACCCTATTAGGACCAAAACCTAAGTATTAAACAATCAATATATATATATATATATATATATATATATATATATATTCATCTGCAGACAGATCTGTTTCACTGTATCACAGCTCATCAGTACGGTTAGACTCCGATTACTTTTAACCCAGGATTGAAACCCAATCGAATTGGCGTCAGTCAGTGATTCTACCTCTGAGCTATGGGCGCTCGGTAGAAGAAGGTAGACTTTTTAGCGTGTATATTATCATTATACACGCCGTGTGTGTGTGTGTGTGTGTGTGTGTGTGTGTGTGTGTGTGTGTGTGCAAAAGAAATACTTTCTTTTCATAGCAGGTACCACACACCTAATCAGGTTGGTATTTCCATTTCAGATTTTGTAATTCGAGGTGTTGGCTGCCATCATGCTGGAATGGACATACAAGATCGTAAATACATTTCCCAGTTATTTGAAACTGGAAATTTACTTGTTCTTTGTAAGTTCTTATTTCTCATGTTTTGTATTCTCTCCTTCAAATATCAGGCTTCTTTATTGTCTACTTCATCTATGTTAATAAAAGCTAAAATTTGTATATTTAAAATAAAATGCATCTTTAAGATATTTCCTAATTTCAAATCAGTGCTTATTTAAAGTGGGGATGTGCAATGTGGGGCAGTGGATATCAGCTCGGAACAAGAATTCAGAGAACTGAGTTTGATTTCCAGTTGAATTCGTTGTATTCACTTATTCACAAATGCCCTTGGGAAAGGTATTAATCCATATCTTATACCTCCAGCTATGGGTCAAATAGCAGGACAGATTGGATTCTGTAGCCTTGATTAGCAACCAGTCTACCACAGAAAGTAATGGCAACTGACTGCGGGTAAATATTGTGCGCAGTTAATCCTGTCTCTTTCTTTGCATGTCACTTGACTGACTGAATTATTTAAAGCATATCTGTTTGAGAATTTGCACGCACGCACACACAGACACACACACACACACACCTCTGCTATGATAAAAAAGACTCTGACAGTCAGGTGTATTTGTCATTTATTCTTATTTTTTATTATCTACTATATCCTTTCAATACATGGCTGATCATAGCTCCCCACATCTTTCTTTCCTTTATCTAAGTACCATCTCTCTACGTCTTTTTGATCCTTGTTCTGCCATCTATTACTCTGACGTTCACATTCATCTGAACCTGGTTTCTTTGGCAGCACTATAAAGATTGATCTACTGAAGTCTTCCAGTAGTTCACCATTTTAATATATTTATCATTTCATTAACTTTATTATTCTTGAAATCATTTAAATTTTTCAGGATTACTTCTTTTCATCTTGATTAGTGTTGGCTTAACCTTAGATTTCATTACTATGAATCCTTTCCGGTTTTTATTTTTATTTGTTTCCTCTGTTATCATGGAAGAACATTTCACTATATTCTTAGTTTACCCATTTAAGAACAAGTATAATGACATTTTTCTTTGATTTATTTTAGTGATCTATTAATTAGACAAAGATAATGAATATTGATACAAAATAAAATATATTTAAACCAGAGAAAAACTTTTGAGGAATTAATGAACCTTTCAGTAAATAAATCTTATTGTAATTTTAAGCAGAAAATTTACTTGTTTTAATTTCATCTAATAAGCATTTTTAAAGCATTATTTATCAAAACTTTGTCTCTTGTTCCAAAGACAACTTGCAAGGACCTACACAAAATATTGTTTACCTTATATTCATGCGATGCTACAATTTCTCATAAATTAAAGAAAACTAATCACAACCGTCTCTGTTTTTATTATCTATAATTCAAAGAAAAATTGACTTAAAGATTCTGTGTAAAAATATTCAAGTATATTAAAGTTATATATACTTTTGAATTTTTGGTGATACCGACCGAACAAAAGCAAGAAACCGGATGTTGGCTCTCTCACAACAAAAAGGCAAATGAATAAAACTCGTCGTGTGCATCCGAGTTTGCGCAGATGTTCCGGTTGAAAAATAAAATTTAATTTAATCAAATATCAAATTTCCATTTCATGAGCCTACGCGAATTTTATTTACCAGCCAATGGGAAGCCCAGAATCAAATTCAAGTATGAAAATCCAAAACAAGCTGTTTGATCCAAAAGGCAGATATAACAAGCGGAGACAAAGCGTCAGACAGACGGGCGGAGACGAGCTGATTAGTTTCTGCCTTGACCTAAGTTGAGCGGCTACTATGCTTGCATCTTTCCTTCTTCCTGTCTCATAAGTACTTACTGACCTCTTCAAAGACATTCCTCAAAAGTACTTACTGACCTTAGAAGCTGCAACTTCAAAATGAATGTTTCTCCACATTACTACGCCTTTTATCTCTTTCAGCATTATATTTTCCATGAACATTCTAACCTCCGTTGGACCTTTATTTCAAGTATTGCTTTAATTGTAAAACATTAATTGACATGTGTATATATATAAATGTTATTTTATACTCAAATTGCCTTTCTTGATTTTATAATCATTTTATGAATTATAGTGGGCTATCTTCCCACAAGGCCAAATTCTGTTAACCTGCAACGGTATAAAATTACCCTTCACTATAACAGAATCCTGCTACAATTAGAAAAAGAATAAATAAGATAAGATATACCCGCTATAAATCTTTCAGTTATAATGAAGAATATTTTTCTTTTAATGCAGAAATATATCAGAAAAGTATTATGCTTGATTTGCCAATTTTTGAGAAATTTTAGAACATTTCTCTTAGATAATATTGCTATTGTTGATTTTTTAATCTTATTGAAAATTGTTAATATTGTTGATGACTGTGTTTTTTTTTCTGCCTTTCATAATGATGTTAGGCTTGTTGGCTTTCTTTTTCTATGTGAGCCTGGATATGCATGTCTAACAGGATATTGACATCATTATTGTTATTAACAAACAAAATGATTGATGCTGCTCTTCCAGTATTTTGCAATACTTACTGAAAAGTATGATTTAAAAAATAAAAAAAAGTAAAGATTCTAGATTCTAGATATTCTGGTAGATTTAGAATCAACTGACCTTTCAACTCTTAAAATGAATGAAGACACTAACATGCAAATTAATCACATTCCACTCTGAGAGAATGAGCAAAACGACAAGAGAGTTCCATAAGATTAAACTCTTTATTTACTCTTATTAATAAAATAAAGGAAAATTTTGAGATGATCAATATCCCCACCAGGTAACATGTTGCGGAGTTTTGTGTGATATTTATTACTTTTCTTTTATCAGAAGGATTTGAATTAGAAAAGATTGTGTGTGAAAAAAACTCTACAAACAAAATTTATTTTGCATGAGTCAAGAAGAACTTTCTGAATAAAATTACTGACACAAAATGAATTATAAATCAACAATTTATAGATACAAACATATAATACAAATTTGTGGGTAAAGAATGAATGTGCAGAATTTTCATGTCCAGATTTAGAGTTCAAGTTTCATTAATAATAACAGTGAAATATTCAATGTTCATGTATCAAATTAAGCATGAAATTAATATTTTAAAATGTTTTTAAATAATTGTTTAAAAAGGTGTTATGCAAAATTATTAGAAAACAAGAGTTCTCTGCCTTTAAGCATTATTGCAAGTTGAAATTGTATTTTTAACTATACTCGCTGAATTTGTCTTTTGATGAATTTGACGATTTCTTGCTTTGTGCTAAAATTGATGGAGTTGTCTTCTAGAAGTTTTTTTCTTCTTAGTAAAGTGGAATTTTAATTGATAGATTTTGAAGTTGTCTTTAATTTGTTTGATGCTGTTTGTTTGCTGAGTAAGAAGTTTTAATCCTTTTATATTAGTTATTGTTGAACTGGTGTTTTTGATGTGTATATAAATTTGCAACGAATTTTCCTCTTATGTCTGAATTTCAATTCTTTTAGAGCTTGTTGCTGGTTTGGTCACACTGCCGTTCCTCACTGATGAATTCTAAGCACACCTTTGCTTATATACTGAGTTTTCTTTTCTTTTCTTTTCCTTTTTTTAAATTGCTCTCTTGTGTAGTAAACAGAGGAATGGATAGATATTGTACTGCAGTAGTAATAGTGATAATATTTGGGTAACTACTTATAGTATAACTACTAATACTACTACTACTAATAATAATATTGTTACTATTATATTTGGTATATTTGGTCTCTTATACTTCAGTGGCTACTACAACTCTTGCTATGGGGGTAAACCTTCCTGCTCATTTAGTGATTATTATGTCTACACAACATTATGTAATGGGAAATCACAAAGAATATTCTGAAACTCAAATATTACAAATGATTGGACGAGCTGGGCGACCACAGGTAAGTACAACTATCAATGTTTATTTAATACAAAAACATATCAAGGAATTTTTAAGATTTCATTTTTCAATTCTTTATTCTTTACAGTTTGACAATTCTGGTACAGCTGTAATTATGACAAAGATGAATATGAAGGTAAGAAAAATATTGTTTGAGATTTTGTGATATTACAATTACCTCCCTTTGCGGGTAACATTAAATGATTAATTACATTGACAAGACACTGCTGAACTATGTAACACATCACTCAATAAGTCCTGAGCCTGACATATAGATGGCGCTACTAATAAAGAATCCATATGATTTTTATGAAGTACTGACCTTCAAATGGCACATGACAAAATTTGGGACCAATGGGATTATTAGTTTACAAATTACAGTTATTTAAGAGAAGCTACTGTTGCAAGATTTACAACAATGGCAAAATCTAAATTTCGTGTATTGATAAGGCATTGCTTTCTGATGGGAAAAAATACTGTTCAAACAAAGTAATGGCTTGATAAGTTATTCGGATTCTGCTCCGTTAGAAACAATGATTAAGAAATGGTATGCTGACTTTAAATGTGGTTGTATAGACACAAATGATGCTGAATGCTCAGTTCGCCCAAAACTGGCAGTTGTCATAAAAAACATCAAAATAAATCCACAAAATCATTTTGGCCGATCATAAATTGAAGTTGCTTGAGATAGAAAAGGAGTTGAACATATCAGAAGGCAGTGTATTCACCATTTTACATGAACATTTGTCAATGAGAAAACTGTGTTCAAAGTGGGTGCCGTGTTTGTTCACAGTCTATCAAAAACAATGCATCAACGATTCAGAGTGTTGTTTGCAACTGTTTCAACGCAACAAGAAGGAGTTTTTGTGTAAATATGTGACAATGGATGAAACATAGATCGATTGCTTAAATCCTGCAGTCAAATCAGCAGATAGCTGAGTGGACAGCAGCAGGTGAAAAACTGTCCAAAGCGACCAATGACACAAACATCAGCAGGCAAGTTTTTGACCTCCGTATTTTGAAATGCACAAGGTATTTTGTTCATCAATTACATTAAAAAAGGAAGAACTATCAATAGCAAATATTATATAGCATTATTGGTGTGTTTGAAGGAAGAAATTGCCAAAAAACGGCCACAAATGTAGAAGAAAAAAAGAATCTTTCACTAAGACAACGCACCTTGTCACAAGTCAATCACAACGATGGCAAAACTATATGAATTGCACTTCAAATTGCTTCCACATCCACCCTATTTTCCAGATCTGGACCCCAGTGATTACTGGTTGTTTGCACACCTCAAAAGCATGATCCAGGGAAAGAGATTTTGGCTTGAATAAAGAAGTGATATCAAAAACTGAGGCATATTTTGAGTCCAAAGACAAATTGTTCTTCAAAAAAAGCATCTACTTGTTAGAGAAGTGTTGGAATCAGTGTATCACCCTAGAAGAAGACTACATTGATGAATAAAGTTGAATTTTGCCTAAAAGTTGTTGTTTTATTAGTTAGGCTCAGGACTTATTGAGTGATGTGTTATGGATCATCAAATATATATGTAGTCATTCTTGTTCATTTGCTATTACATTTTCAATCTATTGATGTCTGCCATCATCTGTGAATAAATATATTAAATGAAAATCAAACAAGTTTTTGTTTCGGGTTTTTGCTGTCATTTTTTTAAATAAAAACCATTAATAATCCTGAAACAATTTTATAATGATGGAAATGAAACCATATAATAAAAAATAAAAGAAAGGAACCAGAATTAAGATGGTAGTGAAACAAGTGTAACAGAATTCAGGTGTTTTGTTGATCTGGGAATTTTGAACCGAAACCTTTATTTAATCTAAGAAGATGCAATACACAAGAGAAGCCTCAGTAAGTGTAGTCTAGTCTAACAAGTGGAAGCATCCCTAATCAACAGTCAGGTTAAGTTTAAGGCTCCATGTTCTCCACTGAATATTGTCCCATAGAACAATAGCCTAGTAGATTCAAGCACTACTTCATGAATTTGTTGACAGTAACTGTGAATTCAACCCAGGCAATATATACTTGATTTCAGTGGAAACAGAGCATGCAGTAATTGGTAATACTAAATAAGACAAGAACAAGAACAAGTTGCCATAATCTCGATTAAATAAATGGTTCAGTTTGAAATTCTCTGAAGACTACATGGATCAACAACCACCAGATGAAGTGATAATAACAAAGATGAGGGTAATAAGCCTGTAGTGATAGCAATAAATATATTACTAAATAACCCCTGATCTCTAAAATTAAAATAATTATTAATAAAAAAAATGTAAGCAATAAAAATACTTTAAAATACTGATAAGAATGGTATTTATCATTAATGAAAAATAACATTACATTATAAAAGAAAAGTTAAATGAAATATAGAATACTCCAATGAAATACCAGAACAAGTCTTTTACCACCAAAATAAACACAAATTGAAGTATTCCTTCTCTTTGTTTTATGATTGCTGAAGAAGGCAGACGTTTTGGATATTCTTGGATAAAACATGTTGCCACCAGCAGATAAGAAACATTTGTTTATTTCTGTATATATATGTTCTTTAAAATATACAATCATTTCTCCGAAATATATACTAAAGCAAATTATTGTTTTTATTTCTATATTTATATCTTTATTTTGTTGTATGATTTTATGATACATGATTTTGTTTGTAATATTATAATCCAGTTGTGGTCATTTTAACCTTAAAAATACAAATATAAAAAAATAACATTCAGACAAGGCCAACACAGCAGCAGAACACCACAACAGTTTGAATGTAAATAGTGTAAATAATGATAACTCTTCATCCCAGAATTCAGACAGAAAATATAAAAAACTTACTGAATTTTTAACTACTACTCCACCCCATCCCACTGCCAATAAATGAGATAGGTCAGAAACCAGATTATAAACAGAGCAAGGACATTTTTTATTGTAAGTTGTCATTGTAACTCAGTTGAATGGATTTTGGATTGTCAAGATGTAAATTGCCCAAGAATATTATAAAAATATTCTTCTTATACTTCAGCAAAAATATGAAATTCTTTTGGATGGAAATCAGTTGATTGAAAGCAGGTGAGTAAAATCCCCCCCCCCCCCCCACATGTCTATATTTCTGAGTTGAGATATTGTAGACAAAGACATAAGAAACAATATTCAGAAGTTTCAAGGTTGCAGTTCTTACAATAGTGCAGAAAATCGATAATATATATACATATATAAATCGATACCAGGAAATCAAAATTTGATTTACATCCATTCATTTTCTTTCAGTCTACAGTTTCGCTTTAACTGGAAACAACTATTGCTTTTTAGTCTTTCATGCCAACGTCCAAAGAGTCTGAGCTCCAGGACCATGGATTAGTTTTAAAGCTTTCATTACACCCAATCAATGCTGGGCTATACTGCTAGTAGATAAATAAATAAAACATTAGTGGCAAAAGTCAAGTGTTACTCTCGTGAGATGTATAATCCCATGACTTTAGACTTGTCATCTCACACTATATAAAAATCAGTGATGAATTTAAAATTTCTCTTCTTTCCAAACATAATGAACATGATATGATCAGAATTAACGTAGGAACTAATTGCATTGATTTGTTTTCTCTCTATGCAAGCATACAAAGTAGACACTTTTGAAAAAATTGATTTCAATGGTATTAAAACTTTTTTTTTTTATCCTGTGACTCTAATGAGTCATTGGGACACTACATGTACTGCAGCTGCAATAGAAGAGTTGTTTTTTAGGGTATGGCAGCCTGATGGAACCCAACCCTCTCCAGGCTGGTTTGAATTCAGAGTTTTCCTTCTCCAGAGACCAGTTGCCACCCAAGGCTATAGAACCCAGTCTGCTTTACTATTTACCCATAGCTGGGGGAAGAAGAGATTGATTCATAGCTTTCCCAAGGGAATTAGCATATAAGTGAATGTAATGAATTTGAGTGGAATTCAAACTTGGCTTTCCAGTTTCAAATTCCACTCGAATCAATTACATTCACTTACATGCAAATTTAGATAGATTTTGTTTTCATTGTCCTTTCTTTATATTTCAGATTATGCTTTTGTACTTCCTTAAACAAACTTATGACATATTTCTCAACTGAAATACATCTTAATATATAATCATTTTAGGGATAATTAAAAATGCATCTCTGATATTTATATATTAATTGATGCCTCCCACTCTAGTTGACACAATATAGCATGAGTTGTAAATGGAACAAGTCAGGCATTAATCCTTCATGTCTAGTACCTGTTCATTGGGGTCAAGTTTGGTCACTGTACTGGTCAGGGAAGCTATTGAATGTCTTGCAGAATATGGTATCTAACATGGTCATTATGTGGATGAGTATTATCTTGCTAGAATAGCACATCACCTTGCTACTGCAGGAATTGCATCAGAATGGATTGAATAATATCCTGTATGTACATGTCATTGTTCAATGTTCCTCCATAAACAGTAGAATCAGGCAAAAAGTTGTAACATTAAGGCACTTCACACCATTATACAAGGATTTAATCCTATGTGTCCTGAGTGAATACACTTTGGAAGATATTACTATTCAGGCACATGCAAATGGTGGTCATCACTTACACAAAAGAAGAACCTACTATTATCACTGAACACTACAGAGCACCAGTTTATCCCCAGATTTTTTACCTTTACTTATGTGCAAATAAGCTTTGAAAAGGTGTGAATCCCCCCCTAAGCTATGGGTTATATTATAGGATTTATATCTGGAAAACTATTCTCAAAATAGGTAGATATGGATAAAATAATTCACCAAATAAATATCATATGTTTTTTAATATGATAGTAATCAATTACACTATTTGAAAAATTTTAATCTATTGAAACAAAACATGTGGAAAATAATTGTAGGATTTCTTTGATTTTATCAGAAATAACTTTTGAGAATAGATCACTTTGTAGTTTTACTTTTTATCTTTATTTCTGGCTACACAAGAAAATTTGTTCTCCGCTATAATTTTCTTCATTATGTATTTTTTTAATTTTTGAACAGATTTTGGGTTAAATTAATGCATAAACTTATAAACATAAAATTATTAACAATTTCAACTCGTGACCTATTAATATGGACAAATGATAATTGACAAATGACAATTTTCCTATTTATTTCATAAATTTTAAACTTTTTTTTCAAGATTAGGTTTACCAAAAGCTATGATAGTAAATTCTAATCAAATTCATAATTCTGTAATTTTACTGATGCTTCTTAAATTATTTTCTTTTCCTTTTTTGACTCACAGTCTTCATAAGAACTTGATTGAACATTTAAATGCTGAGATTTTCCTCAACACAATCAGTGACATTAGTGTGGCCGTTGAATGGATTAAACATACTTTTCTTTATATCAGAGTAAGAAAGAATCCAACATATTATGGTAAGATTTTGAAATGTTTCCATCCATTTTTGATGAAAAGGAATTTCAGCAATGGTTCAGATTTCTAAAATTTGGTTTTGATTTGACATGAATTTCTGAAGATCTATTTTATCATTGAACAAGCTTTTATTTCTTATTCTAAACAAATTTCTCTCTGTCGCTCTCTCTCACATACACATTGACATGTAAGAATTCAGAGTAAATAATATATAGCAATATGAATCAGTAGAGCTTGCTTCAGTTTTCTTGACATTGCTGTGTCCATAGAAATATACATAAATAAACAAATAATTAAACTGTCACTGTGTCATGCCTACTGAAAATAAATAAATAAAAATTAATTATAGTGCCAAAAATAATTATTATACAATAATTATCATAATTATAATCTAAATCTAAACTTATTTATGAATGGAACTTTGTGTGTGTGTGTGTGTGTGTGTGTGTGTGTGTGTGTGTGTGTGTCCGTTACCTATAGACTCTGAAATGGCTGAACCGATTTTCTTGAAAATTTACACAGTTGTACTATAAGCATCTGTGAGTGTTCTTAGCTAGGTTTTGTGTCGAGGTACCCCTGATAAATATTGAAAGTCGATAATCGAAAAAATTGGGTTATAGAAGGAGTGGTCCGATTTTAATCAAATTTGATACACTCATAGACAAAGACATAAGAAACGATATTCAGAAGTTTCAAGGTTGCAGTTCTTACAATAGTGCAGAAAATTGATAATATATATAAAAAAGGCAAGATGTTTGTGTGTGTGTCTGTTTATCTGTCTGTATGTCCTTTATACAAATCCACAATTTTTATCCGATTCTCACCAAACTTCATATAAATATTCTTTAGGCTGAGTCTGAGATCCAGGACCATGGATTAATTTTAAAGCTTTCATTACACCCGAGCAACGCTGGGCTATACTGCTACTTATTATTAATTCACTCATTCATTTTTCTCTTCTACAAACACTCTTGCATTCTGTGTAGTTTCAGGATCCCCACACTACTACAT
Source organism: Ascarosepion bandense (assembly GCA_037127315.1). Classification (NCBI taxonomy): domain Eukaryota; kingdom Metazoa; phylum Mollusca; class Cephalopoda; order Sepiida; family Sepiidae; genus Ascarosepion; species Ascarosepion bandense. The sequence goes on from JBBBDQ010002344.1 coordinate 304,062, forward strand.
AAAAAAATATCAATGAAAAAGATAATTTCTTTTTGGTATTTGTTTTTATTAAGAGTGGCACCTTGGGTTCTAAGAGGCAGTAGGAAGACTGACATCACAGGAGTGCATTCCTTCATAGGTGATATTTGCTGGTTGTAAACCTGGGGTATATCAATGCTTCAGAATTCTTGAGACCCTCTGATGAATTCGTGTTGTTTTAAAACCAGACAGAGGCAATCCATCACTGACAGAATGCCCTGCCCACAAGGCAATCCTGTCAATCGCTGATCTTTCTGGCTCTGGCCTTTGCATTCTGTAACATTACCTCACATTTTTCTTTTTCCAAATACATAGTAATATGTGTTTTAAATCATTGCCAAGTGTCACTTCTTTGCTTATTTGTCCATCTCTTGCTATGTCTCCAGAAAGCAGTGGCTGTATACCCAAGTCAAAAGAAATATTATACAACATAACAAAACATACATTCAGAACATATCATATAACAACAGATAAACCTTTGCAGGAATGCACAACAATATAAAACAAGACAATTATCATTCCACTAACACTAGCATAAATACATAAAGTGTAAAGACCATCTCCGGATTTTACAGTATCCCATAAAGTTGTTGGGTCATTTCATGCAACTTATTCTAGTGGCGTGGCATTTTTTAAGATACCTGTAGCAGGAATGCAAAAAAACATTTGTTCAAAGCTGCCCATATGGCTGTTACATTTTTCTTTTCTTTTTTCTTTTTTGTTTGGCCTGTCTGCACAAAGCTGTAGGGATATTTGAAAATGTTTTCCTGTTTGCTCTTTGGCAAGACCAAAGAATGGTTCTTTCACTTTTTTTTAACAAGAATTATATATGTCTTCAGTTCACAATTCATGTGTGCTATCTGGTTGGGAGTGCCCACCGTCCACCGTGTTCACACCAAACAATTTTTTATGGTTTACTGCTTTTATCTCTTAAAACAAATTGGCTTAAATTATGCTTAAGTGACAGAATGTAGTTTCATTTAAAACATTTCTTTGAGCACGTTAACTAAATCTCTTGTATTTTTCTTTTTCCTACTCTTTTCGTCTATACTACACATGACTTTCTTTCCAACACTAGTTGCCCAATTCTCACCCTTCATACTAGATTTTTGTATATGTTCAAAGTCTTCTTCCTCCATTTCTTTTAATGCAGCAAGAGTGAAATGTTAGCTGAGTTACTGCGATTATCATACACCCATATCTATAGAGATCATCTACTCTTCTCCGCCTTTGTTATAAGTCTATACCTACTATTGCAATTACTACTACTATGATCCGTGTCAGATCTCTCATCTGTCATGTTGTCATCCTGATACCTATCAAATGCCCAATTTTAGGTGCACACTCCTCTATCCATATTACTATTTGGATTCAAGAACCTATTTCTATTTCTACTATTACTTTAGGCCATATCATTTTCTTCTGTTCTCCTTTGAGGCATCACAATATGACATTTTGTCATCAGAATATCTGACTTATCTCCCAAATTATCTCATTAGAGTCTCCATTTATTTTCTGGGCACTTGCCTCCTTTGTTATCTGAGTTGTTCACAGATTCATCAGAGTGCACCACTGCTGCTTGGGTTACCTTTTTTAGCAGCCTGTTATCAATGGCAATTATCTATTCCTCAATATTCACTGCTCTAAGGTGTTCAGCACAGGTCTTAACTACCAAGTTAGTTAACTGATCCTTGATCTTATAAGATATTGGACTGGTCTTCTTGGCTACTACATAATACTGCTGCCATCTCATATCTAATTTGCCCCTATTTATGATGGTTTCTATAACAGACTAAATCTCCTACTTTAATGTTAGTTGAAATGTTAGATCTTTGTTACAGAATGTAAAGGCCATTGCCAGAATGTCAGCAATTGGCCAGAGTGCCTCATGAGTAGGGCATTCTGACAATGATGGATTACCTTTGTCTGAATATAATGTGAATTCAACAGTGGGTTTCAAGAATTCTGAAACGATCATATGTCTCCCACATCCATGTTTGTGACTGGCTACTATCACCTACAAAGGGATACTGAGGCAACATGTGGCATGCACACATGTGACGCCATTCCTCCTACTGCCTCTTAGAATCCAAGTTATCACTTTTAATAAAATGAGTACCAAAAATAAATTACCCTTTTTGTTGATACTGTTTTATGTAGTAGTGTGAGAACCCAGAGATGACACAAAACAAAACACCTTTCTATCTAACGTTTCCTTGCTTTCTTCAAATTATCTTTAACTAATATAAATGCATGGTGTTGTTCCTGTAACACAGTATTGTGGTGTTCATCTCCATAATGAGGATGATGTAGTTTTAAGATATTATCTTGCAGCAGAACAACATCCCTATTATAAAGTAAGTAGTAGGGGGAAAATTTTGTCACTAACATTAAACCTAATTACTCTGAGCATCTAGTTAATATATAAATCCCATAATGTATCTTTATCACTAATTCTATTTGATAAAGTATTGTGCATCATCCTGTGCAACCATTCCACCTTACCATTGCCTTGTAGATGGGAGAATAATATTGCCATGTGGTGTATATTTAAATCTAACGTCCCTTTCATAACTTAATTAACATTCTCTGTACCATTACCTGTTGCTAATTGAAGAGGGGCATCAAATCTACTGAATATTTTATCCACTTATAAGTGGATAAAATAAGTCTCCAACACTGCAAAACAAGCGGATAATAAATAATATTCTTTTTGTTTTTCTTCATTTGCATGTGTATTTGAAATTGTTGTGACCAAGTGAATGGTTTAAGAAATAACAAGACAAGTGTTATAGAAATATGGTATATTTAACAGTAAATACAACAGAAGAGTATTACTTAGCTAGTGCATGCGTTGGTTGTCCAGTGTTCAATCAACACAACTGTTCCTCCAAGACCTCCTCTCCTACTAATCTTATAGTAGGCGGAAGAATCCAAGATAGACTCTTCAGAGGGAGGACACTACAACAGAAATGAAATCTAATAATATTTTTTTATCTCTGGGATTTTTTTATTTTAGAAATGTATATCGTTATTTCAATAAAGACACAAGCTTGAACTTACTGTCATCTGAAATGTTGGTTGCTTTGACAACATAGCAGCCCATAATCAGAAACACTACTCAACTGAAGTGTCTGCTGCATAAAAAATAACATCTTTCAAGAAATAAGCAATCATTCTTTTTATCTGCAAATTGCTATCACTTCTTGGGAGAAATAGAGGATTGGTTTCCTGTTCTTTCTCTCCATTTTTTAGTTTTATTTCAGAGTAGTCTTTTCCTCTGCACATCAGTGAAAAAATGAATGCAACAGACTAGGCTGGTACTGTGGTGTGTTAGATAAATAAGAATAAAGCATATTGAAATATACTCTTTCCTCTTTACTAATAGAATGACAGAGAAACTCTCTCTCTCTTTTCCTCTCAACGCATACATCATTTTTCTTCTTTTCTGTTCTTTCACACTTCTAGTAAACTAGTTTATAACCTGGACATAACTTATTTGGTCAACTGGTGTTATGCAAAAATCAACCAAAGACTAACACTCCTGCCAAAATCAAAGCAGAAATGTGTAGGTGTTAAGAAAATATAAAAAAGAACAGTGAACACAAGTGTAGCCTCTCTTTTCCTCTTCATTTGGTTCACAGCTCACATACACATGCATGTGTGGAGTTCACATCAGCTGTTGGAGATTCAACCAACACACCAACCAGTCAAAGAAAGATGTGCTTAAATAATATTTACAAAAAAATTTACAGAAAACCAATGAATTAATTCAAGAGACCATTCACACACTCAAATACTGGAACAAATTATAACATAGCACTTGCAAAGAGCAACCTGCTACTACATTCCACAAGAATGACACATATAGAAACAAATATGCTATATTCATATGAATATATGTATACACAGAAGAAAAACTCTTTATAACCTCAACACAGCAATACATATGTAATAATGAACATTCACATGTAACAAAAGATATGGAATCAACAACAAAAATAAAACGATGATATAGTTAATTAACTTTGCTCAACTATTATCACAACCACATCTATACCCTAGTATATCATAGAACTCAGAACACCAATTCCACTTTTCATACAAAAAAATACATTATACTCCCTCTACATAAATAAGAAACTCTACTCAACTAAAGATATTATTTTTATGGCTACCTCATAAAAATCGTACAACTAGCTGTACCCTGGTTTTGCCAACAGAAGTTTTTTTGCATTTCATAAATAAGCAAATTTTAAAATTTCTCCTTTTATTTCCTTGGATGTAAATAGAAGATAGTAATAATAAGACATCACTGTTTGGAATAATAAAATACGTCTGAATTTATTACTGTTATTGTATTTTAAGGCAAAATCATTGATGCATCTATCTTCTTATCTTTGACATAGTTTTACTACTACAAAACACTTTTAAATTTTTAATAGATTTACTGCATTTATTTATACACAATTTAAAAAAATGTATCAAAAACTAAAATGTAATTTCCTCAATTTACATGCATGAATGAAGCATTACATACAAATATCTCAATGTCCCACTGTAAAACAGTTTCTTTCATAGACATATATTATTTACATGCAGCCTACTGTTCCTACCTTTGTTGTTGTTATCATTACGTTTCTGGTGATTGTTGATTTGGTTAACCTTCAAGGAATTCTAAATTGAACCCTTTATTTAATCTAAGAATTTGCATGCAAATAACTTAAATAATGATAACTCCTTATCTCAGAAATTGCACAGAAATGACTGCTTCTTGTTTGACAAGAATGCTAATTTATTTCTCATAAATTTCTGCCATGAGATATTGTAGTTGAATACTTTTTTTGAGACAAACATTAATTTTGATTAAAAGGCACTATGCAAACTGAGGAATGTTTTTATGATTATATATACAAAAATAGGGGGTCATATTGAAAGAAATATGGTACTTTAACATCAAAAACCTAGACTGAGATGCAGAATTACGACAAGAATGACATGTTCTTCCGGAGTTCCTAAAAACTTAACACTTTTTGTTGTTTTTGTTTAAATGTAAATATGAAATGTTGTTATTTCTACTACTACTTTAATGAATTTCTCTTATTATTTAATGTATTTGTTTCTTTTTTATTGTTCCTGATTGATTAATCAACTACTTTTCTTGTCTATATTATTCCTTAAAGATTTTGTCCTTGATATTTCTTGGAAAAACTTTATCCTTACAAAGGCCTTGATATTAGTTGGAGATAACTCTAAGTATTTTCTACTAGTTTAATGAACTATATAACTGAATAATATACAGATATGGTATAGTCATAGTTGGGATGACTAGTATGGTTTAGATGTGGTTGTAATAATAAATGAATAAAGGCCAGGTTTGTATGAGCTATACTATCATTTTATTTTTTGTTGTTGATTACATAAGGTTAGATATTTTTTTAATATGTGAATGTTCATCATTATATATGTATGTTTCAAGTTATAGAGAATTTTTCTTTTGTGTATATGTATATTCATGTGAATATAACATATTTGTTTTCAAATGTGTGTGTCTGATGTAATGTAGTAGTTGTTGGCATGTGCTATATTATAATGTTTTGGTATTTAAATGTGTGTGGATTGTCTCTTGAATTAATTCCTTGTTTTTCTCTCTATTTTTTTTTTTGTGAATATTTTTTAAGCACATCTTTTTTTGACTGGTTGGTATTGGTTAAATCTCCAACGAGATGATGCAAGCTCCACACAAGCATGCATGTGCGATCTAAAGAGCAAGAAAAAAAGGCTATGCATGTATTCACTGTTCTTTTTATATTTACTTAATGGCTATACATTTCTGTTTTGATTTTGGTGGGAGCATTAGTGATTGTTTTGCTTTCACATGATGCCAGTTGACCACATAAGCTATGTCCGAGTTATAATCTAGGTTACCAGAAATGTGGAAGAATAGAAAAGAAGAAAAATCAGGTATGAAAGAAAGGATATAAGGAGACAGAGTTTCTCTGTCACTTTATTAGTATAGAGGAAAGGGTATATCTCAATATGCTTTACTATTAATTACCACTCAGATATAGTATTTTGAAAGGGAATTTTTAATTTTTTTAGAAATTATCCACTTACTGTTATATTTTTTATTGTTAATATTTTTTGTTATACTATTATGCATTTATAGTTTTTAATTATTAATATACATACTTGTTTATTTTTATTACTAGTTTTATTACTTAAACCTTTTTTGTTTTTTAACAATGTTTTTTTAACAATATTTGACTAGAAGTTTCTTATTTTTCTTATTTAATGTCTTCAAAACTTGAGTGTTTTGAGTCTTAACATTTATTTTTATTCAAGTATTAAATGTTTATTTTATTTGAATGATAAATTTTGTAATGTCATAAATAAGTTAATTTTTTAATTTTTAATTGCCTATAAGTTTCTTATTTAATCTCTGTAAGTAACATTTTTAATTTGGATGGGGACATATTTTAAAATTTGTCTGAGCATTTTGAGTCTTAACATTTATTTGAATGCTAAATGTTAAATTTAATTGAATGTTAAATCTTGTAATGTCATGAATATGTTAATTTTTTTTTAAATTCACAGTAAAATTCTTTACTCTTTGGATTTGGATTTATTTTTGAGTTTACTGAGGTATTGCTTTATCTGATATTTTTTTAATCTTTTATTGAATCTGTAATGAACTATACTAGGTTTTTCTGGCTCATACTAAATTAAAATTTAGTAATTTTTTTAATAGGAATAGATAGGCTCTCCTATCACCTGGTCATTACTCCTTCTCCTTCTCTTAAACAGGAGTAGAGTCTCATCTCTTCTTTCCTGTTTAAAAAGAGGTTCCCTGTTTCTTTCCTCTCCTCGGATCTTAATAGTGGTGTTGTTGCAAGTTTTTTTATGATGTGTGTGTATGGTGGTGATGTCTCTTCATACTAAATCTCCAGGTTGGCAGTTTTCTGGTTGCTGCTTCTGACTGATGTAATCAGTTTTCAAGTAGGCATCTATGAAGATGACAGTACCATTTACTCCCGTCGCAATAAGAAATCTGCCTAGGCTGACTAAGTAAACCTGCCATTCAAAAGGACCTAGAATTTGTTGCTAAATGTGGTAGGAAATGGCTTGTAAATTTTAATGACTCTAAAATGAAACTGCTCTTGTTTAACCACCATAGAGAAACTTTCTTGCCTACCATCAGAATGGATGACACTAATCTCCTAGAGAGCAACAAACTTAAAGAGCAACACACCAAGGAGGTCTTACTTTCTTTGAGAGAGTAAAGCGTCCTTGGGTTACTCTCTCCATTGATCTCAAATGGAATGACTACATCAAATCCATAGCTGCATCAACTGCTAGTGAAGGTCGGGTCATTGTATCGGGCCAGTAAGTTTTTCTTATCTTGCACATTTATAAATCTACCATTTGACCGTGAATTGAATACTGTTGTCATATTTGGTTGAGTCTTCTTGCTATTCATTTTGATGTTCTTGACAAAATCCAAAGGATGATTTGCAATATAATCAATCCAGACTTAGAAGCATGCCTTCAGTCACTTTCTCACCAACATGATGTGACTTCCCTCTGTCTTTTCTAAAATTATTTTCATGGCAACTTTTCTGACAAGCTTTTTGCCCTGGTGCCCCAACCTTACTCGTGCTACTAGATTGGCATCTAGGTACCACCCTTTTACTATCAAAATAGTTAAATATAACCACCTCTTATACTTTAACAATTTCTCTTCTTGCATTTAACCATTTGTGGAACTATCTACCATTTACTTGCTTCCCTGACAGCTACAATCTCCAAACTTTTAATTGCAATGTCATTATCTCCTTGATTCCCATCTGTCTTTTATCTTTTCTTTGACATTCCTTGTACCTTTCTTTTCTCTCACTGTAACCCCCTGTGCACCAGTGGTACAACTGCCTTGCTTGGGGTGAAATGATTATAAAAAAATATAATAGTTTTTATAAAATCCTGAATGTTAATGAAATTTTCATCAGTTTATAATCAGATTTCTTTCTATATTCAGGAATATCAAGTCAAATGACAGAAGACCAATTAGAAAAATACTTGCAAGGTAAGAGATTTAACAGCTCACATCATTGTTTTGTCATTATACTGGATCCTTTAATAAACTTAAATGAAGAGAAGGCATGAAATGCATGAAATAACATAAAAGCAAGAGCAAATAGATTTTATTGACAACATCATAGTCATCATTAAGTACTATTTCCGTTTTTATCTTCTCAGCAGAATCCCCTACTAAACTATTTTAAAATTTTTATCATTTTCAGCAAGCCTATTGATGTGGCCTTGGTTTTAAGACCACTCAAAGAAAACATGAACGCAATGGATTGGGTTAAATACATATATTGACAACAATATAAAGTACAATACAACATATAATAAATACAGATAGTCAATCAAATATAAGCACTTAGCAAAGTCTTGAAGTATTGTAATAATGCTACTACTACAGTTACTCAAGTTAGTCACCTGTCAAGTACTGTCTCCTGGCTTAAATAGAATCTGGATGAGTTCATTCTGATATGTGGGTAATGCTCCCACAACACCTATATATAAGACAGATATTCATTTAACATATGGGCACACACATGTCATGGGTCTGTCTTATATTAGACAGACTCAGCAGGTGTGTATCCATAAGTTAAATGAATCACTTAGTTCTGCAATGAACTTCAGCAGTAACTTGGCCATATGTTGATGAAAAACAGATTTGCAAAGCACAATTTATTGCTTTTAGAAATTCTAAAAGGTCATTTGGGTCAGGTTTGTTGAAGATGTCTTTCAGATTGTTTTCTTGATAGTATCTTAATCACATTTGTTCAAGATCTATGCAGCTTATTAGTATATGTTTCACTATGTAGAGCTCCTGACAATAATAATAATAAAATACTATAATAGTATACTTCTGCAATATATGAGCTTTTAAAATAGTATATACACAGCATGTATCTGAACTTTTACAGACATATTCAGATCTAACCTTTTACAACAGTATATACACAGAATGTATCTAATATTTTATAACTGTATACACCTGCTTTATCTAACATTTTACGACTGTATATTCCTGGTGTATCTAATGTTTTACAACCGTATACTTCTTGTTTATCTGATCTTTTTCAAGAGTATATACACAGAGTGTATATAACATTTTACTACTGTATACTTGTTGTGTTGTGGCTCATACCATGTGACATCCGGTCGCCCAGGTGTATAAAAGACAATGTGCGTTTAGCGCGAGGAGTTATCATTATCACGGACTTCGTGAAGTAACACCTACTAGTGTAAGAAACTGTAAATATTGTATATACCTCTTCGTTGTACCACTGGTAATAAAGTAGTGTATCACTGTGTATCTCTTCATTCCATGATACAACAATACTCCTGCTGTATCTAACTGTTTACAACTGTATACACCTGATGTATATTATCTTTTACAACAGTATATATGCAAAGTGGGTATAAGCTTTTATAACTATACTCTTGTTGTATTTATCCTTTTACAACAGTATATACACAGAGTGTATCTAACAGTTTTTAACTCTATGCTCCTTGTGTATCTAACCTTTTACAACTGTAAACTCCCAGTGTATCTAACCTTTTACTACTGGTATTTCCTGCATATTTTATTTCTTGCTGAAATGAAGGGAATTTTTTTTATCCATGTGTTCATAATATCAATTAATTATTTTTCAAACTTGAAATTAAGAATCATTTATTAATTTTACTATTTATACTAGATTAGAAGAATGTTTTTATTTTTCCCCAAACTCATTTCACATGTTTATTGAGAAGAATTACAAAGGGAGAATTGCTGAATTATCATAAGCTCACAGATATTTAACATATTCTTCAATCAGCCTGCCTACATAATGAACCCAACATTTGTATTATGCTGGAGAAGAGAAAGGGTAATGTTAGTAATACCTGAGATCCTGTTAAACTCTCATTTGTACAGAATATCAATTTTGTGTAATAACATGTTTAGCTATCATTAAACATTGACTTCATTCAGGAATATTTTCATAATTAAGTCTAAAATTTAATTGAATATTTTAAACATTTTTATGATCATTCTCTTGATGCTAAATTTACACTCAAAGAAGTCTTTTTTGCATTTGTTCCTCTTATTGCAGATCTTTGCCTACAAAACCTTAATAACTTGGCTAGTATCAACCTAATCAAAATGGATGAAGACAATTTTGATATAAAACCATTAGGTGAGTGCACAAGAGAAATACAGAATCATTTTTTAGAATTATCTGGCAGGGAGTGGGATTTTATTTTTTCTAACTAATATGATAAATATACTTTTGAAAGCAAGCAATAACAGAGTGATATTTATTCAGAAGTTTCATATACAGTACTGTTTACAGGATTATTAGAAATGTAGCTGTTGATAATTGTTTAGTATTTGTCTATATTCCTGAGATGAGGCAGTATTTACACTATTTACATTATTCAAACTATTGTCTACATCTTTGTTACCATTTTCATGATGTTTCGGCAATTGTACTCTCTGGCCTTCTTCAGGTACTTGAAATTACAATAACTGGGTGAAGCCTCTTCTGGTAGTCATGAGTTATCTCCCATTAGCCCAACATTTTAAGTTATTTGTTCACCACTGCTGTAGCCTGGTATTGAACTCACAACTTTTTGGATCAAGTCTATATCCTGGGCCATGTGTCCTTGAGGACAACAGTGATTGAATTTCTGGGACTTATGAACTTAATGTTTCAGTAACCTTTTTTACTAGAGTTCATATTGCAATTTTTTGATGGTTTCTTCAGTATTTTTTATGTTAATGGTTTTCTGTAGTAATTTTTACCAGAATTCATATTCTATTTTTGATGTTCATGGTTTTCTCTAGTATTTTTTTACCAGAGCTCATATTACAATTTTTGACATTAATGATTTTCTCTGGCACTCTGTATTACTGGTTCCCATAGTGTATTTATCTCTATGCTTGGTCAACTTAGGAGATTTTTGTAGCCTTGCATATGCACTGATTTCTTAAGTTTACAAAGTTTCCAGTGGTGTTCTCTATCTATTATTTCAACTTCATCCCATAGGGGGCAGTGATTCAATTTCTCTCTCTATATGTGGTCAGCTACGCCTTATTTTTCTATCTTCCCTCTTGCAATGTTCTTGTAGCCTTACCTTAAGGGGGTGGCCTGTTTCTCCTTTATATTTCTTTCCACAGCTACATGGAATGGGAGAGATACCTGCAAAGTGTAGAACCACTTCTGAAGATCATTCGGATGTTATATGGACCACAGATTATTTGTATTTTCTCCAATAACCCCTTAATATATGGAAGACAGACTGAGGCTGTTTTCTGAAAGTTGTTATTCTCATGCACCCTCTCTTTCATGTTTGTTGGAGTTGTTGTCATGTACCCTGGATAATTGTTTTGTTGTAGGGTACTGCTTATACTGACAATTTACTGTTCGCATGACTCTGGGTTGCCGCTTATGACTTTTGCTTGATGTTGCAGGCAGTGATGATCCCACTTTTTACATTGTATGAGTGGTGGAAGTTAAAGTTGAAGTATTGTTCGGTGAATGTTGGCTTGCTGTATATGGATGTCTTGAACCCCCTCTCTGCTTGAGCTATTAGCACATCCAAGAATACCAGTTTGTTATCACTCTTTTTTGTTCATCATGAACTGTGTGGTCAGAGTATGAAGGTGTCAACAACATATCTCAGCCATAAAGATGGCTTTAAAAATGTGGATTCTTATGCCATTTCTTCAAAGTATTCTATGTGTGGGTTAGCCATTTATGGTGATAATGGGGAACCCATTGCTAAGCCTTCATCCTGCCGATATATGTTCAATCCCAATCCAAAATGTGTTGTTTGTGTGCAGAAAGTCAGCATCTCCACCAGGTTATCTAGTGGAATACTGGTACATTCTTCTAGGGATGAGTCTGAAGCCAGTCTGTCCCTGACTACCGATAGTACCTCCATCGTGGTTACCTTGGTGAGCAGACTCACCACATCCAGGCTCACCATCTGGTTGCATTGGATGGGAGCATCTTTGATAAGTTCCACAAAGTGGGCAGAGGTTCGAACATATGAGGGTGACTTTCCTATCAGTAGGTCAATTATATCTACAAGGAAGCGACTCAGAGGGTGGCACACCAAGCTTAGGCTGCTAACAATCGGCTTGAGCAGAATACTGTCTTTATGAATCTTAGGTAGACCATACATGTGAGGTAGCATGCTGTAATGTTGAGACAACTGCCTGTATGTCCTAGGCTGGAACTGGTCCTTGTTCTTGATTTGGATCTGTAACAGCTATCATTCTGTTTTTAATGTGGGGTCTTTCTTTATCTTGCTATAGCTACCACTTCTAATGAGGTCTTCTAGTTTCTTGGTGTATTCAGTTTTGTCTATCACTACAGTTGCATTGCCTTTGTCAGCTGGTAGTATGATATTGTTTTCATTCCTCTATAGGGTCCTGATTGCCAGCACTCGACCCCCGCCACCGCTATTTTGTGATGTTTAGTTTGGGTGGCTTGGCTTTCTCCAATGTCTGTCTCACTTTCCATCTTAGCTCATTTGCTTGAGTCTGAGGGATGTTCAAGGATATTTCCTCAGAAGAGGTTTTGCACAAGGAATGAGAATGATATATCACAGTGATTGTAATAAAGGGTTTGGTTCAAAATTCCAAACACCTGAAGAAAGCCAGAGCGTACAACAGCTGAAACGTTATGAAAATAGCAACAAAGATGAGGACAATAGTTCAAATAATGTAAATAGGATAATTGTTTACTGGATTATTTGAAATGTTGGCTATGATAATTGGTTACAGGATTATTAGAAATGTAGATTGTGATAATTGTTTACAGGATGGTTAGAAATGATATCAAATCTACCATAGTATTAAAGAATGGAAAAAGCATGTTAACAGGAAAATACTTTTATATATGATTTGTAAAAAAGTCTCTGAAGAGGTGAAAATGTAGCCTTGTAAAAATAATCAACTCTCAAATAAAAAGGAAATGAAAAGAAAAAAGCAGATAAAGTGTAAATTCCAACTTTTTACATTCCAGAAATTATGAAGGAATTTTACAGAAATCTTTTCTTATTTTAGTCCTGTTTCTTCTTGTGAAGATAGTTTTCATATGATAATGAAATAGACTAAATACAGAAAGATTTCCTAATGGCTCTTATTGTGCTGCCCTGGACAAAATGCTGAAAAGCATCTTGCTTTAGACAGCCAGCTTAAACTCAAATTTGCATGAACTCACAAACGAATTTCATTGAAAAACAAAAGATTTTCAATGAAATTTGTCTGTGTGTTCTTGCGAATTTGAGTTTAAACTGGCTGTCTAAAGCAAGATGCTTTTCAGCATTTTGTCCAGGGCAGTACAGTAAAAAATCAAACTTATATGAAATGGCATAGAGGCAAAATGTGCGTGTGGATACAGGGACCAACAGGAAGAATCTCAAGATCCCGCCAAAGGACAATCTTGCTCACGTGGTCTTATCACATTGCCGAGAGTGGATAAAAAATGGTAGGGCATGATAAAGGACAGGAAATTAAATATAAAAGGAAGCGTAGTTTATGCTAGAAAGCACAAGAATAAAAGAGAAGGGAAAACTAAATAAAATAGAATAAAAAACAGTAACAAGAAAGACGTCGCAGTGGGACGAGAGGTAAAGGTAAACAAACAAAAAAAGAAAAATGGTGTCCGAATGAATTTGTCCTTGATGATGGCAGATCCGAGTTACAAATGTGACACTTATCATATTGACTTGGATTCTTATTCTGACTGCTAACTTGGATTGGTACTCTCACTATCGTGTGGAATGGCTATTTGAAACATTGTCCTTTTGTTTATACCTGGTACACAGATTGTTTATACCTGGTACACACATGTAGTAGTAAACACAAAACACATGTAAAAATATTTAACATAAAAATACTCAGCTCCATTTCCATGTATGTTACTTAAAAAGTATAAAATTTCTAATAACTTCATTACTATGCATGCTTAAAAACTGAAACTTTACAGATTATTAATTTGGTATATGTTTTAAATATTATGCAATTTTTATCTTTCTCAATAAATTATAAGTTAATTAAATTTTATTGAAGTTGATATGCACTCAATAACAATATAATATTTTAATAATCTTCAGTAAAAAGAGATTTTTATTTTGTGTGAAACAATATATAATTTGAATCTGTTTATATTTTTTTATTTTATTGAATTTTAATTTAAACAGATTTTTCTCCTCCAGAGAGAGCAGTTTTTCTCCTCTATAGAGAGCAGGAATGAAAGATAAATGTATATGTTAAAGAAGAATGGTTTTTCATCAGAAGTTATTTTCAACATAAATATGCTTTTGTTTTTTGTTGTTGTTTTTTTAACAATTTGAATGTTTCTTGAAAGTTGCTTTTTCAGTAAGCTTTGCATTTGTTATGATATTGATTTTGTGCATTTCAATTGGAGTAATGGAAATGTTTCATAGAACTTGATTTTATCGACTGTCTCTATATTGATGAATGGTTGTTTAGCAGAGATCTTTGTGCTTGCATGCTTGCATCTATTGTGCTAATATGCATTTAATATTACAACAAATGCTTCTATCTTATTCCAAGCAAAATTTGCTAAACAGACAGACAACATATATGTTTGTAGGGTGTTGGTTCTCATGCCACTGAGAGGAACCTGTTTTGGTAAGCTCAAGAAATCTCTGTGTTAAATTTATATCTTCATTTTGATTGATTTAAAATGCTATCTGGAAAGTAATGCTACCAGTATCTGTAGATAAGGTATGAAACATTTATCTTTATGCTGAACATTTGAAGCCAAAATTGGTTGAAATGAAATGAAAACATTAATATTTGTTCCAAGTGCATTCAAGTCTTAGCAATGGCAGATTGGCTCTCAAGAGCTACTTCATACCCAACTTCAACATTAGTATCCATATTAACCATTTTTCGTGATATAACATCAGACACTTTCTAACAGCAATATTAAATTCTTTTAAACATAAATGATGGACACTCATCTTAAATGAACAAATTAATTTTTCATTGTATCTCATGTTTGCTTATTTGCTACCAACAACAAATATGCTGATCTCTTTTTCAGATTTAGGCAAACTAATGGCTCGATACTGTATTGCTTTTGACACAATGAAAAAAATGAGCAAAGTAACTGGTTCAGAAGATATAAATCAACTGGTAAGCAGAATAGTATATTTTTGAAAAGATATTATTTTTAAACTTATCATTTGTTTTAGGAAGAATAAAGTACTATAATTGTTGTTGTAGTATCATATGTAAATGAAGAGACCAGTATATATAGAGAGTACTTGGAGAAATAGGACAGCAAAAAGCCTGTTGTCACAGAGGAAATGCACAGTTGTGCTATGACTACTGCTACTCACATTGATACATGAAACAGAATAATGGCATTGCCGGTAGGATCCATGATTTCACTAGATGACACAGAACACATAGAAACATGGATGAAAATTTATGTGGCATTTGCAAGAGTAAAAAAATTAAAAGACTCAAAGACTGATATAAGAGAAAATGAGATAATCAATTTATTTCTTGCTACAGTGGGGTGTGAAGCTGTGAAAAAAATCTCAGTGATGTGTAATCCAAGCAAGTTAGTAGAAATAATGTTTGACCAACTCATGAAAGAAAAGAAAATAAGACCAAAAAAAGATTTGTAATAGTAGAAAGAACCAAGTTTTTAGAAACAAGGCAAGCACATACAGGAGTCAATTATGCAAATATTTACATAGATTGAAAGAATGAGTAAACTATTTTGAATTTGAAAAATTTGAAAAATTAGGAGCACATGAAATGTCTACAGAAGATGAATTAATTCTTCTAAGATTAACTGAAGGCTTGCAAGATCAAAACCACAAGCACAAAATACTAGAATGTCAACAGAGTAGCAGAAAAAATTTGGAAGCCAGCATTGATTTTTTGCAACAGTTAGAGTTGATTAGAGAATTTAATCAACCAAAAGAAGAATTTGTAACATATAGAACAAGTACTAACAAATCCATAATTAACTGTATGTATTTAGGAAAAGGGATATGAGAAACAAGTACAAATGTCCAGCTTTGGGAAAAATATACTCAAATTGCAAAAAAAGATATATATCTTGATGTAGTGTATGTAGAAGGGACCATTATTCCTCATGTAGGCACTTTATCAAGATTGCAGTTCAAGAATGAAACAGAAGAAAAACAAGAAAATACTGAAGATGAAATAATACACTAGGTGGAAATGGACATTCTTTCTCTAAATAGACTCAAAATTGAAACAAAGCAAGAACTAATATTAAGCAGAACAGTCAGTCAGTTAAGTGCCATACGTGATACACGTTTGGGCGATCATGTCTCGAAAGAGACATGACTGACTGGGCAGAAGATTATCCCGCAGTAGGTTGCCATTGCTTTCTGCGGTAGACTGGTTGCCGACCAAGGCTATAGAACCCAATCCGTCCTGCTATTTAACCCATAACTGGAAGGAAGAGACGGATTAATACCTTTGCCAAGGGTATTTGCACGTAAGTGAATACAATGGATTCAACTGGAATTTGAACTCGTCTCCCCGGTTTCTCATTCCGAGCCAATATCCACTGGACCACAATGCACATCCTTAGAACAGTAGACCACAACGCACAGCAGAACAGTAGAGAGAATAAAAAATAATATAAGGAGCAATTGTAACAGAAAGTTAGTTGATGATTAACCAGAGAAAAGAATTGCCAAAAGTCACATCAATCAAGTTATTTAAGATGGGCAATAAAAATCATGGCATTAGATTTTGACATAGTTTACGTAAAAGGGAACACTATTCCTTATGAAGATTACAGTTCAAGAATGAAACAGAAGAAAGACAAGAAAGATAAAATAATACATTGGGTGGAACCAGACGTTCTTTCTCTAAATAGACTCAAAATAGAAACAAAGCAAGACCCAGTATCAAGCAGAATAGTAGAGAGAATAAAAACTAATGCATGGAGTAATTGTTCAATGGCAGAGAAACCCTTTAAAGCAACAAAGCACAAACTAACCATAAAAAATGGCATTATATGCAATGGAGATGCAATACTAGCTCCACAAATACTGAGGAGGGACATAATAAAAGGACTACATGATGACATACATTGTGCCATAACAGCAATGCAAAGAAAACTAAAGTTACAAGTGTGGCGGCCAGGATATTCAAAAGATGTAGAGGGATACATTAAGAGATGCCCAAAATTAACTTCAAGTAAGCAAAAATTCACTCATTGCCCAAGAAAGCAGAGCCTTGGGTTAGGATCCATATGGATCATACACATATCAGAGATAGGGGATTATTCTTAGTGTTAGTAAACTCATATTCAGGATGGCCAGAAGTTGCTAGAGTAAAAGACAGAAAGTCACCACAACAAAGCAAATACTAAGAATTATATTCTCAAGGAATCGAGTACCTCCAGACAATAGTCCCCAAAAATGCACTCGAATTTTGCAATGAAAATTTATATGCGTAGTTAAAACAAATTGGATACATCCCATATAAGACATCACAATATTACTCACAGTCTAATGAAAGAATGGTACAAACCCCGAAAATGAGATTGAAAGCATTCTCACCACTTACGGAAAACATAGAAACATATTTACCAAAAATGCTTCTCAGTTACAGATCTATTCCACATGCAGGTAGAAAACTGAAGATGAGGTGATGGATGAATATGAGGAGGAAAATGAAGAGAGGCTAAGATCACTATTAAAGAGAAAACTAGAGAGACAAGAGGAAGGACAGTAAAAAACAAAAATAATTAGGAGTAGTAAGAGAAGAAACGAAGGTGTATGACCTTTCCAATTCAGGGAGGTGTAGTATCTTATGCAAATGACGAGACTAGAGAGTACTTGGAGAAGTAGGACAACAAAAAGCCTGTCATCGCTGAGGACACACAGATCTGTGCTACAACTACTGCTACTCACATTGATATGCGAAACAACAGTTATTTTCACAGAAAATTAAAATTATTTGATCAAATATGAATTCCAGACAAGGCTAGATGTGTTCCTTTTACAGTATTGCTCTTGGCAAGGACATAAATCTATCTTCTTATGATCTATCTCATTGCTAGAAGTGACTTTATCACTAGAATACTACAGAGAAGATGTGATATTTTTTATTGCTTTTAAATGTAACCTAGTATTGGATCAATATTATTTAGAGAAGAGATAGGCATTGCCAAGTAACTTCACTTGATTTAGAGATGCTGTAAATTCACCAGCATAATATCTAATCAGTCTCCTAGGTTCTCAGACTAACCAATCGACCAACAAATCAACCAACTCTATTCCACAAGATATTCAGTTTAATGTTCTCACATTTAGTTTAATCAACTCAAGAAATAATTCATTGCAAAATTTCATACAGTATTGACTAACTAGTGTATTTTTGAATTGCAGTAGGAGTCAAGAACTTGAGTCAGTTTTTACTAAATGCTATCTTGTGGGAAAATGAAATAAAACCAATAAATCAAATAATAAAGAATAAAAAAAGAGAAAAAAAATCAATTTACCCATGATGCAAGTGATAAAGTAACTGGAAAAGGCTTTTGGTCACCAGAGATAGGTTTCGTGGTGTTGAGTTGGCAGTGATGAGTCATCTTCTAGTCCAAATTACTTACTTCAGGAGTAGGGCTGCAAAGCACATCCAAACTTCTGGAAAGGACAATCTATCTCTTTCCACTCTCCAATGTTTGGATGTGCTTTGCAGCCCTACTCCTGAAGTAAGTAATTTGGACTAGAAGACGACTCATCACTGCCAACTCAACACCACCAAACCTATCTCTGGGGACAACTCTCCTTACCGGCCTTCTCAGCATAAGGACAACTCAATGACATGCAAATTATGAAATTTTTTTGTTGACTTTATTTTTAATTTAAAAATTTATTGAAAATGTTGTGCGATTCCCTTCAAATATTCAGTTGAAGATTGATGTGAAAAAGAAGAAACAATCTTCAAAATTCTTTCATATACTTCATTAATTTAGAGGGCGGGGGATAGACTTCAATCGAAAAATGCATCTCAGTTTCATTGCACCTTTTGTAGCCCCATAATGAATCTCCATATTGTAGGGTGCGCCATCCCCAGCTCTATCTGAAGATATGAATTTGATCTCAGTGTTGAGTTGTCCTCATACTAAGTAGATTGGTGGTGAATTGTCCTGGAGTTGAGATGGGTTGGCCAGTGTTGAGATGGTGGTGTTGATATGTCCCATCTAGAGTAATTTAGTCATTCCATCTCAATGTAAAATTGATTTGTACTTGACCATTTTGACCATTGTTATCCATACTAACCCTAATTTATTTCTGAACCAAAAAAAAATGGATATACCAAAGAGACATTGAGAACTTTGCTTTTCTGCAGTCACCATAAAAGAATAGATGATCCATAGTAGAAACCCATCTTTACGTATGCTTAATCTTAAATGTTTATAACATGTGAACATGCATTGCACACAAACACACAACCTATCAATCACTTAATCTCCTTTGATTATGTAGATATTTTTAAAGAGTTACTGTTAACTTTAACAATAGAAGAAATCATTGTTTACTGATTATATAGAAAAAAGTGTTATGAGGATGCATTTATATACAAGAAATAATATTAATAAAGTCTACAAAGATGAAAATTTATAGAAGTGGGATTCTATTAAGTCCTACTTGTTATTACAAAAAAGTTTTAATTCATAAAGTAGTTGTAAAAATAGGGAAATTAGGAATAGAACATTTTGGAAGATCCTAGAATATTCCAGAAAAATCTAGAGAGTTCGAAATGATTCTAGAAATATGCAAATTAGGTGTTACCCCTATAAAAATAGGTTTTGGGAAGGGAGTAGTTAGTTGTTAAAAGGATTTGCTGACATTATCAACTCTGGCCTGATTCAGGATTTGTATATCCAGCCAAAAGAATATCTACTAAAAGTTACTGACAAACTAAAACCTGAAAGAGGACATCATGGAACTAAATGGGTAAATAGATTTTTTTGACTCTTTCATCGACCAAACAAAAATTTATTCTTTATATACACATTTGAGGGTTTCCAAAAGTATTGCACTTAGACTACTTTGCTAGCTTAACTGGGTAAAGATTCTTGACACCTTCCTTCCCCTTCGTAACACTTACCCGTAACTTTCTATTAGTAAACTATGTTTTCTATTTGAATGCAAAAACTGTATATTTGTAAATATTTTTATTTTGTGTTTTTGTAAATTAAATATTTGTCTGTGTTTTAGTTTTTTGTTTTGGTAAATCATTTTTTCTTTTGTTACAACTTATAACACATAACAAAAGAAAGAAGAGCAAGTTTATTGCTTATTTTTATTGTTGCATCAGAACAAGAATTGTTGTTCAAATGAAATTATTGTTTGTAATTGTTTTCCTTAATTTATTTCAGTTGATTTTACTTACTGGTAGTTCAGAATTCAAAGATATTCAGCTGAGAATAAATGAAAAGAAAATTCTCAATTCATTAAATAAAGATAAAACTAAAGCAACTATCAGGTAAATTACACCTATAGATTTTTTTAAACAATTCTAAGCATTTCTATAATCTTTTATCATACTTATAATAAATATTGCAATATGATTAAATATTTCTATGCAAAAATATCTATACAATTTTATCTTTGATGATAATGTTTTTAGACACATATCTGACAATTTTTTAATTACTTTTCTGTCATTACATTTTGTACAGTAGGCTTTTATATCTAAAAGTCAATAACTACATATTTAAAATGTTTTTCAGTATATGCATTGGAACATATATATTATTGATTCATTGCATTTGTCATACTTTAGATTCCCAATGAAAGAAAAGATTAAAACAAAAGAAATGAAAATCAATTGGTAAGTTGCTCAACAACTATCTTAAAACATTTTTCCTGAAGAATTAAGTATGTCATTTTTTGATTGACCTTATATTTTCAAAATCAAAGCTATTTTGAATAGAACTTTCTTCACAGAAAGTAATCTAAATTATTACTAATCCATTAGTTTTATCTTTGGACATTTGTTTTTTTTTAAATTTTTATCAACAATATTTTTTATGCTTACAGGCTGATCAGTTCGATAAAGTCATGTTCTAAAAAATGACCAAAAATTTATTGTTAAGTAGTGCAAGGAATGGCTTTTTAATTTTAATGCCCCCAAATGAAAGTTATCTCTTTTAATCATCTGAGAGTACCATTTTTATCTTTTATCAGCATGTCTGATTCTAATTTCCAAAAGTGTATCTCATTCTACCTTCTCAGGCTAATGTTTTCTGGTTGCATGAAGCAGAAAAGATTATATTGAATCAATTGCTAAGTCTGTTACTAAGAAAGTTTGCTCCCTCTGTTTTACTTGACAAGTTTACTCACCTGAATTTATCTTACATATTTATAAGTCTACCATTTGCCAATGCTTTGAATATTGCTGCCATATATAGTCTAGTGCTTATTCCTTGTTCTTTCCACTTATTGAACTTTCTTCTGGCTTCTTACTTTCCAGTCAATTTTGCACTTCAACACTTTAAATGCAATGTTAGTTGCTATCTTCTGTTTTATCAGTTCCTTCACTGCTGAAGTAGTTAAGCGTCTCACCTCTCATGATCTCCTCTCTGACAAACAATATGGTTTCCACTTTGCCAGATCTACCACTGATGTCCTAACACCCATCACTGAATATTTATACCAGGCTCTTGATAATAATGGTGAAGCTCAAGCTGTTGCTCTAGATATCTTGAAAGTGTTTGACAGGGTTTGGCATCCTAACCTTCTGTGCAAGCTCCAGCATGGGGCTATGGTATTTCTGAACAATTGTTTGATTTTAGCCAATCATTTTTATTGAATTGTGAAATTAAGGCTGTTTTGAATGGACAAGGTTCCAGATCATTTCACATAAATGCAGGTGTCCTGCAAGGTTCTATCCTAGGTCCTATTCTGTTTCTGGTCTTCATCAATGATTTTCTATGTCATCAGTTCCCAAGTAGGCATCTATGTAGATGAAACCACCATTTAATACAATCTCAATAGGAATTCTGCCAAGGCTGACTAAATAAACCTGGCTGCTGCTCTTGAAATAGACCTCCAATCAGTTGTTAACTGTGGCAAGAAATGGCTTGTAAATTTGAATGCCTCCAAAACAAAACTGCTCTCATTTAACCACTATAGAGAAACTTTCCTGCCAGCCATCAGCATGGCACATGTAAGTCTCCTTGAGAGGAACAAGCTGTGCCTCCTTGGCCTCACTTCTTCAACCAACTTGAAGTGTAACGAAAACATAAAATCTATAACTTCATCTACTCTAGGAAGTTTGGGTCTCTGTGTAAGGCGAGAAAGCTTTTCTTGTCAGAATCCACCATGCACATTTATAAATCTACCATTTGTCCCTTGCATTGAATAATGTTGCCATACCTGGTTGGATGCTTCTGCTATTCATCTCAAGGTTTACAACAAAATCCAAAGAAGAATCTGCAATTTAATCAATCCTGACTTGACATCTCAACTTCAGTTACTTTCTCACCAATATGACATGGTTTCTCTCTGTCTTTTCTATAAATACTTTCATGGTAACTGCTCTGGGGAACTTTTTCCTCTGGTGCTTTGATCACATAAATTTAAGCATGCTACTAGATTAGCATTGAGGATCCACACCTTTATCATTGAAATAGTTAAATGTAAATACTACTTCTACTCAAACAGGTTTTTTCTTGCACTTCCTGCCTGTTGAACTTACTTCTGTTTACTTGCTTCTCTGATGGCTACAATGTCCAAAAATTTAAATGCAGTGTCAATTTTCATCTATCTTCTTGATTCCAATTCATCTTTTATCTTTTCTTCAATACCCCCTGTACTAATCTTTTATCTCACTGTAACTCCCTGTGCACTATCTGCACCCCCCACCTTGTTTGGGGTATAATTTATTTAAAAAAAAGAAGTACCACAGAGGAATCTCAGGAAATCAAGTGTGTAGGTCACTTCCTGACATGTTGAGGTTCACCTTAAACAAATTTATACCTTAGACACTTTCTTCTACTCTGATTTTCTTTTACCTTCAAGGAACTCTTGCAGAACTAAATGAAAAATAGGGGAATGGATGACAAGAGCAGGTTTCAGTGAACCTTCTAGTTCTGAACCTGCATGCTGGTGGCAAATTTAGTCACCAATAGCATAGTCATAAGAGTAGCAATCAGCAAAGAAGGAATTAAATTCTTGGATACAAGAAAAAGCTAAGAACACAAGAGAGACCACAAGAAAGTCAGTAGTTTTTTGTGATTTACACTTATACTGGAAATTACTTTCACAAATCAGCTCTTAAATATAGTCTCCCAATCATGTTTTTGATATATGAGCCTTGGTGCTTACAACCTCTTGATGCCATCTGTGATGAATGCATCTATCAATAACAACTTGTCTGTACATTAACAGCTAGAAATAAACTGAGCTGTTGAGCTTGTGTTCCATGTATTTATACTGCCATCAATATTGCCAGAACTTTCTAGAAAGTTTTGAAACCTTTAGAAAGTTCTTGAAAATTCCCCTTCAGCAATTCAATGCTGAATCTGTCTGGAATATAATAGAAAATATGTTAGTTTCAAAACATCAAAGTCCAGGTCACAAAAGCAAAATTTGAAAGGCATAATTCATTTCCTTTGTTTTCTAAACAGAAGAAGTTATGAAAAAATACTTACTGATCAAGGACAAAATGTTCAAATTTTGTTAGACGCTGTTATTTTCATCTGCTAACATCAATGAGAGGGAACACTGGAATTAAAGAACTTGTTAAAATGACCTGTTTTTGAATGTTTTATTTTTAATCATCTCTTTTACTCTTTATACCAAAAGTCTCATACAAGCCAGTCTTGGATGCCTTCCAATCCCAGATTTTTCATTGTCTCAAGATGTCAACAAGATATTTCGCTCTGGACAAAGGATCACTCGTTGTAAGTGTATACTGAAACTTCATCATACTTGTTTTGTAATTAATTTCGATTGATTATATCTTTACAGTATTTACATTATTCGGACTATTCTCTTCATCTTTGTTGCCATTTGTATGACGTTTTGGCTGTTGTATACTCTGGCCGTCTTCAGATGCTAGGAATTTTGAACTGAACCCTTTATTGCAATCACTGGGGTATATGAACTCCATTCCTTGCATAAAGCCTCGATTGGAAGTCATGAGTTATCTAACCCTGCAAGTTACTTGTTCACCACTGCTGTAGCCTGGTATTGAGCTCACAACTTTAAGAGTCAAGTCAGGAACTAACCAACGTCTATATCCATGTGTCCTTAAGAAACAACTGAATTTTTGGGACTTATAAACCTAATGTCCAGTAACCCTTTTATACCAGAGTTCATATTGCAATTTATTGATTTTAATGGTTTTCTCTAGTATTTTTATGTTAATGGTTTTCTCTAGTATTTTTTTACCAGAGCTCATATCTAGTATTTCTGATGTTAATGGCTTTCTCTAGTACTTTTTACCAGAGGTCATATTGCAATTTTTGACCCTAATGATTTTCTCTGACACTTCGTATTACTGGTTCCCATATTGTGTTCATCTCTATGTTTGATTGGCTTAGGAGATTTTTGAAGCCTAGCATATTCCTAGCACCTGAAGAAGGCCGTAGTGTACAATGGCCGAAACGTCGTACAAATGGCAACAAAGATGAGGACAATAGTCCGAATAATGTAAATACTATAAATACTATCTGGTCTCAGAAATATAGACAGATTATATCTTTGTTTTAGATTTTTTGATTGGTTTGATTCCATCCATCTTTTCTCTCACCAGCTATGAAATTAAATGTCATGGTAGGGTCTCTGGCCTTGAATGGCATCTAGTATAGGAGAATAATAACTCTAAATTCAAAACTATGGAGAAAACACTCTAGTGTTATTTCTAAGAAGTCATGGCAATTCACAGATAAGAAAGGAAAGGAATCTGTAGAAGGCTATGGTTGCATATATTCTGAGGAGATAAGGCATAAAAAATAAAGAAAATAAAATAACATATAGATTGTTTGACTGTGTTGATTATTAAAAGAAATATTGAAATTCTTTTTATCATGTATAGTTCCTTTTTTTGTTAACCTTTCCTGGCTTTTATTTTTTCAAGATATCAGTAGTCTGAAAACGACTCTCCTATTACTAATTATTACCAAATAATTAGCAGAATTATACCCATTTCCACCCTTTGCAGAAGTCAGACATCTTTGCAATGATGAAATAACAATAAAACTACAAATAATGATGATAACTGATTGTTGCTGTTTATTATTATTTTACAAATTGAATATGAACATTTATTAAATCTTTTGATTCACTCAAAGCAGAATTTTAAAAAATTATGAATCAAATAGAAATATTCTTAAAATGTTTACATTCTTTTGAAGCAGTATTTTATGGGATTATATATTAGACATCTTTTTAAAACATTTTCCTTATAATTAAAATTGTGTACTTGATTATAATGTAGATTTTCTTGTTAATTGTAATTTAAGTGATAAAAATATGAATTCTTCTTTCAGGCTTATTAGAAATTTTGTGGCTGAAAGATTCTTACAATGGACTTATTAATGCAGTCAATCTCTACAAATGTTTTCGTGCAAAAATTTGGGAAAATTCAAAATATGTCACCAAACAACTTGATGGAATTGGTAAAACTTAATGTTTTTAACCTTGTTTTCTCAAGTTTTCACATAAAATATTGTAATCATTCTATATATTTTTCAAAATATTGTTTTCCTGTTTTTTGTTTTTATGCAACATGGATAAAGATGGAAACTAAAGTTTGAAAAAATATGGCTGACTGAAAATCTATTTCTCTCTCTCTCTCTCTCTCTCTCTCTCTCTCTCTCTCTCTCTTTCACTCTTATATATATAATGTTTTTATATATAGCTATATAAAGTATATTGATGAAAACTATAGTCTGAAAAATATATAGAAGAATTATTTTCTTTAAAATAATACTTTTGTAAATTTCAGAAACGGAATTCCAACTGCAGTATGCATTATTTAATTCACTAAGCACATAAAACTATAATTGTCAAAATTAGGGAAAGAGAAAAAGAAATCACACTGAATTTTAAGTAATTTCAAAGTAAATTATAACAACATGACAATACTAATATTATTCCTGTTTGTATATTGTTAAAAATGTTGTTAAGCTAAAATGAAAACATGGGAAAAATTACGAGTCTTTGGTTAGGTTAAAATTGATTAGTTTAATCATAAATTAGTCTTTACTTGTCGTCTATGGGTCAGTGGCTGAAACAAGTTATTTCTCTTGCACTTGTGAGTAGGAGGCAGTTATTATCTTAGTCCTTTTAATTTTTCTCACGAACAGTGACCATAGAATTTTGAAAGTGACAATAATTTTACTCTTTTTGGTTGCTTGGCAGACAATGGGTAATGGCTTAGTAGAATGGACTTTAACTGTAACTAGGAAGGTTGCTAAGGACTAACTGGCAGACATCAACTGACCTGGATTGTTTTTTCACATGACTTAAGCATAATTTTTATCAATAATGACCAACTTAATTGCATTTGACACCCAAAAACTGTGAACTATATTTGTGAGAAAAAAAAAATTAAAAATTAATTTTAAGAAAATAAAATTATAACTTACTTGTTTACGCTGTGGAAAAATAGGAATTTTAAATATCATCTGTTAAAGTTACCAAATAGAATTATAAATTCCGAGAATCCAATTCAAAGCACAAATTTTATTCAAATAAAGGAACGATTTTTACAAAAAAAATTGCATAAATAGTCCTTTATGCTTAGCAAGCTTTTAACAGATTTCAAAATGTTTAATACAAAAAGAGAAACAAAATTAATTTCAGTAATAATCAAACTTTCGAGAACGGTGTAAGTTATTCCCCGTTGACTGATTGAATTACTGTTGATATTAAATTTATTTTATGTTAATTTTTTAACGTAACATTTTTTAAATTGTCTTTTTATTATCAAAAATACAATATCTTTAAAAACTCAATATTTAATTTTGAGATATGTTATATTGTGTTTTACTTATAGAAAAAACATTACAGATGTTCCTTCTAATTTAATATATTTTGCACAATTAAATATGCAAAATGTAAAAAACAATACTGTTGCATTAACCTTATTGTTAAAATATTTAAAAGACTTTATTTTGGCTAAAAGTCAAAAGCCATTTACATTCAAGCTATTAAAACTATAATTTTAACTTGAATAAATTACATATTAGCGCTGTTAATATGTAGAATATGAATGAAACTTTGAAAGAACGCAAAGTTCTATCTCAATTCAAATTAGTAGCAAAATTATTCACTACTTAAAAAATTACTGGAGAAAATCTGAATACATTTTTTAGTTTGTTATGCTTGGATTATTCTCACAGTTAATATATAAAAAATAGAGGTTTTGAAATATCTATTAATAAATTTACCTCTAATAAACTAAATTGCTAAATATTGCAACTTAGAAAATAACGATTTCATTGTAATGAAACCAAATAGAAAATCTGATTACATTTGTAAGTTTATGACGCTCAGAATATTCTTAGTTAATATGTAAAATATTGATTTGAAGCTTTGAAAAACCCAATAATAGATTCCAATATTTCTACTTCAAATCATAAGTTAGATTAAGTAGCTAATTCAAACCACTACTTATAAAATTACGATTTCATAAGAAATGAAACCGGAGAAAATCTGAGTACATCCACCCATTGGAATTGCTCAGATATTTCAGATTTTATTTAATTACTTCGCTCAACATGAAAACTCTTGCAGACGATAACTTTATTTGCGTCAACAAAAGCAGATGTTCACGCTAGCGTTCTTTACAAAATACGTATCAAAGAAACGCCCATTTTCCCAAATAAGGAATTTTCCAAATAAGGCTTTTTTCTGCAATAATACCAAAAACACGCTCATGTTGCAAATAAGGAATTTTTAGAATAAATCCTAAAACCTTATAATTTAACAAATTTCAACCCAAAAAATATTTTACAATAAAATATTAAAAAATTACTATTAT
This sequence comes from Ascarosepion bandense, assembly GCA_037127315.1. Classification (NCBI taxonomy): domain Eukaryota; kingdom Metazoa; phylum Mollusca; class Cephalopoda; order Sepiida; family Sepiidae; genus Ascarosepion; species Ascarosepion bandense. The sequence goes on from JBBBDQ010002344.1 coordinate 332,185, forward strand.
TCGGTTGAAATACAGAAAAATAATTCTTACATATTAAAGTCAATAGAAAAGAGAGAGAAGGTGAAACTCTAAGGATTTCAGTGGAAGTAGTAGTTGGAATTCTTTAGGTCTGTTAGTCATTTTTACCTGGATAAAATGTGCCTTGTCATCTAGGTGATCAGTATTATCCCATGTACTAGTGCCAAGGGTATCTTAGGGAATTATTTTATGTATAATATTTAACTTTTTCAAATTGATCTTTTGTTGATTGATAATTTGATTCACAGTTCATATTTCTAGACTCATTTCATCTGCTGTTCTGCTAATTTTGAATAAAGTTTCTAAGATTACCACTTACACTAAACTTAGTAAATATATACATGACCCATTTCACAAAGATCAGATTGTAGTATTTCAATTGCATGTATAATAGTTCTCTCTTCTGATTACTATAATAAAATTAGTTTTTTTGCTTGAAAAAGTTAATAGATATATTTAAGTTAAAGGTTGAGTATTTGTGTATATCTTAGGTGTTGATGTGTTTGCATATAATAATCAAAGAAAAATCATATAACAACTTGGGTTTCTTCTACAAACTGTTTATTCTTTTTATGGTGACTGTAGTGAAACAAAATTCTTAATGTCTCTTGGGTATGTCTGTTATCTTTTTAATCTGGGAGTTATGGTAAGTAAGTATAAACATTGTAATAATTGAGCTCAAGTTAGCCTTGGGCACACTTAGAACAAACAAAGGAAGAGCACAATTATATATAGGGTTCTTCTTTATTATTGGTCATATTTGCCTCATGGAATGTCATGAGTAAAACAACGAAGAGCACAATTAAATCAAGTGTTCTTCTTTATTGTTGGTCATGTTTGCCACATGGAATGTCATGATTAAAACAAAGAAGAGCACAATTAAATCAAGGGTTCTTCTTTATTGTTGGTCATGTTTGCCACATGGAATGTCATGAGTAAAACAAAGAAGAGCACAATTAGAAAAAGGGTTCTTCTTTATTATTGGTCATGTTTGCCACATGGAATGTCATGCGTAAAACAAAGAAGAGCACAATTAGATGAAGCGTTTTTCTTTATTATTGGTTATGTTTGCCTCATGGAATGTCATGAGTGTAACAAAGAAGAGCACAATTAGATCAAGGGTTTTTCTTTATTATTGCTTATGTTTGCCTCATGGAATGTCAAGAGTAAAATAAAGAAGAGCACAATTAAATCAATGGTTCTTCTTTATTGTTGGTCATATTTGTCTCTTGGAATGGCCTCAGTAAAACAAAGAAGAGCACAATTAGATGAAGGGTTCTTTTTTATTATTGGTCATATTTGCCTCTTGGAATGGTGTGACTAAAATAAAGAAGAGCAGAATTAGATCAAAGGATTTTCTTTATTTTGGTCATATTTGCCTCATGGAATGGTACAGTAAAAACAAGGAAGAAAGCACAATTAGATCAAGGGTTTTTCTTTTTTATTATTGGTTATATTTGCCCATGGAATGTCATGAGTAAAACAAAGAAGAGCACAATTAGGAAAAGAGTTCTTTTTCTCTTATTGGTCATATTTGCCTCATGGAATGTCATGAGTAAAACAAAGAAGAGCACAATTAGAAAAAGGGTTCTTTTTTCTTATTGGTCATATTTTACTGATGGAATGTCATGAGTAAAACAAAGAAGAGCACAATTAGAAAAAGGGTTCTTTTTCTTATTGGTCATGTTTGCCTCATGGAATGTCATGAGTAAAACAAAGAAGAGCAATAATTAGAAAAAGGGTTCTTTTTTCTTATTGGTCATATTTGCCTCATGGAATGTCATGAGTAAAACAAAGAAGAGCACAATTAGAAAAAGGGTTCTTTTTCTTATTGGCTGTATTTGCCTGATGGAATGTCATGAGTAAACAAAGAAGAGCACAATTAGAAAAAGGGTTCTTTTTCTTATTGGTCATATTTGCCTCATGGAATGTCATGAGTAAAACAAAGAGAAAGCACAATTAGAAAAAGGGTTCTTTTTTTCTTATTGAACATATTTGCCTCATGGTGTATCATGAGTAAAAACAAAGAAGAGCACAATAGAAAAGGGTTTCGCTTATTGGTCATGTTTGCCTCATGGAATGTCATGAGTAAAACAAAGAAGAGCACAATTAGAAAAAGGGGTTCTTTTTCTTATTGGTCATGTTAGCCTCTATGGATTGTCATGAGTAAAACAAAGAAGAGCACAATTAGAAAAAAGGGTTCTTTTTCTTATTGGTCATGTTAGCCTCATGGAATGTCATGAGTAAAACAAAGAAAAGCACAATTAGAAAAAAAAGGGTTCTTTTTTCTGATGGTCATGTTTGCCTCATGGAATGTCATGAGTTAAACAAAGAAAAGCACAATTAGAAAAAGGGTTCTTGTTTCTTATTGGTCATGTTTGCCTCATGGAATGTCATATAAAACAAAGAAGAAAATTATTAGAATAAGGGATCTTCTTTATTGTTGGTCATATTTGCCTCTTGAATGGTGTGACTAAAATAAAGAAGAGCAGAATTAGATCAAAGGATTTTCTTTATTTTTGTCATATTTGCCTCATGGAATGGCATGAGCAAGACAAAGAAAAGCACAATTAGATCAAGGGTTCTTCTTCATTATTGGTCATGTTTGCCTCATGGAATGTCATGAGTAAAACAAAGAAGAGCACAATTAGAAAAAGGGTTCTTTTTTCTTATTGGTCATGTTTGCCTCATGGAATGTCATGAGTAAAACAAAGAAAGGCCACCAGATCAAGAGTTCTTCTTCATTATTGGTCATGTTTGCCTCATGGAATGGCATGAGTAAAATAAAGAAAAGCACAATTAGATTAAGGGTTCTTCTTCATTATTGGTCATGTTTGGCTCTATGGAATGTCATGAGCAAAACAAAGAAAAGCACAATTAGAAAAAGGGTTCTTCTTCATTATTGGTCATGTTTGCCTCATGGAATGTCATGAGTAAAACAAAGAAGAGCACAATTAGAAAAGGGTTCTTTTTTCTTATTGGTCATGTTTGCCTCATGGAATGTCATGAGTAAAACAAAGAAAAGCACAATTAGATCAAGGGTTCTTCTTCATTATTGGTCATGTTTGCCTCATGGAATGGCATGAGTAAAATAAAGAAAAGCACAATTAGATCAAGGGTTCTTTCTCATTATTGGTCATGTTTGCCTCATGGAATGTCATGAGTAAAACAAAGAAGAGCACAATTAGAAAAAGGGTTCTTTTTCTTATTGGTCATGTTTGCCTCATGGAATGCCATGAGTAAAACAAAGAAAGCACAATTAGATCAAGGGTTCTTCTTCATTATAGGGTCATGTTTGCTTCATGGAATGGCATGAGTAAAGAAGAAAAGTACAATTAGATCAAGGGTTCTTCTTCATTATTGGTCATGTTTGCCCCATGGAATGTCATGAGTAAAACAAAGAAAAGCACAATTTGTAGTGCCTTTTCTTCATTATTGCTTGGGTGTTTGCCTCATGGAATGTCATGAGTAAAACAAAGAAAAGCACAAATTAGAAAAAGGGTTCTTTTTTCTTATTGGTCATGTTTGCCACTCTATGGAATGTCATGAGTAAAACGAAGAAAAAGCAATGACTAGATCAAGGGTTCTTCTTCATTATTGGTCATGTTTGCCTCATGGAATGTCATGAGTAAAACAAAGAAGAGCACAATTAGAAAAAGGGTTCTTTTTTCTTATTGGTCATGTTTGCCTGATGGAATGTCATGAGTAAAACAAAGAAGAGCAATAATTAGAAAAAGGGTTCTTTTTCTTATTGGTCATATTTGCCTCATGGAATGTCATGAGTAAAACAAAGAAAAGCACAATTAGAAAGGGTTCTTTTTCTTATTGGTCATATTTGCCTCATGGAATGTCATGAGTAAAACAAAGAAAAAGCACAATTAGAAAAAGGGTTCTTTTTCTTATTGGTCATGTTTGCCTTCATGGAATGTCATGAGTAAAACAAAGAAGAGCACAATTAGAAAAAGGGTTCTTTTTTCTTATTGGTCATGTTAGCCTCATGGATTGTCATGAGTAAAACAAAGAAGAGCACAATTAGAAAAGTGGTTCTTTTTTTCTTATTGGTCATGTTTAGCCTCATGGAATGTCATGAGTAAAACAAAGAAAAGCACAATTAGAAAAAGGGTTCTTTTTCTTATTGGTCATGTTTGCCTCATGGAATGTCATGAGTTAAACAAAGAAAAGCACAATTAGAAAAAGGGTTCTTGTTTCTTATTGGTCATGTTTGCCTCATGGAATGTTTGAGTAAAACAAAGAAGAGCACGATTAGAATGGCGGATCTTCTTTATTGTTGGTCATATTTGCCTCTTTGAATGGTGTGACTAAAATAAAGAAGAGCAGAATTAGATCAAAGGATTTTCTTTATTTGTCATATTTGCCTCATGGAATGGCATGAGTAAGACAGCATGAAAGCACAATTAGATCAAGGGTTCTTCTTCATTATTGGTCATGTTTGCCTCATGGAATGGCATGAGTAAAATAAAGAAAAGCACAATTAGATCAAGGGTTCTTCTTCATTATTGGTCATGTTTGCCTCATGGAATGTCATGAGTAAAACAAAGAAGAGCACAATTAGAAAAAGGGTTCTTTTTCTTATTGGTCATGTTTGCCTCTATGGAATGTCATGAGTAAACAAAGAAAAGCACAATTAGATCAAGGGTTCTTCTTCATTATTGGTCATGTTTGCCTCTTGAATGGCATGAGTAAAATAAAGAAAAGCAGAATTAGATCGATGGCTCTTCATTATTGGTCATGTTTGCCTCATGGAATGTCATGAGTAAACAAAGAAAAGCACAATTTAGAAAAAGGGTTCTTCTTCATTATTGGTCATGTTTGCTCTATGGAATGTCATGAGTAAAACAAAGAAGAGCACAATTAGAAAAGGGTTCTTTTTTTCTTATTGGTCATGTTCTGCTTCATGGAATGTCATGAGTAAAACAAAGAAAAGCACAATTAGATCATGGGTTCTTCTTCATTATTGGTCATGTTTGCCTCATGGAATGGCATGAGTAAAATAAAGAAAAGCACAATTAGATCAAGGGTTCTTCTTCATTATTGGTCATGCTTGCCTCATGGAATGTCATGAGTAAAACAAAGAAGAGCACAATTAGAAAAAGGGTTCTTTTTCTTCTTATTGGTCATGTTTGCCTCATGGAATGCCATGAGTAAAACAAAGAAAAGCACAATTAGATCAAGGGTTCTTCTTCATTATTGGTCATGTTTGCCTCATGGAATGGCATGAGTAAAATAAAGAAAAGCACAATTAGATCAAGGGTTCTTCTTCATTATTGGTCATGTTTGCCCCATGGAATGTCATGAGTAAAACAAAGAAAAGCACAATTAGTGAAAAGGGTTCTTCTTCATTATTGGTCATGTTTGCCTCATGGAATGTCATGAGTAAAACAAAGAAAAGGCCAATTAGAAAAAGGGTTCTTTTTTCTTATTGGTCATGTTTGCCTCATGGAATGTCATGAGAAACGAAGAAAAGCACAATTAGATCAAGGGTTCTTCTTCATTATTGGTCATGTTTGCCTCATGGAATGTCATGAGTACAACAAAGAAGAGCACAATTAGAAAAAGGGTTCTTTTTTCTTAATTGGTCATGTTTGCCTGATGGAATGTCATGAGTAAACAAAGAAGAGCACAATTAGAAAAAGGGTTCTTTTTCTTATTGGTCATATTTGCCTCATGGAATGTCATGAGTAAAACAAGAAGAGCACGATTAGAATAAGGGATCTTCTTTATTGGTCATATTTGCCTCTTGAATGGTGGACTAAAATAAAGAAGAGCAGAATTAGATCAAAGGATTTTCTTTATTTTGGTCATATTTGCCTCATGGAATGGCATGAGTAAGACAAAGAAAAGCACAATTAGATCAAGGGTTCTTCTTCATTATTGGTCATGTTTGCCTCATGGAATGTCATGAGTAAAACAAAGAAGAGCACAATTAGAAAAAGGGTTCTTTTTTTCTTATTGGTCATGTTTGGTTCATGGAATGCCATGAGTAAAACAAAGAAAAAGCACAATTAGATCAAGGGTTCTTCTTCATTATTGGTCATGTTTGCCTCATGGAATGGCATGAGTAAAATAAAGAAAAGCACAATTAGATCAAGGGTTCTTCTTCATTATTGGTCATGTTTGCCCCATGGAATGTCATGAGTAAAACAAAGAAAAGCACAATTAGAAAAAGGGTTCTTCTTCATTATTGGTCATGTTTGTTTCATGGAATGGCATGAGTAAAATAAAGAAAAGCACAATTAGATCAAGGGTTCTTCTTCATTATTGGTCATGTTTGCCTCATGGAATGTCATGAGTAAAACAAAGAAGAGCACAATTAGAAAAAGGGTCTTTTTTCTTATTGGTCATGTTTGCCTCATGGAATGTCATGAGTAAAACAAAGAAAAGCACAATTAGATCAAGGGTTCTTCTTCATTATGGGTCATGTTTGCCTCTTGGAATGGCATGAGTAAAATAAAGAAAAGCACAATTAGATCAAGGGTTCTTCTTCATTATTGGTCATGTTTGCCTCATGGAATGTCATGAGTAAAACAAAGTAAAGCACAATTAGAAAAAGGGTTCTTCTTCATTATTGGTCATGTTTGCCTCATGGAATGTCATGAGTAAAACAAAGAAGAGCACAATTAGAAAAAGGGTTCTTTTTTCTTATTGGTCATGTTTGCCTCATGGAATGTCATGAGTAAAACAAAGAAAAGCACAATTAGATCAAGGGTTCTTCTTCATTATTGGTCATGTTTGCCTCATGGAATGGCATGAGTAAAATAAAGAAAAGCACAATTAGATCAAGGGTTCTTCTTCATTATTGGTCATGTTTGCCTCATGGAATGTCATGAGTAAAACAAAGAAGAGCACAATTAGAAAAAGGGTTCTTTTTTCTTATTGGTCATGTTTGCCTCATGGAATGCCATGAGTAAAACAAAGAAAAGCACAATTAGATCAAGGGTTCTTCTTCATTATTGGTCATGTTTGCCTCATGGAATGGCATGAGTAAAATAAAGAAAAGCACAATTAGATCAAGGGTTCTTCTTCATTATTGGTCATGTTTGCCCCATGGAATGTCATGAGTAAAACAAAGAAAAGCACAATTAGAAAAAGGGTTCTTCTTCATTATTGGTCATGTTTGCCTCATGGAATGTCATGAGTAAAACAAAGAAAAGCACAATTAGAAAAAGGGTTCTTTTTTCTTATTGGTCATGTTTGCCTCATGGAATGTCATGAGTAAAACGAAGAAAAGCACAATTAGATCAAGGGTTCTTCTTCATTATTGGTCATGTTTGCCTCATGGAATGTCATGAGTAAAACAAAGAAGAGCACAATTAGAAAAAGGGTTCTTTTTTCTTATTGGTCATGTTTGCCTCATGGAATGTCATGAGTAAAACAAAGAAAAGCACAATTAGATCAAGGGTTCTTCTTCATTATTGGACATGTTTGCGTCATGGAATGGCATGAGTAAAACAAAGAAAAGCACAATTAGATCAAGGGTTCTTCTTCATTATTGGACCTGTTTGCCTCATGGAATGGCATGAGTAAAACAAAGAAAAGCACAATTAGATCAAGGGTTCTTCTTCATTATTGGACCTGTTTGCCTCATGGAATGTCATGAGTAAAACAAAGAAAAGCACAATTAGATGAAGGGTTCTTCTTTATTATCGGTCATATTTGCCTCTTGGAATGGCGTGAGTAAAACAAAGAAGAGCACAATTAGAAAAAGAGTTCTTTTTTCTTATTGGTCATATTTGCCTCATGGAATGTCATGAGTAAAACAAAGAAGAGCACAATTAGAAAAGGGTTCTTTTTTCTTATTGGTCATATTTGCCTCATGGAATGTCATGAGTAAAACAAAGAAGAGCACAATTAGAAAAAGGGTTCTTTTTTCTTATTGGTCATGTTTGCCTCATGGAATGTCATGATTAAACAAAGAAGAGCACAATTAGAAAAAGGATTCTTTTTTCTTATCGGTCATATTTGCCTCATTGAATGTCATGAGTAAAACAAAGAAGAGCACAATTAGAATAAGGGATCTTCTTTATTGTTGGTCATATTTGCCTCTTGGAATGGTGTGACTAAAATGAAGAAGAGCAGAATTAGATCAAAGGATTTTCTTTATTTTGATCATATTTGCCTCATGGAATGGCATGAGTAAAACCATGAAAAGCACAATTAGATCAAGGGTTCTTCTTCATTATTGGTCATGTTTGCCTCATGGAATGGCATGAGTAAAATAAAGAAAAGCACAATTAGATCAAGGTTTCTTCTTCATTATTGGTCATATTTGCCTCTTGGAATGGCATGAGTAAAACAAAGAAGAGCACAATTAGAAAAAGGGTGCTTTTTTATTATTGGTCATATTTGCCTCATGTAATATCATGAGTAAAACAAAGAAGAGCACAATTAAATCAAGGGTTCTTCTTTATTATTGGTCATATTTGCCTCTTGGAATGGTGTGACTAAAATAAAGAAGAGCACAATTAGAAAATGGGTTCTTTTTTATTATTGTCATGTTTACCTCATGGAATGTCATGAGTAAAACAAGGAAGAGCACAATTAGATCAAGGGTTTTTCTTTATTATTGGTTATGTTTGCCTCATGGAATGTCATCAGTAAAACAAAGAAGAGGACAATTAGATCAAGGGTTCTTCTTTATTGTTGGTCATATCTGCCTCATGGAATGGCGTGAGTAAAATAAAGAAGAGCACAATTAGATCAAAGGATTTTCTTTATTTTGGTTATATTTGCCTCATGAAATGGCACGAGTAAAACAAAGAAAAGCAGAATTGGATCCAGGGTTCTTCTTTATTATTGGTCATGTTTGCCTCATGGAATGGCATGAGTAAAACAAAGAAGAGTACAATTAGATCAAGGATTCTTCTTTATTATTGGTCATATTTGCCTCATAGAATGGCATGAGTAAAACAAAGAAGAGCAAAATTAGATCAAGAGTTCTTCTTCAGTATTGGTCTTATTTGCCTCATAGAATGTCATGAGTAAAACAAAGAAGAGCACAATTAGATCAATGGTTCTTCTTTATTATTTTTCATATGCAACTTAATATAAGCTGTTACATGTTACTTGGAAAGAAATTATGAATGTCAAAGTAAGTTGCTATTGCCTAGAGATACCTTAAAGGATAAGTTCAGTATGGTACACTGATAATCTCTTGACCATCCAAACACAACATTATATTATCTTCCATATCTTCTTAATATGTGATGTAAATAGCAGAAGAGTAACATTCATAATTTAATGACTCCAATTGTTTAGATACTTTATTTTGTTCTATTTTAGGCCAGTTTCTTTCAAATGCATTAGTCAATTCTGGAATCACTACATTTGAAATGTTTGAAGAAACTGATCCCAGAAAAATTGAAATGGTAATTATGATTTTATTTCTTTACTTCTTTCTATTTTTTGAACATGAAAGAGAAATCAATCTTGGATACAGTGTTAGGGAAATCTTAGAAGTGTTTTTCAGTTAACTACAGGTCTTCCAAATACTGGAAAATAGGTTCAACTTGAATTTGCAGAAATTTGTCATTAACTTGTTTTTTCTATTTATACTTGACATTAAATTTTTTGAGCAGCTTATTGGAAATGTAAACTCTATAATTTATTACAAGAATTGAAAATAAAAAAAATGTGTTTAGATTCATTCAGCATAACCTTCAACATCTCAGCCTAAATGTTATTTAGTGGATGGGGGAGTTTTTCTGTGTCTGTTGGGATTGAAAAGGAATTCTTTATGAAAAATTACCAAAAGCTGGAGGAAAAAAGAAAATCACATAATCTACAATTCTACCTCTTTTCTGGTCAAAGAAAACAGCTGACAATTTTCGGTGCCTTATAACACATCACTCAATAAATTATAACTAATAAAACAAGGACTTATAAGCAAAATTTCATTTAATTTATCAACATAGTCTCCTTCTAGGGTGATACACTGATTCCTACATTTCTCTAACAATTCGATGCCTTTTTTGCAGAATGATTTGTCTTTGGCCTCAAAATATACCTCAGTTTCTGATATCACTTCTTCACGGGAGCCAAATCTCTTTCCCTGGAGCATTATTTTGAGGCCTGCAAACAGCCAGTAGTTGCTGGTGGCAGATCTCGAGAATAAGGTGAATGCAGAAGCAATTTGAAGTACAATTCATGTAGTTTTGCCGTCGTTGAATTTGACTTGTGACATAGTGCATTGTCTTGGTGAAAGATCACTTTTTCTTCTTCATTTGTGGCCGTTTTCTTCAAACACACCAACAATGCTATATAATATTCACTATTGAAGGTTCTTCCTTTTCAAGGCAATTGATGAACAAAATACAATACCTTGCGCATCCCAAAGTACAAAGGCCAAAACCTAGCCTGCTGATGTTTGTGTCTTTGGTCACTTTAGACGACTTTCACCTTCTGCTGTTCACTCTGCTGACTGCTGATTTGACTTCAGAATGAAGTGGTGGATCCATGTTTTATTTATTGTCACATATTTATGCAAAAACTTCTTGTTGCATTAAAACAGTTGCAAACAATGTTCTGAATTGTTGACGTGTTGTTTTTGATCAACTGTAAGCAAATGCAGCACTCAGTTTGAACACAGCTTTCTCATTGACAAATGTTCATGCAAAATGGTGAATACACTGCCTTCTGATATGTTCAACTCCTTTGCTATCTGAAACAACTTCAATTTACGATCAGCCAAAATGAGTTTGTAGATTTTTTGGTGTTGCCCAGGACAACTGCTGATTTGGGGGTAACCTGAGTGTTCAGCATCATTTGTGTCTGTACATCCACGTTTAAAGTCAGTATACCACCTGTTAACTGTTGTTTCCGACAAAGCAGAGTCCGAATAACACTTATCAAGTCAATCTCTATTTGAACAGTTTTTTTTCTATCAGAAAGCAATGCTTTATCAACACATGAAATTCAGATTTTTTCATTGTTTTGAAAATTTACAACAATAATTCACTTAAATAACTGTCATTTGTATACTAATAATTTGAAAAATTTTGTCACATGCCATTTGAAGGTTAGTACCTCATAAAAACCATATGGATTTAGTGGTGCCATCTATATGTCAGGCCTGGGACTGATTGAGTGATGTGTTAGTACCTGTAGTTCTGTTGTAAATGATCATAGAGTTAAACTGTAAATTATTCTTTAGACTTGTTATCTTCAGACTATTACTTGTTTTCCTCCTTGTCAGGTCAGAAGCTCTAAATTCAAGAGATCAAAAAAATCCTCAAAAATCAGAATTGTTCTTTTAAGATGTAATACATAGTTTCCCTTAAAACCAGGAAAATACTTTGATGACTGAATAATGATGTTATGAATTTATATGAATCTCAAAATGATTAAATAGAACTGCTGGGATATTTTGTGCTAATATAATAAATAAAAGATGAAACTGGGATAAATATTATCAGTAAAGATGTAAAACTTAAAGTGATTGACTTTTAACAAATAAAACATCTTTCTGCAGATAACAAACAGACATCCACCTTTTGGAAACCAATTAAAAAGTATGGTATCAGGATTACCAAAATACAAACTCACTCTTGACCAAGTAAGTCTTTCTCTAGCTATTAAAACAAGATGAATTATAAAAGAAATGTTAATCTAATTTTGTCTATTAGACAAAAATTTATTAATTATTTGTTCCTCATATGAAACAATTACCAATCTGCATCCAATCTTCAGTTTATTGTGGAAAATCTTTTGCTATTTTCCTTAATTGACATCTTTACAAAATATTTGATCTTATAAAAATCATTCCAGTACTTTTTTTTAATTTAGGTTTATGAGACCACTGGTAGATGCCTCAGACTGTGGATAATATAGGAATGTTTTATTTTCCAAACACAGTCAGCACCTTGTGGCCATGTTCATAGTTAATGTTGTTGACTTTCCCATTTTTTATTATTAGAGCTTCCATTATTTTTAATCTTTTTTTATATATGGATGAAACTATTAAACTTGCATTTTCTACTAGTATGTTTTGGATGGAGTTTCGTAGGTTTTCATACATGTTTAAATGAGTTCTAATGAAACTATGGTCAGGTAGGTGTAATGTAAGTAATCTAGAAAAGCATGTAGTAGCATGACCAATGTACTTATTTATGAATTTGGTTTGATCAGGAATACAGTTCCTTAAGGGGCATTTGAACTCATAATAAGGTTGGTTCTTTGTAGTTTTGATTTTGTAGGTGTGTTGTTAATTTTGATGATAAAGTTAGCTGTTTTTAATTTTTGTTGTAATAGATAATTTAAATTTTCTTGTTCTGGTCAACTAGGGTTGTATATTTCTTTGTGATGATTCTAAGAGAAAATTCATCTTACTTATAGTTGATATGTATTTGTTTCTTGTAGAATATGTTAATGTTATTGTTTTTATATGTTAGTTATTTTAGAAAGAAATAGTCAAATCTGGTGGAGGTAGTTAGGAAAACCATTGTTAACTAGCATCTGTTTTACATTATTGAGTTGTTTCAGGAAAAGTAGACAAGAGGATGAATTCTCATGTACTCTTTTTAGGAACATTTTTATAACTACTATTTTATATCTAAGTGGGCATTCACTCTTAAAATTAAAGCAGCAAGAGTTTCTGCTACTTAGATTTTGTATAATGAAGTGGTAAATGTGTTATTATTGAATACTATGTGTACATCTAAGAATGAGAATTTACTTTGTTTACTAAATTTATGGATGCAGATATTGCTATTATGGTTATAGAATTTGGTTGTGCAGACAAAAATAATTTTTTAAGGTTATTTGGTTTGATGAATGGAGGTGAAATGGATTTGTTTTTATGCATGGAGCTAAGGATTAGGTTGATAATTAAATTTATGGGGAAATTAATAATTAAATTCTCAACATCGAGTGATGCTAAAATACTTTAGGTTGGTTGTATAGTTTTTAGAATTTGAAGAAATTTGTGGGTTGATATGATGCTGTAATTAGTAGGTAGGTATTAGATAATGATATCATCAAGGAATTTTGATAGCTTATAGATAAGAGTTGGGATCTGGGAAATGATGGGTCATAGTGGGTATCTGGTTTTATGTATTTTTATATTTCGCTATAGGTATCCTGGTTGGTAGTCTCTGAAGATTTTTGGATTTTCAAGGAATCTTTGTTAGCTTTGTTAGTTCATCTGTTGACAATATTGGAATAGTTTCTTTTAGTTCTATTGCAGTGATTTTAAGTTTTTTGTTAGAATATTATTATAGTTGCTGTGAGGAGAGCAGTCTTTTAAGTCATGCCATAAGAAGATCTTTTAGGTCTAAATAAACTGCTGTTACTGTTACTTTTGTTCCCCCCCCCCCAAAAAAAAAACATCAGGAAAAAATGAAATAAAAAGCTTAATTGCAGTACTTTGTCAGTAGTCTTTAACTAATTTGCATTGATTGTAAATAATATTGGTTCTTTGTGTTCCTTATTATATTGGATAAACTACAACATGTTTAACAAGAAGACTCATGTTGCATCTCTCTGATCTTAGCTCTATTAGATCACATTTAAATACAGATGGAAACCTACCAAATGTCTATCCTTACCATACTATCAATAATACGGATATGATAACATCATTCACATGTAAAAAAGGCTAAAAATAAGTATTATTAATAAAAAAAGAAAAAGCCAGCACTCCATAATATCAGTTATGAACATGGCCATAATCTGCTGTCTGTGTTTGAAAAATAAAACATTCCTATAACTATAATTTGCTGTTATTGTGTTTGATATTTTTTATGGTTATTGAATCAAAGACGTTCAAATATAAGTGTTTAAACTTCTGTAAAATTTATGCTAACATTCTCTTTATTTGAATTGTATATTGTTATATTTTTTCAACATCTTTATACTGGAGAAGATATTATTAATTGGAGTTGCTAATGCCACCAAGGTATAAATTAAAAAGAGTATGTATTTGGTGGAAAAGAAAACAGAGTTAAAATAACAATATGGGATAAGTGTATTTTTCCTCCCTCCTTTTTGGTACCAATAGATTGCTGTGTTTTATAAGGTTACATCTTCCCCATATTAGTGTTGCTACTGTAGCTTCTGTAGCAAGTAGCCTTTTATGGAGTAGAGTTGCTAGTTTCATACACCTCTGGTTTTGAATTCAGAATTATCTTTCTCCTAAACTAGTTGCCAACTAAAGCTAGTTAAAGCTATTTAACCTATAACTGGAGGAAGAAGAAATATCTACAAACTTTTCTCAATGGTATTTCCATGAACGTAAATACAATGTCCATCTTGCATTAAGGAAATTGAAAAAATTATATTGAAAGACGTTAAGTCACACAAAAAGGATGAAAAAGGATCATTCATTTGAACAACTGTTACAGGTTAGTGAAAATATCTAGTTTGCTAAACTGACTAACTTTATTTCAAATTCCTTTTTGCTTAGAAAATATATTTTTCTGTATGATGCGCTGATTGATCAGTGCAGTGTGATAATATGTTAAAATAAGCTTAATAAACTTAAAATTTGAGTGTGGGTATTAATTTGTTTATATAGAGGGAGAAATCTTTACATTCTTGTCTATATTTATTTCCCATGATATCCTTTATTGTAGATCAGTCAGTTAAGTGCCATGCACGATACACGCTTGGGCAATCATGTCTTGAAAGAGACATGACTGACTGGGAAGAAGATTATCCCACAGTAGGTTGCCATTGCTTTCCATTTAACCCATAACTGGAGGGAAGAGACGGATTAATACCTTTCTCAAGGGTATTTGCGCATAAGTGAATGCAAGGACTGTCAACAGGAATTCAAACTCGGTTCCCCGATTTTTCGTTCTGAGCCGATATCCACTGCGCCACAATGCACATCCGCTTATTGTAGATATGTTTTCTTAAAATATTTTTGAAAAGCTGAGAGCTGATTACTTGTTTTCTACTCTTGTGATACGTGTCTGATTTTTCCTCAGAATATGGATGAAAGTATTTAAAAGTAAAATTTTAGAAATTAACACAAAATTTATTTACATGCTTGTTTGTTATACTTTGAGTTCTTTTTCAGAACCCTATTTGTGACAAATCTTATGCTGAAATTAAAATCCACTTGACTATGTCAAACAGTGATCAAGTGAAAGAGAAATCTCTCCTGCCAGACACTCATACATGTGCACTGATCATTGCTAATGCTGATAACCAAGTCATTTACAAAAGAAAAATTATGTGAGGATTTGTTTTGTTCTGGATTTCTGGGATGAACAGTTATCATTAGTTATTACATTATATATATTTGAACTAAAGTTCTCATTGTTGTTGTTAACTTAAAGTTTTGACTATTGTGCCTTCCAGCTTTCATCAAGTATTTTTCAATGTGAGTAACTTTATGAAATTTTGGACTAAACTCTTTATTTAATCTATGGAGGTAGATTGCTTTCATGTCCACTGTCTAGGGATATCTCAAGTTATTCTTATTTTAGTAGTCAGTCAGGGTTGACCATGGGTAGCATCCTAATTGTCTGCTTGGCTGGAGCATTGGCGTCTTTGACTGTAGAAGCCAATGTGGGAGTGACAGTCTTTGTTGCAGAGGCTGCATTTATGTTTTGTTTCTGGTCTGACGCTTTCTGCGAACCCACCTCTACATGGCGACTTGTGTCAGTTGCTCCTACTTTGATTTGAGTTGCTATTTTAGTACTGCTCAGTTCTTACTCAATTTCTGAGTCATTGGCAAGCCGAGTTGGGAATAGTAACTATAACTAGGTGAAAAAGGATCAGACCCTAAAAACTAAGAGGAAGCTGTCACTACTCAAGTACAGACTGCTAACTCAATATTACACAAAGCTGTTACATATGTATAGTCTCCCCAAGATTAAAACAATTACGATTTTGCTGAGACTTATAGTCACCTGAATAGGCTTAGCATGCCACCTACTGAATAGGTTCCAGCTAGATAGTGTCATTCCACTAACAGGGAAGTCTTCATCATATGTTAAGAACTGAGAATACATTATGGAATCAATCTGAGAGCCTCTTATTCATAACAACAGGATGGCAAGCATGAATATAATGTACTAACTCCAGTCTTTATCAGTGGTTCAAAACTGACTGTAAACATACCCCTCCTGGAGATCATATTAATATACTGATAGATAACCTGATGGAAATGTGACATTCAACTAGAATCTTATACATACAAGCAGGAGAGAGGCTTGGTTATTTTTTCACTGGTATCACCAGTAATAGCAAACACATATGTGAAATATGTTGAAGAAATGGCTTTAGGAACAGCATCACTAAAGTCAATAGTATGGCTGAAATACACAAATGACACCTTCATACTCTAAACCCACTACAAAGCTCTCATTGTAAAAATAATGATGGATGATGTGAACTTAGTAAACTTTAGATTTAGCTCACAATGGAAAAAGAAAAAAAAATAAGCTAATAACTTGCACAGGGAATTGGTTCAAGACATATATCTGTATATCACAAGCCAACCTTTTTCTGGATTATACCCCAACTTTAATTCTCACCATCCATATAGTACAAAAAAAGGAATTGTCCAACATCATGAAAAATTACAAGTAGCGACTCAGACACATACAGAGATGATTAGCATCAAATGTACTCATCAGAATAACAATTAACCTGAAAACTTAACATCAGCTTCTGCAGGTAGAAACAAAAGGATCAAGGAGGAGGACTGGAAGACTGCCACAGTCTGCCTCCCTTATATCAAAGGCTTGTTGGAAAGTATTCAAAAGATTTACAGTCCAATTAATATCAAGACAATATTCAGAAGCATCTCAACTTTATGGAGAAATCTCTGCCAAGTCAAGTCTAACATATAGAAGAACATGTCCAATAACTGTGTGCATTCTATACTTTATAGTTGTGGCAAAGAATACAAAGGTGAAAGCAGCTTCCCACTAAAAGTAAGACTGGAGGAACATTGAAAATCTCTAGGGCAGAGACAATGAAATCAGGCTTGGCTGTTTGTGTACTGTTATCAACCTCAGTCGAATAAAGTAAAAATACTAGAAAAGACAATGGGAGAGTCAGATGGCTGAAATAATCAGTGTATATGCATGAGAGTTTCCTCAGTAGGCTTATAAGATAAATAAATACAATATGGGAATCATTAATAAAAAAAAAAGAAAAAAAGAAAAAAAAAGAGAAATGACAGCAAGACTTCAATAGCAGCAGGTAGATTAGGTTTCATGTTCGATTTTAATGCTTACAATTGTCCCATGGGACAATAATGGATTGGTTCATAAATTTGTCGATATAGTAATTGTGAATTCAATCCCCAGGATAGACTCAGTGGTGACAGGGTGCGCAATAAATGAGCAGTACTAAGATAAAAAAAAATATGAGCAGTAGAACAAGAACAATCTATCTCAGAGATTAAATAAATAAATAAAATTAAATAAAGAGTTCAGTTCGAAATTGACTGAAGGTTATCTGAAACAACAAGCACCTGAAGAAGGTTGGAGTTTGTGATACTAACAACAAAGACAAGAACAATTGTAATTAATGTAAATAGTGAGGAATTGAACTTGCAGAATTTATTTTAGTTAATGCTTTCTCCAGACTCGTGCTTTAGTTATATTTCAGTTTGTTTGTATCTATATTTTTTGCAATTTCCTAGTTTTATTTTGTAGACTTAATGAAAGCATGTTGGGTTGATGAACTACTTTTGATTTACAAAACATGACATAATGATGAATAAATGTTTTTGCCTTTGAAATTATCCCCCAAAATATTCACAACTTCATAAAGATCTATTTTAATCTTTTGACATTGTAAATGCCAGAAGGAATTTTTTATACATATGCACTAACAAATTGAGTAGTTCAAAATATTTTGTCCTCTTATTTTATATTTGTAGTGAGATTAGTTAACTAATACTAATTAGCATCGCTATACCCTTTTATATATATATATATATATATATATATATATATATATAGAATAAAAAGTGTGAGAAGGTGTGAATGTTTTCTTTAAAGTGTATGTTTATTGTTTTTGTAATTATGCATGTTATGAAACATTAATTGTCCATGGACAATTAATGTTTCATAACATGTCATGGTCATGGACAATTAATGTTTCATAACATGTATAATTACAAAAACAATAAACAGACACTTTAAAGAAAACATTCATGGCTTCTCACACATTTTATTCTATACTAATTACTCTCGTTGAAACAACCCTATTTCTTTATTCGATATATATATATATATAGTTGTCAGTCCGTAAATGGTGAGGATAATCCAACAAGATTTCTTTAATATAAATTATTAATAGGTAAATCCATATAGAGAGCTCGATGGGTGTTAACTAGAGCGATATGAAGTTTATAAAGGAAAACTCAGCACGTCATATTAGTTATAAACTATAGTTCATTTCAATGAGCTTAATTAGCTCATATCATCAGACTCTTCTACAATATTTCCTCCATCTGGCATAAAATTTCTGCTGGAATGAACCTCTGAAAAAACCCATTCCCCTGACTTTAGGCGTCTATTTGACCCCATCAGGTCAACCCACTTACTTATACTAATCTTTATCCACATATACCTATGTGTACATTCCCACATATACTTACCCTGTGATTTTATTTAAGTTTACATATCCACTGATTTATTTTTTTATTTTTTTATCTTTTTAGGTCTTAGCGTTTTCATACTCACACATATATACACTTCATAGGTGTAGGGCTTCCGTGCACCTACGTAGTGCGGTGTATATACTCCCATATCACGTTAAATAAATTGTCGTATTCTCAATCTCACATATATTTATATACACAAGATATATATGAGATAATTAGGTACATATGTAAGCCCATATATTCAAACCCAATTATATATATATATATGTATATGTATATGCATATGTACACAAACAAGACCACATATGCACGCACACACCCATATACATAACTTATAACTTATACAAGTGCACTAGTAGTCTACTATGTCCCCATGTATAAGGACACTGTATAAACGACCCAGTGCGTTTGTGTATGTTTAATTTCTAAATGAATTGGTAATTTACTTATTTAATTTTTTAATTCGTAATATATTATTCCTTGTTAATATCTATTTATACCATTTTACTTCATTTGGGTGTTGATTTATTCATATATTGGTGGAAATACGTCACACTAGAGAAGTTACAGTTCGAGCCTTTATAATGGATTTTATCTAAAGTAGACATATTTCGCCTCTAATTAGGTGTTCCGACGCGATGGAAAAAATATCTATTTTACCTAATTAAGTTAGTTCCTACTTATAGAGTACACATCTTTTTAGGTGCCCATTTTTCGTACATTAATGCATCCAATAATACACAATACATAAAACATGATACATAATGTGATACATAAAACATAATACATAATACATATGAATTTTCATAAGTTTTCTAGGAGTATGCATAAGTTTAGGTGGATCCCGTTTTTTTTTTTTTTTTTTTTTTTTGAGAGGGACATATTTCGCCTCATATTTGGGTGCCTCATTTCCCTCGGGGAAATGTTTCTGTTGAAGTCAATATATTGAGCATTTTTCATTTCATAGTTTAAGGTAGGATATTTCTTTCACATATATGTATACTAATCATAATATAAGGTTATTGTTTGCCTGGATGGGTATGTCCTTCTATTGAATGGTGGGTTCGTAACTTCTTTACAATTGGTCTGCACATTTTTCCAACAAATGATCCATCAGTTTAGGAGGGTTGGTAAGGCTGTCGGAAGGTGGTGATTCCGGGATTTTATGTGTCGGATAGTTTAAATTTATTTCTATGACGGCACTTGTAAATTATATCGTTTCTCTGATTTAATAATTGGCTAGATTCTGAACTTGGTAATTCTAATCTTTTCATCTAAGCATAAGTTACATCTACCGCTAAAGCTATTGGGGGTTTGGGATTTCCTTGTAATTTTCCATTTGATCTGAGTGGAAAAATTTTTGCTTTTTAATTCCCAGAAATATTTAGAGAGGCGGTTTAATATTTTAGATGGGGTTTAGAGAAAGATTGGGTGTGATTATACAGGCATTGTTTCCATGATGACGTGTTGAGTTTTCATTTATAAACTTCATAAACTATATATATATATATATATTTTAATTCAGATACTTCAATCCAAGGGAAAAAAGCAGGAAGGTAAATTCCAAAAAACCCGATCCTAATTAATATTAAAAATTTATTTTAATATTAAAAAATGATACAGGAAGAGAGCTCCATGTAATAAAATATTACAGAGCAAATATATATTAAAAAAGGATTAATTCAAAGATGTTGAATGGCCATTTCGAT
>JBBBDQ010002344.1:355000-572500 GCA_037127315.1 Ascarosepion bandense
TTTTTTACACTTGTATACATTTTTGCTTAAATACAATGATGTACACTTATCACGGTAATTTAGAAACACCTGCATATGTAGATATAGTCAGTTGCATGTACATACACTCACACACACACATATAAATACGCACACACATACATACATACATAACAAGTTTTTCTTGTATGTACTGGGTGCGATGAATAAATTCTTGTTTAAATTCTTGGAATTTGTAATTAATGAACTAGTCACAAAAGATTTTGTACATTTTATGTGAAAATAAATGGAATACAAAATATTGAGCTTTTATCTATGTGATGTTTTATTTTTATCTACAGGGACAGAAATTTGTTGAAGGAAAATGGATTCTCAAAACTGTTGCATGTGAATAAAGCAAATAATGGAGAGGAAATATACATCAATCTAATCAGCTTTGATTGGGGTAAAAATAATATGCAATTAACATGGAGTTTCGGAACCACTTACATATGTAGATATAATCAGTTAGTTTCTCTCTCTCTCTCACACACACACACACACACACACACACACACACACACACACAAGTTTAATATATGATAGAAATATAATAATAATATAAAAAAATTGATTCAAATGCAAGTTTCACTGACAGAACAAAGATTTGGGAATGGTTTTGATATGTAGCTATAATTAGTATGTAACTATTACTGATATCATATGTTTTAATAGTTCTCTCTTTTATACACTGTAAATGTATTAAAGTAACTACAATATATCATCAAATCAATAATTCAGGAAAATCTAAAAAGCTGCAATTCTATATAAAATCTCAGTCTTCAAAACAATTGCATAACAATTTACTTATGTATTCTTGGCTATTAGCTTTACACAACTTTTTTAAATTAATCCTATAATATGATGTATAATTTTGAATGTCTTTCTACATTAAATTATGATGTATCTCTGGTTTTAACAAGATTACTGACTTTAAAGTGGTGCAGAATGTTGTAGTCTACTTTTGATTTCAGATCTGAATACACATAGCAATGAGCAATTTCAGATATATACACACACACATGTATATGTCCAGGACAGTCTAAAAGTAATACCTCTTATTTCTTCAAATGGAAACTGCAACAAACACAGATAAAACAATAAAATCATTGAATAGAGAATATTTTCAGTTGTGCAGGGTCAATTAGAATGTGGTTTGACACAATTTATGACTGCTCACTGCTTAGCCATGCTCACAACCACGTTTGGTCTTTCTAAATGTTCAGCAAGCATTGATGAATGTCAAGGGATATAATTTTTCCATATGAAGGAATTCAATGAAACACGTCTGCTTCATACAAACGTTGATGTCAGATTTTGCTTGGTGGATGAAACAATTGAAAATTTTCCAGTGATTCCAATTGCTAGTAATTTTACCTGGATAAAAAGCCAACATCTTTGAATGTCTTTAAAGAAGATAAACTCTTGAGAGATTGGTGCAATTCAATCTTCCTATATTTACTTGGTTTTCTACCATATTAAACTTAGTATATGTTATACATTTATATCTGTTTCTGTGTGTGTGTTTCTTTCAGTTCTTGTTATATATTACATCTCTGAATTGTGCTTGATTTCTTTAAAGTCTGTATATCTTAGTATGAAAAAGATAAAAGAGAGAAACTGAAGATGTTGTTTCTCTTTGGTGTTTTAATGCTACTAAAAATATTAAAAGATAAATCATGCAACTGGAAAGCGAAAAGAAGGAATACTTTTCAAATAGTCACAATAATTAATTTTACTCTTGTAAACTATTGCCCTATTATATTAAAAGTTTTCCTCATTTTTGAAAAGAGCTTTATTTTTTTAAATATAACTTACTGTACTATTGAAGAAACTCATAATAAAAAAATTTGATGGCTTTTGCTGTAATATAGAAAACATAAAAAGAAATGCTAGTACTTAAACCTTTGCAGTTGATGCAAGTCATTCCAAATAAACCAAAAATAATAAGGGAATATTGCTTACAGTCTCGGTGGGTTGATGTGGAGCAGATAGAATTACTT
The DNA here is from genome assembly GCA_037127315.1 of Ascarosepion bandense. Classification (NCBI taxonomy): domain Eukaryota; kingdom Metazoa; phylum Mollusca; class Cephalopoda; order Sepiida; family Sepiidae; genus Ascarosepion; species Ascarosepion bandense. The sequence continues at coordinate 357,022 of JBBBDQ010002344.1, forward strand.
ATCCCCTCGTTACAACATTTACTTATTATATGAAGATGAATTCTAGAATCATTGCAAAATCCTTAATTATGCAGAAAATAACTTGTGAAATGTTTTGTGATTTTGAGTTTCATTCTTGGCTTTACTTATCTCACTGATTTATATAATATGTAATCAATATTTTAACATTACTTGAAATTCATTTTTTTTTTTTGCAGTTGGTATCGATATTGTGGCTTCTTTTAAGCCAATGTTTCTAAAAGATGAAATCAACAAAAAAAAGGTGACTAATTTTGTTTATTTGTTAAGCAATCACTATTTTTAATTTCTATATATGATAGAAAATGGAGGTAAAACGGTTCTATACATTTTGATCAGCCTTAGTTTCTTCATTAATAATGACTTCTCTTATTTTATTTCTGCAAAGAAATTTAACTGTTTATCCGCATATAAAAATTTAATACATATCCATACACAAACACACACAAATGCATACATGCACACACAGGCAAACACACACACAATTATTTATATATAATTTGTGTGAGCCATTTTTCATAGTGTGCCGATATTATGTGTTGTATTGCCGAGGTGGCTATACCCAGAAGATGTGTGCTGAGTACCTACAGCACAATATCTGTGCTAAGGGATATTAATACAAATAAGACAAACACCAGATGATAGAAAAATAAATAGTAGAAGAGAGGAGAGGTTAAGTTGTTAGAATTACAAAGAGCACAGTTTGATACTAATCATCAATGACACTCCAAAATCCCAGACTGCTATTAGTCTTTATTTTTATAGCTACCTCAGTCCACAGACCATTCCATTCTCAAGAGTGCCAGAATGGTGTTAGCTGCTCTACAACAACTCTCCACTGAAATGTTTTGTTCCTTGGATGAGATATTTTCTTCTTTTTAGATTGATCTTGATCATTCCTCTAGCTCTCTTTTTTTCACTTTCCTAAGCATCTTTGTTGTACCTCTGGAGGTATCTGCACATCAAACATGTTGTATATTACTTCCATGTGTCCTTCCCTACACTGTTCAGTAGTGTATCTTCTTTTTATTTGATTTATGTCCCTCCTTATAATCCATTTTGGATTTTTTTTATAAGGAAAATCATGTGGCCAATTCTCTTGTCTATAATGTCTTCTTCCCATAACACTTTATTGAGTTTGTAATTTTTAAAATAAACTCTGTCTCCAGGGTAGAAGAGTTTGTCATCGCACTTAGTTCTGTAACTCAAAAGTTTTGTTTTCCTTTATTTGGTTTCAGTTAATCAAAAACTGATTTTATTTTCCTTGCAAACATTAACTCTGCAGAAGACATTCCTGCATTAGTGTTTGCATTTGGTGTGATACAGTAAACAGGTAAGAAATTCTGTAGATCCTCATATCTTGTTTCTATTCCTTCCACCTTTCTTATTACCCTTTTAAAAACGTCTGTAAATTGTTCTGTCAATCTGTTAGATCTTGGATGGTAGGGCGCAGATGTTAAATGAGACACTGTATGCATTTTGCAAAAATTTGAGAATTCCCTTGATGAGAATTGTGTCCCGTTGTCCGATATGATTGTATCTCATACACCAAATCTGGCAAACAATTCATTTAGAAATTCTATTATGATTTTTTGTTGTTGGCTATTTACATATGAATACTTCTGGTCATTTTGAAAAGCTATCAACCACAACAAAGTAATATATACCCCTTATTGGCTCTCCATACTCTATGTGTAATCTAGACCAAGACTTGTTGGTTTTTGGCCATGGATTAAACTTTATGGGTGGTGATTTTGCTGCTAACTGGCAATTCTTGCAATTTTTGACCAAGTTTTCAATGTTTTTATCCATTCTGTTCCAATACATAAAACTTCATATAAGCGCTTTCATACGTGAAATGCTTGGGTGCGACTATTATCTCCCTCTTTTCTCTTCACCACCTTTTACTGACCAACCTTCCTTACCACTTTATTTTCTTTACTAACCTTTATTTCTGGTATATTAGAATTTCTTTATTTTTTGTCCAAATAGGGTTGAATAATGCATGTCTCTAGTAAACTTAATGAAATAGCTATTTCCTAAATGTAAAATCTGAATTTACATATGAAATATATATATATATATATATATATATATATATATAGATTGATTGATTGTTTAATACTTAGTTTTTGGTCCTAATAGGGTTAGACCAGTATACATTTGTATTAAAAAGTGTTATATACAATTATATTGTAGAACTTTTGATTATTTTCCATTTTTTGTTTATCACATTACATTTTTGTAATGTGTTGTAAACTTTTGCCTGCCACTATATTTAAATTCATGCTTTTTGTAAATTTTGCTTATCGTAAATATTATTTTTTTCACAATGTAAAGAATATAATCAAAATTAAATTTGCTGAAGTGTTTTATATTTTTTGCTGATATTTCAGTTAAATTATTCCAGTAATAACTCAGTATGCTCTCAAAAACCAGAAAAACATATTCAAACATCAGGTAAGAAAATATTTTCTGAAACTTTTAGACAAAAATGTGTGTGCCCATGTTTATTCTTTATTGATCTTAAATAAGTCAAGTTAAAACAAAGGCTGCACTGACTTTCAAGTATCCGTCTCATTATAGAAACATTTAATGATTTCAGCTGGGTAAGAGGGGGATCACTTTTTCAAATATATCCACTGGCTCAGCTCATTCCCAGCAGGATGAGGCACACAGATAATTCCAATTTCACTATTCCATGTAAAGATTCCATGCATAATTTTCTTTTTATGGATTGTATACGTGAAGAAGACTGTAGAATGGATGACTGAAATGTTACAATAATAAAAAAGATCTGTTATATCTCATAGTTTCAGTAATCGATATGTGGTTAAGACTCAAACAGTGGCTTAGCACTTAAATACAACTCAGCTCATTTACATAGGATATCACACCCTCCCTGAATCAAAGTGGTCATATACCCTTTTTTTTCCTTTTGCTACATCTAACTACTCTTGATTTATATAGTTCTTGCTTTTGCTCCTCTCTTCTACTTTTTATTGGCGACCTTGGTCTTTCTTCATCCTCTTCTTTATCAGTTTTTTTCTTCTCTACTTATGCCCATTTCTTGTTCAAACTCATCACTGTAGTTTTCTCTCTCTTCTTGCTCCTGCGTTTCTGTTCTCTGCTCTGCCTCCTCATTGTAGTTACCTTCCCCCTCCCGGCTTTGGTCTTCCATCTCCACATCATCCGACACAATCTTTTTTCTAAATTGATCTGCATTAGCCAAAACATACTGCCCCTTCTCGATCAAAGCCATATTATTGCGTCTCTGCAAAAGGAAGTCCACTTCTTCAGGATTTGCACTTTTGTTTTTCTTGTACCATACTCTCTCCCTTGGGGCGAAAGACATGATTAAGGACTCTAATCTGTTTAACCATAAGGGCCAATGGGCTCAACTTCATCACCACATGTGGTATCAACCTATGATTGAAGAGCATTTTTGCTAGAAACACCTCAATGTTTTTTGTGATGGGTGAGAATGCCTTCAATATCATTTTAACTGTTTTTACTATTCGCTCTGCAATTCTGTTGGATTGAAGATGGTACGGAGGAGTTTTGTATGGCACACAACCTATCCACCTCAACTATGTACACAAATTTTCATTCCAAAATTCTTGACACTAATGTTTGCAGTACTCCATTCTTTGCAAATACATCTCTCAAAACCTGTTTGACTGTGGACACTCTGGTTTTTAACCTTGATTACTTCTGGCCAACCAGAGTATGCATCCACCATTATGAGAAATGATCCTATACTACTTACGTGTGCATGGTCATATTTACTCTAAGCCATGGTTGTGCCTCTTTAGGATATGAATGAAGCTCTTTTTGCCTGAATCTTCTAATGTCATTGCATTTTGGAAATTTATTAATAAATTCTCCAATATCATTTGCATAACCTGGCCACCATGCTTGTAATTTTAATCTTCTGCATGTCGCCGTGATTCTGCAATGTACCCCTCTCAATATGTCTGTCTTTAACATGTGAAGCACTACTATCATCTCTCCATTGCATATAATTCCATTTTCAATTTTTAACTTATGCCATATCTCCTTAAATAGCCACTCCATACTTGGACAATTGTCCCACTTATTATTCCTTATTCTTTCACTTATTTTGCTTAAAACTGGATCTTGCTCAGTTTAATTTTTTAACCTGTTGACTAGAAGTACATTCGTCTCACCCATGGAATTATTTTGTCTTCCTCAGTTCCATGTTCTTCATCTGCTCCTTTTAAAAACCACAGTCTTGACAAAGCATCCGCATAAGGAATACTATTTCCCTTAACATATACAATGTCAAAATCAAATGCCATGATTTTAATGGCCCAGCATAAAATTCTCAATGATGTAACCTTTGGCAATTTCTTTGGGTCAAAAAAAAAACTTCAGTGACTGAGCTTTTATAGTGCCGAATTGGCATCTTAGTAGACTAAGTGAGGGTAATCCCCATAAAACTAATTGTATGAATATTTTTAAGAAATGATGCAGACCTTGATTGAAGTTAAAATCATTTTTTGTTTATTTATTCTTTGATAGTTAACATGGGTTGTCAACATCGATGTCACAACAAAAAAGAATGTGCTCACCAATGCTGTAAAGTTGGTTTCAGAAATACAGGAATCTCACAGAAAATAAAGCAAATATCTCAGAAAAACTCTGCAACGCCTCAAAGCCAGCTTCCCAAAAGTAAGCTGTCCACTGGTCAGAACAGCCTTGATTGTTATATTGATGGCCTGAAAGAAAAAATGAAAAATATTACAGATACTCCAACAGTAAAACGCTTAAAGGTTTGTATTTTGGTTATTGGAGAATTTAGTAAACTTTTTGAAGGGTCAAGGTATTAGTTGCTGCTTTAATAACATTATTTTTATTAATCATTTCATTTTCTAAATCTGTTTTCCAGTAATCCACCACAAATGTTTCTTAGGTCAAATTAAAGAGCAGATTTAGTTGTCTTTTCATTAAAGCTTTTTATTAAAATACTTGTCAATAACAATTTTAAATCATATGTGGCGCAGTGGATATCAGCTCGGAATGAGAAATCGGAGAGCCTAGTTCGAATTCCAGTTGAATTCCTTGCATTCACTTACGCGCAAATACCCTTGGGAAAGGTATTAATCCGTCTATTCCTTCCAGTTATGGGTTAAATAACAGGACAGATTGGGTTCTATAGCCTTGATCGGCAACCAGTCTACCGCAGAAAGAAATGGCAACCTACTGCGGAATAATCTTCTGCCCAGTCAGTCATGTCTCTTTCGAGACATGATCGCCCAAGCGTGTATCACATATGGCACTTAACTGACTGACGAAAATAAACTGACCATGACAAAGAAATCTTTGTCATTTTTTTACAGCTGACTTAAATTGGAAAAAATACTTCAATTTAGTATATTTTTTCTCTGTTATAATTCTTCATAAATTCCCAAAATTTATTGTTTCTGGGGGAGAAAATAAGAAATGCTCAAACACTTTCTGCTATATTGCTTGAATCAAATATTTTTTTCCACTTTATCTTGCTTTTCTTCAACACTTTAGAGCATTTTATTTGAAAAAATACATATTCTGTTTAATTAATATATACATTTTGAAATTCACAAATGAGTTTGAAGTTTATATATTATTGATGATATACACACAGATATATGTATGGGTGTGACATTGTGGTTGTGGTAATTGTATATTTCATACTGTTGTCACTGTATAGTGGTTTAATGATGATTTCAATTGCTAATTTTCAAGGTAAACAAGCAGGCTGACAAAATGATTATTCTACTTGGAAGATTAGTACAGCACAATCTTCCTAATCCTTTATATATATATATATATATCTATATATATATATATATATAGATATATATATATATATACACATAATATTTCGTATTGAGCTTTTACTGTTGAGGTTTTCCTCTTGGGTTTTTTTTTCTTTCGAACACAGCTTTTGCTTTGTTTGTTTCTTTTTTGATTCCCCTCTTCCCATTTGGTATTACCTTTTGGGATTGACGACTAATTTTACCGTTTTGTTAACTGTAGGACTTAATGATCTTAGTCATTATTAGTGATACTGTTTTCTTGGTACGTTTTACAATAATATATGTGTGTGTGTGTGTGTGTGTGTGTGTGTGTGTGTGTGTGTGTGTGTGTGTGTAAATATTCTTAGATGGAATGTACGTGTAGAACAGACAAAATGAATAAAAAAGAGACAAGACTTTATCAATTGCCTTGATAAAGTTCTTTAGAGAATGAAATGTGTCACCTAAATGCAGTTTTTCCTATTGTCACTTTTTATTCATACTTATATATATATATATATATATATATATATATATATATATATGTATGTATGTATGTATGTATGTATGTGATGCAATGAATAAATTGTGATGAATAAATTGCCTTCAGTTCATCTTTGGTTGCCCCACTGTTCTCCACACATAATAATCAGTGTGGGGGGGTTGCAGTCTGGGGAGTTAGGTAACCAGATGTTAGGATTGATATGGTTGCAGAAATTGTTTGACAGCCATGACTGGGTTCTCCTTCTTGTGTGGCATGATTTTTGGATATCAGCTAGGCTAGAGGATTTTAAGATTCTGATTAAGATAATTTTCAGTGTCAGTTCAGTGTATGTAAGTTTAGTTTATGTTTTAATTTTTGTTAATTTATCATTTTTAAATTAACTTGTTTATTTTTGTTCCTTTGATTTTTTAAATTAAACCCCTCCCCTGTTGTTTGTCAGAAATTGCAGTTTTGTTATTATGTCTGATTGAGTTCATGTTCTTGTGAGTGTTTTATTATTATTATTTAAACCCACAATATTATGGTAAGATTATGAAGATTCTAAGAACCTATTTCTTTTGTTTTTTGTTTTTAGATATTTTATTGTAACTGTACATTTGGTTTTTTTATAGAATTAGTTATTATTCTTCCCCCACAGAAATTGTATATATGGGACTAGTTAGGACTTCAATAAAGAAATTGTGACATTATGGTATCTGCAGTACGAATGAGAAGCATAACTGAATTTTCAGTGAAAGGAAAAAATATCAAATGAATGGGTCAGTGATTGTGATTAACCAAGCTAAATAACTGTATAGTGATGATCAGTCCTCTCTTTAATCCATTTTAAAGTCTCGTGCCATATCTTTGGCATATGTACAGAAACGAATAAACATTTCATACACATGATTACTTAAGGCAGTTGTCATACAGTTTTGATATTTATGTCCATATTGTTTATATCTGTAAGTGCACTATCTCTAATACTGATCACTCTTACCTGATAAATATAACCAATTTTAAACAATGATGTGTGTGTGTGTGGGGGGGGGGACCTTTTCTCAGCCTATGGTTCATGGGAACCACAAATATCATCCTTCTTTTTTTTTTTTTTTTTTAATCGTATCACCCCGAGCAAGGCGGTAACGCCACTGATGTGCAGGGGGCTACGTAATAGTGAAAAGATCGGAAAAGAGAAAGCCGGAAACCACATCCTAAACAGGGAACAAGGGATGAGCCTCTTAACCTGTTCAATAGACGTGGGTGGAGTGTGAACCGGGCGATAGATCTATCTACTCCAATTGAAAAAATAAACAAGAAAACAAAGTGAGAAGATTGGGAAAGAGAAAGCCGGAAACCACATCCTAAACAGGGAACCAGGGATGAGCCTCTTAACCTGTTCAATAGACATGGGTGGAGTGTGAACCGGGCGATAGATAGATCTACCTACTCCAAGTGAAAAAAAAACAAAAAAAAACTGAAATGTTCAATACTGCAGTTGAACGATGAATTGATCTGTTTGACTCCCGGCCTGTTCTGCTCCCACCTTGTGATTAGTTTGATCACAAACAGATCAAGATTTGTCATCAGTATCCCTCCCTCAGGCTGGTCTGAATTGGGTGAAGACGTACAGTAATAAAAAAATAAATACTCAAAGAAAAATGAAAGGAAAAAATATCACGATTTATCTTGAGTATAATATACAATAATTTCATTAGTAGAGTTTCACATGCAGGGTTGTCAATCTCAATTGTCCCCAGATTGAACGTGCTACTTAGTAAAACTGGTAAGGGGTAATTTGTGTATATAAAGAAGTTTGTTTAGTTGGTTTTGGTAAGTTTGGTAAATCTGGCTCAAGACTGATGTTGAAATTATGCTTAGGAATCACATGCGAACTTGGGTGATCTCCTGTCGAAGTCTTGGTCTGATCTCTTAGTTCGATCTCTGATCTCTCTATTTGTTTTGCGCATTCACATGTCTCCCAAAAACTGGTGTGGAGGTATGGGGTGGTCAAGGAATTGGTATTTTTCCCACCTACTGTCTTCACTGCTTTTGGTCCTGGAAAAAAAAAATTAGTTTCTAAACTTGGTAGTCTCTCCTCTCTTGGGTAATGGCTCCATGCAACGCTCCTCTCACAACTACTTCCTGCTTCTTCAGCCTATCTCATCTTTACTGCCTTTTTAAAAAAAAACAATTATTGTTCACACATGCCTTTCCTTTGGTCTGAAATTTGAGTGCATTGAGATGGTTTTCTCAGAGTGATATCATTCAACACAATTTGTTTTTACTAAAATAAATTTATCAACTGAATATTTTGCCCTTTGTATGGCTTCAGATACTGAACATCTGGTTTTTCGTTAAGTAATTTTTTCACCTTTTAACTGGCACTTAGGGTTTTTATGGGTTTTATCAATCAACTGTCAACACCCAAATTAGACATTGTTCCCTGGATTGTTTTCATAATTTTCAACTTCTGGGAACGGTTCTTTATATCATTAACCCTTTTCATGAGAAGTTTATCAGTATATTTCTCTTTATATCTAGATTAAAAATTATTATTAATTACCAGCAACCAAATAGTGTCATATATATATATATATATATATATATATATATATATATATATATCACTACTCTGTAATGACCTCTGTGTCCACCTTTATAAGGCATGGTATATCCCAAATATTGATCATTTTATACCATAAATATATCACACATTCAAATTATATTTTATTATATATATATATATTAAAAACAGAAATAGAGATTGTTCTAATGAGAGAAATTGGTATAGAAAAAAGTGCAAGAAACTGAATATTTTGTTTGCAGTGTAGATTTATTGTCATTAATATTAATATTACTTACTTTTTGTATGATATATTAAGTGTCCATAATGGTATTTGTGTTGCTACACGTGTTTCAAGCCCAAAGTTGACTCTCATCAGGTGAATAAACTTGTGACTTTACATATTGAGATCCATTTATTTTTCTGATAGCCAAACTCTCACGTATATATAGATAAGCAGGTCAGAAAGTTTATATGCATGTGTGTTTGTTGTTTTTTTTCACACTCACACGTTAAATCTCTTCCATTTTAGGAGCTAGTCTTTTTTCTGGCCAGAAAGTTTTTTTTTAACTGACTTGCAAAATTTTATTTCATCTTTATACTTCAAAATTGTTTTCAGCGATTTTGATTCAGTTTTACTCTACGGGTCATCTAGTTCTTTTTGTTGTTTTTGTAATACTATTTTTTGCAGTGGTTCACAAAATCTTTTTTTTAGTGCATTTAAATTTTAGTATGTCTTTAAGCATGTGTCTTAAGTTTTTCATGTTGTTTTGTTTAGGGAAGGATTGTATTTTTTATAAATATTTCTTCCTGCATCATGAGTGCATCATAATCTGCATTTTAGTAGATAGGCATTACTCTGAATTTACCTACACTACATTCATGTAAATGTTAGAAAACATACAATTTCCTGTTATTGGCTAGTTTAATGTTACTCCTGTGCAGGGCTACTCTTTTATTCAGGTCTTGTGTCGCCCCCACATGTATGTTTTTGCATTCATCACATTTTAGAGCATAAATTACGTTTTTAGAGTTGCAGCTCAGATTTGTTTTATTTCGAATGTAGATGTGTTTTCAGTCTTGAAGTGGTTTTCTTCTATTATTATGTTACATACCCCACATCTTTTTTTGTTGCATTTTGTGACCCCTTGTGTTGTGTGTTGCTTGAATTTTGATGAGGTTAGTATGTTTTTTGAAATTTTGGGGTTGGCGTTTGCTTTTAATTATTTTAGTTGTCTTTAAGATTTCCTTTATTTAATCATTTTTGTTGAGTAATTCTATGTGTCTTTTTATCTTTGGAAATAATTCTGGGTTGCTTTTGTTGTGTGGAAATGTATGCAAGAATGTTTTCTTCTTTTTCATGGGTTTTTGTTTTTTGGGATTCCGGATTGATTCTAATGGTATCTCTCTGGAGAGATTCTAATACTGATGAGCTGTGATACAGCAAAACAGATCTGTCTGCAGATGACTATAATATATATATATATATATATCATTAGTGCCTAACAAAACATGTTGACTAATAAATTACTGGAGGTTAATGTGTTTAAAAGTGAACAAACGTTTGTGAATAAAGTACTCAAAAAATAAAAAAAAACAATAGTTAATAGGTACAGCCTGAAAAATATACCTATCAGATTTGATTTTCTTCTAATGAAACATTCATAAAGTGTTATATGTTTGCAATCTGTTCTAGACTTCAAATGAAACACAGCAGAAAGTGATTGACCTTAAGCAGTTTGCTTTTTGTCCGAAGCCCAAAATAAGTGCTGATGAACCTCGTGTGCCTGCCACCATTTCAGCTGTCACCCCCTTGGTGAGATGTGAACCAAATGACACTAGAAACTGTAGCTTGCCTACAACTCCAAGTGGCTGGAACAATCTGCATATTTACCAAAAAGCAAGAGAAAAGTTTGCATATGAACCTGGTATGAACTGTTTCTGATTGCATAATAAAATTGGTGACATTAAGTAAAAAATAAATCTTAAAATTTGTCATAAAATAATCATTACATATCAAAATAGATGTAGAATTAAATAAAGATTATCACCTGAATACAAATTTTATTTTACTTGGGAGACCTAAGAAAAAAAAAACATTGTAGAAAAGCAGTAAATGATTTAGAAGAAAAACAATTGACCACAGAAATAAGTTTTAGTATTTCAAAACAAAATAACTGAGAATATCTTGTTCACTTTATGACAATTTATTGACTGCCTGGTCAAAAAATGATAATGTCAAAAACTAACCTATTTTATCCATACTATCAATTTATTGGTACAGCATACCAAAATAATAACAAAGATTAACATGCAATTTTTTTCTTTGGTTTCTGTTGTATACACATTTTCTTCTGGGTCCTAATCAGAGATCTAAGATTAAAAATGGCTTCATAACATTTTTCAGTAATCAATTTTGTTAAAAAGGCAAGAAAAGAAAACCTAAGATCACATACATATACATTTTACATAGATAAAACTCTCTGTAATATGTGAGCTGTACTTGTGAGTATCCTTGTATTGTAATAGTTTTTTGAAGATCTTCAAAGATACATTGCAATCTGCAAAGAATGCCTTGTCAATAAGAAAGCACATTCTGTTCTTGTGGTCCTTTTTAATGATGATGATGATTTTAATAATAATTATAATGAAAGAAGTAAGAAACTTTATTGAGTAATAAAAGGAGCCAACAAGTTCAAAATGAAGCTTCAAGTGTGTGAAGAAATGCAAATGAAACATAACACACCTACTGGAGCTGCAAGAACCTTAAAAAAGAAAGTAAAGGAAAATGCAATCAACTAGATACATAAACAATGCCAAGATAAACCTCTTCATGCTCAATATTCTGCCAAACAATATTGTACCAAACAATCTGATGTAGACAAACCATATCAATGGTTATGTAGTGCAGGGTTAAAAGCTAAAAGCTTGCTAACTAGAGATTACCAAGTGCACATACTGAAAAATTTGGTAATAAATATCCAGAAAGAATTGACCATCTTGTATCAGGTTGCATGGTATTGGCACCTCCTGAATATAAAACCTGGCATAACAGAGTGAGCCAATTTCTGCATTGGAAAATCTGCAAGTTTTATAGAAGGGAAACTGCAAGAAATTGGTATGAACACCACCCAAACCCTGTTGCAAAAATAGGACCTGTAAAAATTTTATTGGACTTTACAATAAACACAGACATAGCTATCAACGCTAATTGCCCAGACATCATGACAAGAGAACACAAAACAAAAGGTGCCTTATTACTGATATGTCACTTCCTGCAGATTGTAACGTATCTTTGAAGACCTTAAAAAAACTATCAAAATGCAAGGATCTTGAAATGGAAATCTCAAAAATGTGGCATATGAGGACATCAACAACTTAATCAAGTTGTAATTGGAGCCCTCAGATTGATTGGAAAAGATTCCAGTAGACATATTGAAGAGATGCCTGATAGCCTTAAATAAATACAAAAGATTATACTCACAAGTACAGCTTGCAACTTACAAAGGGTTTTATTGATGTAAATATGTGTGATCTTAGCTGTTTTTTCTGCTTTATTTTTTTTTTCTTTTCCTTCAAAAAAAATGCTCAGTGGAAATATCATAATGATATTGCTGAACTTGAATCTCTGGTTGGGGCCTGGAAAGAAATGAGTATACACCGGAAATCAATAAATAAATAAATAAATAAATACTACTACTACAACAACAACAACAACAACATCTATTATTATTATTATTGTTGTTATTTCTGGTCCAAATTGTAATGAATATAATGATGATAATACCCCATCACAAAAATTCCAACATAATACCATGTGCATAATGAAAATATGTCCTCTGAGAATTTTACAATAGTATTACCATTTTCTGAATGGTCTTAAAATTGTTTTTTAAATTAAAGTTACTTTATTTTTTTAAAAGTAGATTGTCAACAGAATTTTTTTTTATATTGAATTATTTCGGTTCATTACAATTTAAATCTTGATAACAAAATAAAACCCTGATGACGTTATATTACATATCCAAATATCATATGTTTTGTTATGAATATAAAATGCATAGTCTTTAATCGATTTCAGATAACAATCTTAACAGGCAGATGGAGAAAACATTTAATCAATTTGACAAGAGGTAAAGTAGCCAATTTATCCCCATTATAAAAAATTACATGTCATATTTTACTTCTTTTTAGTATTTGTGGGTGCACAAAATAAACACCTATATTTATTTTTCTTTCCAAGTTTGAAATTCTTTCAAGTTTTTTTCTTCAGTTAAAAGTTCATATAAACTGACACTAATCTGTTCGAATATGAACCAGCCTATAAGTCACATGGTTTATAAGGATATTTTAGGGTTTTACTGCTAGCTGCAATTCTTCCCAATCCTCTTGCTGTCACTTTTGAGCTTCACTAAATGACCCTCAGTCATAATAACAACACATTGAATACAGTGTACTACTTGCATATATTTTCATTATTATTTAAATGTGTACTATACACACCTGGCAAATATGATATGTTGTTATTTAGTATTATTACTTTTTATAGAGAAACATTGCTTTACAGTCAGAGTGCTCATGAATTTTTAGCAAAAAAAAAAGTCAGTTTTACTATTGATTCTAAAAGATTTGTTAAAAATTTATGATAGTGAAAGATTAAATGTTTATAATTTATTCCTATATTTGAAGACACATAAGACCCTCATTTTTGAGAAGATATAAGATCAACATTTTAATGTCCTATAAGACCATTTTTAAATATTAGAATTTTGTAAATTTTGTAATATACTCTTTTAAACAGGATCAAATATGAGGAAAGGTATGAAGTTTGGGTAACGTTTGATGCACCATCTAACATTTGTTTTCTTTATATTCTCTAATGAATGTAGAAGTTTTATATGCACCAAATACAATAATTTTATGTTCTGCTTGGTCATAAACATGTCTGTCATTGAAATATCAAATGAAGCCTTTTGTTCAATGGGTTTATTTTCACAGAACAAAAGTTTGTAGGGTCGATATCCTTACCTAAGCCCCCACAACAAGTGGTGACAATGACATGATTACAGCTACGTAAGTAACAGACATAACAGCCCCTTTAATGACACTGCTAGCATATCAGTGACAACACTCTGTACTGCGATGTCAGCTTAGATGTCCCTAGGCCCTACATTTCCCCCATACTTTGTAAACAGATGTCCAAGCATTCAGGACAACTACCTACCATTCCTGCACTTGCAGCCTTGTCAAGAAATTTCACCTATCTTAAAACTTCCCTGGCCACTAGACACTACACAACTACACAACGCAAACCCAGTGCCACAGACCCTCAACAACACTTCAGTGCCTCCTGTCTAGAACACCAGATCAGCTAGGAGGGTTACCTTCTCTGGTAATTTGCATAGACTTGTTTTTAATTTATACAATCAATTATCTAGACGGAGGACTTTGTCACAGCCTGTTGCTCCCACTTGTCCTGATTTAAACAAAGAGGTGACCTTGACCTCACTTTTTCCTTTCCACCAAAAATCAGCAGCCCCTCAATGACCACCTTTGACATTTCATGACTAGCTAAGACAAGCTTAGTACTCAGTTACCATGTATGTGAGGGCTGGGTAATCTTTAACCAGTGGCCTGAGCATACAAGCTAGTGATTCCCACATTAAAAATCCAACCTTGTGTCACATCTTGACTCAGTGGGGGAGGCTTGGTAAGTGACACCTCTTCTTGGCCTGGAGGGAAAGATCTAGTGTAATATCTGTGCACTATATGTAGATTACTTAAATACTCATTTTCCACTCTCCGGCAATCTTCAGCTATGCTTTGTTTGTGATACTGCTACCCACAGTTGATTTCTAAAGTGATTAATTTTTAGTTTTCAGTCAGTCTTGCTTTAGGTTTGACTCTGCTTTGGAGATGGAACGGTCTAGTCTGTGTGAAATCTTATTACCTGCAGTTGATCCAGCAAAGGAGGTGACATCTTTTCAAGTCAAATTGCTATTGTCCACTAGTGCTAGGTCACAGCCGAAACCGACCTCTGCAGGTCACGTTTCCAGCCTGTGCTGTTCTTGCCAAATTGCTAACAACATTACTGTCAACTACTTGATCATCTTGAACTGTTCCTGTCAATCCCTGATGTTCCAGCCTACAGCCTTTCTTGATTTTCAGCTGTTTGCTTGTCATTTTTATCATAATAAAAATTTATGTTGATAAATTATGCATCTTTGCCTCTGTCTCTTCATTATCTTTGCTGTTTTCACACATATACAAAAGTTTGTGGGTTGATACCCTTACCTTGCTCCTGCAACAAGTGGTGACCACAATGTGATTACAACTAAACAGTGATGGAGTCAAGCAAAAGTAAACAACAAGCATGATGACCACCCCCACCTTAATAACACTGCCGGCCTATCAGCAACAACAGTCTTTACTGCAATGTCAGCCTAGGCATCCCTAGGCCCTACATTCCTTCTTCACTTTCAAAACAGATGTCCAAGCATTCAAGACGACTGCCTACCATCAATGCGCTTGTGGCCTTGCCTTACCTTGGCCCTGCAACAGGTCCTTTGCCATAGAGTAGAGTGGATAACAAGTTAGTCTAGTGTACTGTTATGACTATAGTTAATTTGGATTGTACTGAGAGCTCCACATTTGTGTCCTTGCACCAGGTTAAGCTCTGTAAATATTTGAAGTATTTTTGCAATATAACAATGTTTAGAAAGATAGTCTCAAACCATTACTATTTCAATAAGTTTAATCCTCACCAGATGGCCTATTCTTGTGACTTAGAGCTCTACTCATCTTAGTGACACTTTTATTTCAAATTAATTTCTCTAATGATGAGATTTATAGGCAAATTATTTAATTATCTAAACAAATATTTTGTAAGAGGAAAAGTGTATTTTTATACAAACATTAGTGGTATACCTTTTATGCCTTTTGATAATATTGGTTCTTTCTTATCTTTAGGCAAGAGAAAATTCTTCCTTCTAGCCCAGGTGAAATGCCATTTTTTAATGAATCTCCCAATGAAGAATTTTATGGAGACTTTTCTCTTGAACTGCCAACATTAGCTCAACCATTTAACAAAACAAGTGACCTGCTTTCTGAATTTGACACATTCTGTAAAGATGAAGATTTTCCTCAGCGTCAAGCCACTCTTCAGCCACAGCAACAACATAAATATGGCCAGGTAGTTGCTTGGCTCTCTCAAGATTCTCCCAGACATTCTTTTGAGAAAAACAGTAACAGTCAACATGATTTTGGTCGGTAAGTTCTTTTCACTTTTCTTTTTATAATTATTCTTCCCATCCATTTTTTTTTTCTATTTCACTTAAGTTGGTTGGTTGGTTGTTTTTGTTTTATGGCATATCAACCTCGGCGGGTCATTTATTACCAACTAAATTTTATTTATTTATTGCTGGTAATACCTTTTTCTTGCAAAAATTTATTCCTGTTTTTTTTATATAAGTTTTGTGTCTAGTAATACTTTTTTCTTTTCGAGTACCAAGATTCATGGGGATTTGTTTTTAAGGGCAGGGTCCCCAAGTCCTACCCTTGTTATTTAACCCATAACTGGAGGGAAGGGACGGATTAATACCTTTCCCAAGGGTACCAGTACTTAAGTGAATGCAGGGTATTCAACTGGAATTCAAACTCGGCTCACCGATTTCTCTTTCCGAGCCGATATCCACTGCACCACAACGCACATCCGTCACTAAACGCTTACAGCACTTGGTATTCACAAGCGGTCACCCATCTAAGTACTGACCAGGCTCAACGTTGCTTAACTTTGGTGATCAAGCGAGAACCGGTGTAGTCAACATGATATGGCCATAAGCCTCACTTAAATACTTACATCTGAATTTCTGGGGTAAGCAATTATTATACATTAATCTGTTTTGTTAGTTCCCTCATCTTGGTTGTTGTTATATTAAACACACTTTAGCCATTGCCCCCTCCAGTCTTCTTCACTGGTCTTATGTTTGATAATCTGCCAATTTCAAATCAAACTATTCTATGCATGGTGCAAAAATAAATCTTGTATCAATTCTGCATAATTCCTCCCTCCTTATGTTGTTTCCTTTTGATTTTTCCTAATGAAAAATGATATGAGTTTCTTTGTTTGATTCAAGAATAGAAAATTATATGCACTTTGCCAACACATTATCCACAGGACCATTGTCTTGTTGATTATATTCACCAATGTTTATTACTTGTCAGTTATTTCTGTTATCTCTTTTGAATACATTAGAATGTACATAATTTAAATTAGAATATCTGACAAAAGAATGAAAAGAAAATATTACTTTAAGCAGAGCATATATAACCATACTTTGAACACTCATATCTCTCAACAAGTCAAAGATTTCTTTGGTTAATCACTTATTCTTTAACTCTCATGCTTTAACAACATGCTGCATACATCTCAAAGCAGATTAATGCATTTATTAATGTCCACTTATCATTTCATCCCAAATGGACATATCATCTAAATCTAAATCTAATCTAAACTTATTTATAAATGGAACTTTGCCTCTGTGTGTGTGTGTGTGTGTGTGTGTGTGTGTGTGTGTGTGTGTGTCTGTTACCTATAGACTCCGAAACGGCTGAATTGATTTTCTTGAAAATTTACACAGTTGTACTATAAGTGTCTGCGAGTGTTCTTAGCTAGGTTTTATGTTGAGGTACTCCTGATAAATATCGAAAATTGATAATCGAAAAAATCAGGTTATACAAGGAGTGGTTCGATTTTAAACAAATTTGATACACTCATAGACAAAGACATAAGAAACGATATTCAGAAATTTCAAGGTTGAAGTTCTTACAATAGTGCAGAAAATCGATAATATATATATATATATATATATATATATATATATATATATATATATATATAAAAGGCAAGATGTTTGTGTGTGTGTCTGTTTATCTGTCTGTATGTCCTTTATACAAATCCACAATTTTTATCCGATTCTCACCAAACTTCACACAAATATTCTTTAGGCTGAGTCTGAGCTCCAGGACCATGGATTAGTTTTAAAGCTTTCATTACACCTGAGCAATGTCGGGCTATACTGCTAGTTCAATATAAAAAGTGTCTGTTTTCAAATAAATCCTATCCACTTCCTAACAGAACATAAGAAAATTGAGGTGAAACTGCTTCTCAGTTGCTCAGAATTTATTGTGAGTTCTTGAATAAAAATTATGGCCATTGCAATGATAATTAAAAAGTAGTTACCATAAATCTTGATAAAAAACAATTTTGGCAAACTTGGGCTATTGTGTCTACCAAAAAATAAACCAGTGTCATAATGATGGTTTTTCCTTGACATGGCTATTATTTCAGCTACCTTCACTCCTCAACAATGACAGTTTTTTAAAAAGCTTTCGTTAGAAATGGAATAAATTCTAAACCTATGATGAAAGTGAATCTATATATTTTTTTGTTCTTGAGAATTTACAACAAAAATATTGATTACTACTTATGGTTTATTTGCAAGAATAATTTTATATTTACCACATTGTAAAAACTAATACAATTGTAGCAAAAAAACTAATGCAATGCAATATTTATCATTTACTAATTTATAAAGGAATAAATATGAAAACAATTTTTATTCATAAATTTATAAACATTTGCTAAATCATAAGAATATGTGAACCAATTATAATGAAATCTTTATTATTTAGCATTATTTGAAGTTCAAAGTAGCCAATATTTTATCAACCATTCCAATAAATAATCTACTAAATAATGTTTAATATTTTGGTTTTTCCAAGAACAAAGAAAAAACTTTCATATGTTTAGGCTTTATTAAAATTCTAGTCATTGCTTTTTAAAACAATAAATAATAGCCAAGTAAAATTAGTGAAAACAATGGTGGTGTCAACGAGGAAACCATCCTTTTGAAACTTTATTTTTTGCAAGAACAAGATTGCCATGATTTTTTATGGTTTCAGAATATCTATAGTATCCATTTTCAGTTCTATTATTTCTTGAAATATCTAATATTTTATTTCTTTTTCTTTATTCAGAAATACTTCTAAAACACTCACAAATGAGCTTAATGTTGGACATTCTGAAAGAAGGAATGATTTGATTTTTGTAGCAGATATATTTTGTTCAAAGCAAGAACTTCAAAATATAGTCATGCAGGAGGGTGAAAGGTAAACTGACATGACATTTTTTTTCTTCCTAAAAATGGAAAATCTTGTCTGAATTTTTTGACTTTAAATTTTGTAATATTTTTATTTTAGCTCATTCAGATTAATTTCCTAATCCTTGTTATTTTTATCACAGCATCAGCGTAGGTTTAAAATCAGTTTCCTTTGTTTTAGATGAATTACCCCCCCCCCCCCCGACTGATGAGTTGACATTAAAACTCAAAACAGTTATATGATGAAAGTGTATCTTCATCTTGAAAGTACTTTATCTTGAAAGTGTATCTTTATCTTGAAAGTAATAATATTTTTATTAAATACCATTTGTTACTTTCTATGCCTTTCATTTTTTTAAAATATTTTTAGAAACTTTCATTGATAAAGTTTCCTTGATTTTTGTCTTATCAACTCATAAACTGAGGGAATATATATGACAATGAAAATACAATTATTGTTGTAAGAATTGCGGGTGAAAGATTTAAGAAATAACAAATTTAATGTGTCAAGGAAAAAAATAGAATCTATTAATGAAAAGTGTTAACAGGAAAGACAAAAATGAAAATATTAAAAATGGAAATCTTTCTGATTTAAAACTCAAATCCTTTTTTTCTTTTACTTTTTTCTCTTCTGATCTTGCGTTTTTATTATTTTCAGATCAGCACAAAGAGATAAAGACAGAAACTTCAACAGCATCTTTGATGGGATATTTTAATGGTCTATCTAAAAGCTTTTGCACAGAATTATTCATTATTAAAAGTTTCAGTTATTGTAAAAATATTGCCATTCTGTTTTTATCCATTCAGTCATTTATGAAGAAGTTGAAAAGGACCCGACAACAATAAAATGAATAAACTGAAATCTCTTTTGTTCTGAAAATATTTTGAATGAAACAAGTAATATATTAATTCTTGTTTCCTTGCTCTCTATATTTCTTTTTCTCTTTTCTCCCCAGTCTGTCTGTGAATCTCTTTATATATGATGTATATCTCCATTTATTTTGTAAGATAAACGTAGCACTCTGTTTTGGTCAAAATCCAGTCCTTTAATGGTGAGATTGGTGTGACCTCTACAAGGCAGAGTGCACTGCCCAAATTACATATCCCCCTCTCTTAGCCATACCAACAAAAGAATATTAGGTCATTACACTTCGGGTCAGCTTGGCTGCAGAAGTTGCCAGAAAGTTATCAGTGTTGATATATATGGAATGTTATGGCTATTACTGCTGGGTTTGTTCTTTCGCCAAAACATCCAAAACGTGTTGAATGGCTTTAACCGCTGAAATAAATAGGCAAAGAGAAAAGGAAAGATACAGAGACACTAGAGGGATAGTTTGGACACTGATTTTATTTTTTGGTTCCAGCGACCTCTTGTTGGGGAAATTCCTTCCCGAACAGTTTGGCACGTCTTTACCATCCAAAGTCTAACAGAGAAAGAGATTGAGTTTATTTTTGGCACCAGAAGGCCTCTCTTTTTGTGCATGAGTCAATTGTCTTTCCTGTCAGAGGACTCCTGGAAGATTTTTATGTTTATTTTATTTCGTACTTTTATTTTATTTTGTATTTTTATTTTATTTAGTATTTTATTTAATCCCTACATATACAACCACTTTTGGGACTTCACTCTGGGTTTTCTCTCCCTATTTACTTGCGTAGCTCTTTACATATTTGCATATGACCACAGGGCGGCAGAGGTTTAAAATCAGGGGTGTCCTTTCTCTAGATAGACTGCCTCAATCTACCTGAAGCAGCTGGTTATGCTCATTTTTTGGCTTGGAGCTGGACTTGGTTTTCAGATGCTATTAGACATAAGCCACGGAAGCATTTTATAGATAGTGGAATATTGTCCCCACTGTCACTCTTGGCTATGACAATCTTCGGAACATATATAATGTATGTACATAAACATTATATATATTATGTGTTTTAAAAGCTTCCAGAAAATTAGTATTTTTTTGAATATATAAAACATTAGGTAAACAAAAACACTAGAAAGCAAGACAAATTACAAAATAGTTATACATAAATAAACAAACACCTATATCAAAAAGTTTGTTAATTTTGGAGAAAGATAGAAGAAAGTAAAAATGAAAATATAAATTGGAATTTAAGCCTCAAATGTTCAGAGATTATAAAGTCAATATTTATGACATAAAATAATTTATAATACTTTTTTATCAGTACTAATATTTAAACTATCAATTGATAAAAAAATGAACCAGAGTTGAAAATGCAAAGTTGATAAATATAATTTTAGGGAAGCAAAAACAGAAAGTAAAAATAAAACAAACAAACAACCTTATTTGGACAAAATTAAATCAATACTAATACAGAAAAACCTGGTGACTGTGGAAAAAGTTGAAAGAAATACTAATAAACAGTACATATGTAGTAATGATTGATTAGTGCAACCACTAATTAGCTGATGTGTATGAGTAGACATTAATTATAAACTTGCAGTCTACGGTAGAGGCAATGGTACTTGCACTGCTTGTACTGTTGTCATCTCTCTTCAGGCTGAGTGCAACTCAGTTGTCTCTGTCTGTGGATAGATTGCAAATGATAAAACATTGATAGGTGGCTGGTTCTGAAGAATAGCTGTCTGGGGCAATGTGCCATCACTGTACTAAATAGAGGAGTTGGTAGTAATATTAATGTCAGTGCAACTAACAGTTGCAGGGGCTGGGCAATTCTTGACCCTGGCCTGGGTATACATACTAGGGTGCGCCACATGAAACCTTGTGTCACAGCATGTCACTGCAGAAGACAAATAAATAACATGGTATGTGTACTGAGGCCAGTGATATGATGAGCAATGATTCATATGATTGACTGAGAAGTTTATTGCATTGTGGGTGCATGTCTAAATTGGTAGACTAATAGAATGTAGAGCCAATACTGACTGTATACAACTGCAATCTCTAATTGTAATATCATAACAAAAATAAGTTCAAATAGATATAATCGTAATATATATAATAAATGAAATCAAAGAAATAATTAGGAATTATATTGAATTATTATATTACTTTTATATATTACTAGCTGTATAAACCTGGTGTTGCTCAGGATTTTTATCAGTATGTTGGAATGGTAAGGTCAAGTGCTTATTCAAAAAGCTCCAGTATGAGGTTGCTATGGTGTGTAAGTTAAAAACATGCAGAGTAAGTATTGTTTTTGTTGTATTTGTAAAACAAGATTCATGCTTGGTCAATTTTGCTAATAAACGAGAATGCTGCATGTACAATTGGAAGAATGGGGACAAGCATTACAGGAGCCTGTAATGTGATGCAAAGATGTTGTGACGCAGAAGTGGATGCATTGTCCCTGCAACGTTGGAGGGGTTGGCACCTTGTAGAAAACGTGAAATTGTTATGGCATATGATAAGGTAGAAGCTACAAAAAAGATCCAATTTTTGTTGGAATACAACTAAGCCTTTTCAAGAAATAAATGATCACAAAAAGCAACATTTTTCATTAATTTTTGCTGCACCCTGTTTGTTAATTGAAATTTTTTTCGCATATCAAGGCATCAGACCTTGATTTACCAATCACTTGATTTTAGTTGAGTTTGTGAGAAACAACTTGGAGAAATGCATAAAAGTGCGCAAAAGACCACCTGAAATTATGTTTATCATTTATTTTTGATGAAACCTGTATATTGATTTGAAAAATTTTTGTGTACATCAAAGGTTTGGACCTTGATCTACAAGATGCCCAATTTTGGTTGAATTTGCATAAGGCATCTTGGAGGAGAAAAGTTTGTAAATTTTAAGTGTTTTGCTGATTTCTACTGTACCCTGTAAATCAATTCAAAAATTTTTGCATGCATCAAAGGTTCATGATTGACAAGTGACTCAATTTTGGTTTTGGAGAAGTAGGGTTTCTTATAATGGAGACACACAAACATGCACACAGAGAGACAGACAGACATATCTATATCTATATCTATATATATAGATTTACTTTTTTTTCAGTTAAACTTAAAATCTGTTAATTTTTTTGAGCTTTAAAAACACATCATCTCTGCTTGAGTTCATAATGCTATATTTCTCTTATATATATATATATATATATATATATATATATATTTCATAGAGAACATTGATCATGTTTGTTAAATTGACCTTATACCAAACATAACCGAACTCTCAACATTTAAAAGCTCAGAAGGTTGAACAAACATCAAAAGATAAAAAAGATCTCTTTTTTATAATAATAAAAATGAGTTTTATTAATCAAAATATAACATCAATTTTGTTATTTATGAAAATTGTATTTAAGTGAGAAAAGTTCTTTGTTTTTGTTAAATTCAAGAGGAAATCTTTTTTGAAGGAAAGTCTAGTGGATGTTTTTATGCGTGCATGATAGTATTGAATGTTTTGTACATTGATTCTTTGTTCCCCTCTTTCTTTTGTTGCTGGATAGTTGTGAGGAAGAAGAAAAGTCAAAGTGAAGAAGAGAGTGATAGAGTGAGACACATGCTGTCTAGTTTTTGAATGTCTTGATTTGTAGCTCTATGTGATGCTTTTTCTTTCATTGCATGTGGAGAAAAGAGAAGGTGAGAGAGTGAGAAAATGCATGTCTAACTGGATGATATGTCCAGCTAAGACTTGCAACTCTCTAAAGAGGCAAAACAACATCAATGTGTATTTATGCATTTTGACAACCATGAATAGGATCAACTTTCAATATTTTTTCCTGTATTCTGGTTGGTCAATAAATAAGATACTGTATCTATATTTGGTCCTTGACTACGTACACTTATGGAAAAAATATGTAAGCCAATTATGTAATACAAAGGAATTTTCTATTAGTTAATTTGTAAAAATAAGTGTTCGTTACATTGGCTTCTGAAAAGGTATAGTTGTATGTAAAGTTGGATTTATTAAATAATCTAATATTGAGAAATATGAGAATATATATAAATATCCTAAATGGATACTTGTTTTTGAGTGTATAGTCTGTTTATTCTATAATTAAACAGTACATTTTAATTATCATTTCCATCATAATATCAATCACTTTCTCACCAATGTTACTTTGCTTCCGTCAGTCTTTTCTATAAATATTTTCATGGTAACTGCTATGATGATCTTTTTTTCTTGGTGCCCTGTCCATCTGAATTTAAGTCTGCATCTAAACTCCATCCATTTACTGTTGAAATAGTTAAATGTACTCCAACAGATTCTTTTCTCGCAGTTCCCACTTGTGAAACTCCCTTCTATTTACTTGCTTACCTGATAGCTAAAATCTCTGAAAATTTAAATGCAACATCAATTGCTATTTTCTGTCTTCTTGAATCCTGCTCATCTTTTTATCCTTTTTTTCAATACCTTGTCTTTTCTCTCACTGTGACCCCCTGCACACGAATGGTACTCTTGCCTTACCTGGGGTGAAATGATTAAAAATAAAAAAAATTATATATATATATATATATATATATATATATAGAGAGAGAGAGAGAGAGATTTCAAATAATTTTTTTTTTTTTTACTATGATGTACAAGATCCCAGAGCCATTCAAGGTAGATGCTTAACAGAGTAAGAGGAACAGTTTATGAAGATATGTGGTTAAGATAACAATTAACACTCGAATTGAACAGGTTAAGGTTGTAGTGATCGGGGAAGTATCCTCTTGGGAGTCGGTTCCATAAAGTAGCGGTTCCTGGGAAGAAGTTGAACTTACATCTCACCAATGGAATACAAAAATAGTATGAGAGCAGTTTGCTACAATGTGTGTAACATGGTGGTTCTTAGTTATGAAGATTAGAAGTAAAAATATCGTTCCTCTGCACAATTTTCATGGAAATCGCGATTTTAATTTTTTTTCATGGACAATTGATGATTTCGTTTGAAATTGTAAAAATATCCACTAGTCAAAATCTAGATTCTGTCATGAAAAAATTTGTATGCGGATTTTTAAAGAAGACAAGTAGATCGCAATCATTTGAAAGAATGACGCAACACAGTCTTCCTATCTCTAAAACAGTCTGTACTTTTACATTTGTAAATTTGCCATAGATAGTATTTTTTTAATATTAAAAAAGAAAAAACAAAAATGGGAGATCACTCTTTATGTTTCAGTTACACTAACAACTTTAAAAGATATGCTTTTTTATATTTAAATACTTTAAAAGTTGTTTTTACGTCATTTTAGCTAAAATTAAATATATACTTATGTATATATACATACATACATATATATATGTGTGTGTGTGTGTAATTTAAATAACTTTTAATAGGAAAAATACAATAATGGACTTTGTTTTTATTTTAAACTAAGTTTTCCTTGAATTAGCGCAGAAAACGTATAGCAGTGAACAAGTGCGCATGCGTTATATTCGATTTCTTGATGCCGGTAATAAAAATTACTTTACGGCCGGCTGAACTAGAAATTATTGTAAATTGCTGTAAATATGGAGACTTTTGCAACCCAAGATGTGACAGAAAATATGATGAGTGACGAAGAAATGGTCACTGAATCTTTTTGGGCTAGATTATTCTCCTTGGGATCTTCTTTCAACGCACTTGGTGAGTTTGAATTTGAAGTTTCGATAAGGATTTTGTTTTAATTATTAATAAAAAAAAATAATGTTTTTAGGTTTTTGTTTTGTACTTTATAATGCACATAAATAACGAAATTATTTGTTTTATTTAAGTTAATTTTTTTATGCTTAACTAAAGATTTTTTAAAAAAAAGAGAAAAATTCGTTAGATACTCGGAACGGAATGATTTACTCTTTTTTGTTTTAATTAAAAAACAAAAATAAAATAAAAATAAAAAATTGAATAGTACTAATTAATAAATCATTAATATTGAATAATGAAAAGCGCACACTGTTAGTGTTAATCGAATCCTGACAAACTCGATCCTGTTTGCTACCCAAGAAGAATATTGTGGAGGATACCCCTATGTTTGTTTGGTAATTGGTTCGTGGCGGACATTTACATTCCTGTCCACCCAGGGTGGTACCAATGTCAGTCGATACATACACCTTTTTGAGTTGAAAGTGTCTTATTCCGCAATACAGTCTTCCTTTCTCTAAAACAAAAATTAAACTTTTATTTAATTTACTAACCGCAAGTTTTCTTTTGATGTTTGTAATCACGTGTGTCAGAAAACCTCAATAAAATAACTCATGTGGTTAGGTGTTTTTAAAGTGAAAAAAAACAAAACTTTCTCACGTGTGACAACACACACTTGTACTGACAATTTAAATTTGTTTTTAATATTCCTGAGAGATTCAAACAAAAACTAAAGTTTTAAAAAAATTGTATCGATTTTGTTGCAATTTATCTTTTCTTCTTTCAAATTGCCTTCTTTTTTCCACTGATATTAAAATTTTTATTTTTATTTGTGTATTAAGTTTCTGTATAAGAAATAATGTACTAACCGTTATATTCCCATTAGGCTTAATTTATTTTTATTTAAATTAGCCTCATAGTCTGATCAATCTTCTTTTGGTTGTGATAAGTGAAGTAAGTCACATAAAAAAACAAAAGAAATCATTGATGTACAATACATTAATATTAATTGTTGGAAATGCAATAATTTTTATTTCAGCTATATACTTTTTTAGATTTACACCATAAACTGAAATTTAAAATTTAATCGCCAT
Source organism: Ascarosepion bandense (assembly GCA_037127315.1). Lineage (NCBI taxonomy): Eukaryota > Metazoa > Mollusca > Cephalopoda > Sepiida > Sepiidae > Ascarosepion > Ascarosepion bandense. The sequence continues at coordinate 383,673 of JBBBDQ010002344.1, forward strand.
AAAGAAAAATATACGGTTGTTTCCTATTCACTCTTGTTCTCGGACGTATGAAAATGAAATGCCGACAAGACAAAAATAGAAAACAAAACAAAAAACAATTTTTTTTTTTTTTTTTTTGCTTCAGATGAAAAATGACGTAATTTTAAGTCTTTTTCTTTATTTATACCGTGGCGTTAGGGGCTCTCTAGTTTCGTCAGATACAACTAAATTTTAAAAAATGTCATTTTTTTTTTTAATTAAAAATATAAGTTAAAAATTGATTTAAAAAAATTGTCAGCAATGCTTTTCCTTGTTGCAGAAACAAAACCCAATTTTTATTATTATTGAATTATTGTGATTGTGTAAAAGCGATTGTGATTTTCGCTGGATGCTCCACATTTGTGACCTTGTACCAGATTAGGTTCAACTGAAAATGATCTCTAATCTGCATAAATCTTTAGTTTGGGGAGACCTCATAGAATGAATTTAAAAACTAAAAGAAAAAAATTGAGTGTCTGTAGGCTGACACAAGACTCTCACAATTTTCTTCACTTTTTTTAGTAATTCAAAATTTAACCGTGAGGCAGGTCTTATTTGTTTGGGCCTTATCAATTTGAAGATCCAAACTTGCTTGAGTGTCATTCAAACGGTCAGATCGCCATCATTACTGACGCATTTTTTTCTTTTTTCGCTTGAATTGTCAGTTTGATTTGACGTCTCTAGGGAGCTGTTGATTCAGTAGCCAGTTTGGGTAGCCATGCGTAACATTTTCAGGGGTAAACTGCCCTCACCTCATTTAATTTAGATCCTCTCGTCCACTTTTTTTTTTTTTTCAAGTCTGTGATAATCTGATAATATGAGGTGCGGCGTGCTGAAAAATTATCGGTTCAAACAAAATTACACCTTTTTTTCTTTTACTAAGAAAGATCTTTTTATTAAAAAAAGATTTCAAAAATTGAAACACTAGAAAAAAAAAAGAAAAAACCAGTGACCGCCACATTTGATCATGTATTGTAAGGGTAACACCTTTGTTGCCTTACTCTGGCTGGTTCTTCCTTGTTGAAAGCACTGATTCTTGGCTGATCACCCAAGTAAATACTGACAGCCTAAGAGTATCAGGTAATGTAAGCAAATCGTTATCTAGTACCAGACTAGGCCAAGTTTATTAAAGTAGGGGTTAACAGCATGTTACCTAATTTTCAACTCTCTGCAAAAATTACATCTTTAATGTAAGGACTATCATTGAGATAGAGTAATTATATTTATCTCAAGTGCTTTCAGAAATTAAGATTTATTGGTTTAGGATTCAAGTAGAAATATGTCCAAATCTGTGGTAAAATCTTGCATTTAAATTTTTGGAGATTGTAGCTATCAAGGAAGCAAGTAAATGGGAGGGAGTTCTACAGGCAAGAAGTGTGAGAAAAGAAACTGTTCAAGTAGAAGTGGCGGTTACATTTAACTGTTTCAGTGGGAAAAGGGTAAAACCTGGATGCCAGTGTAGAAGTATGCTTAAATTCATGTAGTCTGGGTACCACAGTTATAAAGCTCATCAGAGCAGTTGCCATGAAAATATTTGTAGAAAAGGAGGAGGGAAGCCATGTCACATTGGTCAGGATTTTGAATTACTATATATATATATTCATATATTGTTGATAGACAAATGTGTGTTTAGTTGGTGAAATGGTTATTAATACTGAAAATGGAATTGACTGAGTACATATTCTGGCCTAGTATGTTATGTTCAGTTTTGCCCTAATTCCCTTTGGAAAGGCATAAGTCTATTTTTAATGGGTTTAATAGTAGGATAGATTTGGCTCTCTAGCCTTGGGTGGCAGCCAGTTTAGGAGAATTAGTTTTGTGGCCTATTCTTTTCATCTTTGATAAGATAAAGGTAAGCCAAGAACTCAATGACTTCATTCAATATGGCTGAGTTTCCAGATTGAAATCCAAGAAGCAAATTGTTAACTTCTAAAAATCCTGGTGTTCAAAAATGTTGAATTTAACTTGTGAATTTTGGGCAACTTTGAAAATAAGTTTGAAATTTCAATCACCTGAAGACAGCCAGTGTACAGCAATGGAAACATTGTGAATATGTCATCAAAGATTAGAACAACGGGCCAAACAATGTAAATAGTGTAAATAATTACAATACCTCATCTTGAAAATATAGATGAATATTTTAAAAAAATGTGTGTGTCAATTCTATGTGGAGAACATGTGCAAATGCAAAAAAAAAAAAAAAAGGCTCCAAGTCACATGTAGATATGAATCTAGTCACATCTGGGTTTTACATTTAGCAGCAGAACAACTTGGCATGTCCAGATACAGGCTTCTCTGCAACTTGTCTCTGTCAGCATCTCATGTTAATAAAAGCGATAGAAACACTAGCGGTCAACAGTTAGCAAAATTCAACTCTATGACTTGTTCCCTTGGCGCATTTTGTTTCAAACTTTGTGTACCATCTGCCATGCTGTGGTTTTATTTTATTTTAGTTTTTTGTTTGTTTTTTTTCTCTGCCTGTTACCTCGTAATTCTTAAGCGAACAATCAATATGCTTTACTTTCAACCTGAACACACCCTTGTTTGATTTCATTATTAGATTGTTGTATTTTGTCTTCCAGAATAGATTGATTAAAACAAGAAATGATGAAAAAAATAAAAGGATTATTTTAGGATGGTGGAGGACAAGTGTAGTGGAAGCAGGTGTCATTAAGTATAGAATTTTTAGTAACAATAAGAAGGCAAAATAATTCAAGATTAGACCTCTAATCAGTGGTTAACTGGGGCAGGAAATGGCTTGTAAATTTTAACACCTCCAAGAGAAAACTGCTCTCCTTTTAACCACCGTAGGGAAACTTACCTGCTAGCCATCAGAATGGCTGATGCAAATCTCCTTGAGAGTAACACATTGTGCCTCCTTGGCCTCACTTTTTTTAACCAAACTGAAGTGGAACAAATACATCAAATCTATGGCTGCATCTACTGATTGGAAAGTTGAATCTCTGTGTCAGGCCAGGAAGTTTTTCTCATCAGAATCCATCTTGCCCATTTATAAATCTACCATTCGTCCGTGCATTGAATACTGTTGCCATATCTGGTTGGGTGCTCCTGCTATTGATCTATAGGTTCTTGACAAAGTCCCAAGAAGGATCTGTAACTAACTTTGCATCTCTATATCAGTTACTTTCTCACCAATGCTGTGTGGCTTCCCTCTGTCTTTTCTAAAAATATTTTCATGGCAACTGCTCTGATGAACTTTTTTTCACTTGTGTCGTGACCATGTGAATTTAAGTGTGTTCCTAGATTAGTACTTCTTTTACTGTTGAAATAGTTAAATGTAACTGCCACTTTTACTCTGTTTCTTTTCTCATACTCCCTTCTGTTTACTTGCTTTCCAGATAGCTATAATCTTCAAAAATCTAAATGCAACATTAATTGCCATCTTATATCTTCTTGAATCCCGTTCATCTTTTATTTTTTCTTCAATACCCACTGTACCCAGTCTTTTTTCTCACTGTAACTCTTTGTACACTAAAAAAAAAATAGGACATTTATTAATGAGTTTCATACAGGAAACAATAATCTTATATATGAGAGATTTTTATCTATGATTCTTAGTTTTTGCAACAATAACATTACACTGATCTATATTCATTATTCAATGAATGATCAAGACTAGCATTCTTGATTTTGTCTAAATTTCTGGGATGAAGCGTTCTCATTCTTTACATTCAGGCGAATGTTTTTTTACTACTTTTTTTTATTTTTTTTTTGTTGTTCTTGGATGATAGTGTGAGTGTAAACCCAAATTATCAAATGTGTATGGACCCGATGTGATACGCTAGTGGAAGCCCAAAATGTTTCAGATGATCCACTTTATGGTTTTCTTCAGTTATATTGTACCTATTAACTTTAAGAACATTTAAAAAAAAATTGTCTTATAGTCTTTCTAGCCCATCACTAGACATTTTTTGCTACTTCCTCCCCACCTTGCATCCCACTCCCATTCAGATAACAGATCTGAAATTGATTTACACAATTGTGTAAGTCCAGAATAAAACAAATTTTTTTGATCCGAGTAATTCATAAAATAATAACCCTTCAAGGGCATTCATAAAATAATAACCCTTCGAGGGCATTCATAAAATAATAACCCTTCGAGGGCATTCATAAAATAATAACCCTTCGAGGGCATTCATAAAACAATAACCCTTCGAGGGGATTCATAAAACAATAACCCTTCGAGGGCATTCATAAAATAATAACCCTTCGAGGGCATTCATAAAATAATAACCCTTCGAGGGCATTCATAAAATAATAACCCTTCGAGGGCATTCCTAAATTAATAACCCTTCGAGGGCATTCCTAAATTAATAACCCTTCGAGGGCATTCCTAAAATAATAACCCTTCGAGGGCATTCCTAAAATAATAACCCTTCGAGGGCATTCCTAAAATAATAACCCTTCGAGGGCATTCATAAAATAATAACCCTTCGAGGGCATTCCTAAATTAATAACCCATCAAGGGCATTCTTAAAATAATAACCCTTCAAGGGCATTCAGAAAATACTATTGAAAAAAACTTTCTCAAATAAATTTGCAAAATATTTGTAGTTTCAGTTCATCAAGCTAATAAAAAATTCTTTAATATCTGTTTCGTTCTTCATCTTATTACAGATCTCAACAAAGATGTGTACACTTTTGGACGAGGTGCCAGTTGTGATGTCAGATTTGAAGAAAAAAGCAAGCATTTTCAGGCATACAGCAAAGTTCATTTTCGGATATATCGGGTCTGTTACGTATTTTTATATAAAAAATATTTCTTTCTGTCTATTCTCAAACTAATATGTGAAAACTTTGGCCTAGTTTGCCTGTTTTCTTGGGGAAAGTCGTTAATTGATGTGTTATTGAAAGAAATGATTATTCTCATTTGAATTTATTGCATTATAAGTATTGTTATATTCATGATATAACACCACTTTGTCATAACATACTATGTTCTAAGAGAGAGTTTTATACTGCTAAGTCATACACAAAATGATATATACATATTTACATTTGTCGCATGCAGAGAAACTATATCACATGTCTACAACAGCAAGCAGTATGAAAATGGTGATCATCTTACTTGTAATATTTCCTGAGGGGAAAACTGAAGGTACAGCGGTTTCTCTATGAATTTAATGAGGCCATCTGGTTTTCCCTGTAAGATCTACTACTGTAGGTTAAAACGTCCTTCTTCTCTGGGCTTTACATCACAACTGGTCTATGAAACTATCCTCTGACATCAGTCACCAGACATTGCATCAAAGAGAGATAATTGCCGTTTGTATCTCTACAGCATGAATCCTCTCTTCTTTTTCCTCACTAATGGTTAAGTAACAGAGTAGACTGGGCTTTCTAGCCTTAGATAATAACCAGTCACAGAAAAACTCTGAATTCCAAGCCATAGAGAGGGCAATGTGGAAACTACTCTATCTTTCCCAAAAAGACATGGCAATTCACAGTCATTATTCTGTATGCGCTGAAGGAAAACAGCATTAATAAAGTAAGATAAATACTTCCCTGTTTATGACATGTTATAAATTATTTTAGAAAATCCTAATATGGGAATACCCAGGCAAAATATCAGGGTAGACATTGCTCTCTAGCCTTGACTAGCAGCTAGTCTAGGAGAAAGATTACAATGAATTCAGAATTGTGGAGAAATCAATGGGAAACCATTCTGCCAACTCAAAGATTAAAAAGGAAACTATGGAGAGTCATGATTGCCTATAGAAGCACCGAAATGAAAATTACTATACAGATTTTAAATTTCCATTTTTGTCTACTAATAAATGACACCGTCTTTCACATTTACTTTTTTTGATGGGTAAAAATTAATCTGAAGATTTTTTTGCTTTCATTTAGGAAGAAACCAGTACAGGCACTCATGTTTTCTTAGAGGATAAAAGCACAAATGGCACATTCATTAATTCTGAGAAAGTTGGTATGTTGCTGTTTCTTGATATTATTTGTTCTTTTGCTGCTTACCATAATCTAGCACAAATCCCTAAATGTGAAGCATTATGACGCTTAATTAATTTTCATTCATTTTAGCATCAATCATCATTATTATGACTCTTAATTGAGCCTCGTTCATTTTAGCATCAATCATCATTATTATGACTCTTAATTGAGCCTCGTTCATTTTAGCATCAATCATCATTATTATGACTCTTAATTGAGCCTCGTTCATTTTAGCATCAATCATCATTATTATGACTCTTAATTGAGCCTCGTTCATTTTAGCATCAATCATCATTATTATGACTCTTAATTGAGCCTCGTTCATTTTAGCATCAATCATCATTATTATGACTCTTAATTGAGCCTCGTTCATTTTAGCATCAATCATCATTATTATGACTCTTAATTGAGCCTCGTTCATTTTAGCATCAATCATCATTATTATGACTCTTAATTGAGCCTCGTTCATTTTAGCATCAATCATCATTATTATGACTCTTAATTGAGCCTCGTTCATTTTAGCATCAATCATCATTATTATGACTCTTAATTGAGCCTCGTTCATTTTAGCATCAATCATCATTATTATGACTCTTAATTGAGCCTCGTTCATTTTAGCATCAATCATCATTATTATGACTCTTAATTGAGCCTCGTTCATTTTAGCATCAATCATCATTATTATGACTCTTAATTGAGCCTCGTTCATTTTAGCATCAATCATCATTATTATGACTCTTAATTGAGCCTCGTTCATTTTAGCATCAATCATCATTATTATGACTCTTAATTGAGCCTCGTTCATTTTAGCATCAATCATCATTATTATGACTCTTAATTGAGCCTCGTTCATTTTAGCATCAATCATCATTATTATGACTCTTAATTGAGCCTCGTTCATTTTAGCATCAATCATCATTATTATGACTCTTAATTGAGCCTCGTTCATTTTAGCATCAATCATCATTATTATGACTCTTAATTGAGCCTCGTTCATTTTAGCATCAATCATCATTATTATGACTCTTAATTGAGCCTCGTTCATTTTAGCATCAATCATCATTATTATGACTCTTAATTGAGCCTCGTTCATTTTAGCATCAATCATCATTATTATGACTCTTAATTGAGCCTCGTTCATTTTAGCATCAATCATCATTATTATGACTCTTAATTGAGCCTCGTTCATTTTAGCATCAATCTCTAAAAACTAGCTTGTTAATCATCGTGTATCAATGCTGTAAGTTACAGTATTTAATAGCAGATATATGTCCTTCCCATCTTAATTGGAATGGTGGGTTGGTTATTTAATATCAAAATCTAAATATCTTGAACACAATTTTATGGCTTCAACTAGATACATATTAATAGGCATTGAATATATATATATATATATATATATATATATATATATATATGTATATATAAATGAATAAGGAATGAAGAAAAATTTACAACACTCAAAACATTAATTTAAAACAGTGCTCAATATACCATATAGAGCTGTGAATATTTATTATAAATTATAGTTTAGAACATGTACAAATTATTATCCACTACAAAGTGTACATTTTGTTTCAACATGGAAATGACACTCTCATGATGAGACATTGTCATTTCAATGTCAAAACAAAATGTACACTTTGTAGTGGATAATAATTTGTACATGTTCTAAACTACAATTTATAATAAATATATTAGTCATCCACATACAACCTGTTTCGCTGTCTCACAGCTCATCAGTGTGGCTAGACATACACTTGCTTCTGGCCGGGATCGAAATTTGACCGATTTGGTGTCAGTCGGAGTCGCTAACCCTGAAACCATAAGCGTATGGAATCAGAGAAGGGAAATTTTAGCATGTTGTATATAAGCAGTATATACACATGCCAGTTACCGAAGGAACTCAATTCATTGCTGAAGAGTAAGGCATAAATTGCAGAAGTAGTAACTGTTTTTTGTTTTTTTTAAATTTTCCTCTCCAGAGAACTCAATCGTAATGAGAGCATAATATATTCATCATCCACACAGAAGCATGTATGTATGTACGTATATATAGATAATTTGTTTTTGTTTGAGAATTCACTATTTGCCAAGACCCTAACTGGTACTACGAGATGGTTCTCAAAACCCCCAATCTCCCAATCAGAGACCTCGTTGCCAGATCTAGTTTATCGTCATATCCAGGACTTGGAATGGTAGGCATTAATGGGTTATTGGTAGAAACCTATAATACTGAATTTTACGTTGGCTATTGAAAGGTTATTGCATTATTGTATCATATTGTCAGGCTAGCAACAATATTGCTCAATGACGACATTTTCTCATTGACTTATAAGATGCCTTCACAGATAAGACTCAAATATATTTTGTCAGAGAATTTTTTTTTTTTTTTTTTTTTGTAGAGGTAGGGGGTGGGAATGCATTTACTTAGCTTAGTCTGGTATAAGGCTACAAGTGTGGAGCATCAAATGCTGATTGCTACAAAGTAACGCTTCTTAGTTGAATATTTATTACTTTAAATGATTGTCTTCACTTTGGGGGTCAGGGTTAGGAATTGGGTTATTAAAGCTCTCTTGTGCTGGCGTGTGTCCTGTGCTTGTTCTCGTACAATCACCAAAGTTAAGCATGGTCATGACGGTAAACTGGTATCCAGCAGCAAGGCCTCTGTTGGGGGGTTGTGAGGAGCATGGAACCACCTCTTAATTGCTGTTGTTCCCAGGTCCACTCTCCCGGAGTGGTAGCACATGTTAGGGTCCCAGCTATGGGCAAATTGTTAACCCCCAAATTGGGGTCAAAACATTATGAAAGTATAAAAATACACTTTTATAGAAATATATATATAAAATACATTTTTATAGAAAAATATACAGTTTTGAAGAAAAAAATGTTACCATAACACATTTTTGAAGGAAAAAACAATTCTCAGCAAAAATTTTTAATACCAGAACTAGATGACATTTTAAGTTTTCTAAAATAAAAAAACAAAAACAATTTTCATTAAAATCTGACTAAATCAACCTTCTCCCTATAACCGAACATTTAAAAAAATACCTTAAACCCCCACCTTTTTGGCATTAAATAACCCACAGAGGTGTTGATATACCGTTAAACAAAACTCAAACTGAGCCTTGTCAGTACCTAGATTGGTGACCAATTAGGAATACCAGATGCTGTAAACTTGGATGTGCAGGTGGTGTAATGGATAATGGCTTGAATTGTTAATTGGAGAGCCAAGTTCTAATTTCTGTTGTGTTCGCTATATTCACTTATACACAAATACTCTTAACTATGTGTTAATTAGTCTTGTATCATTATCTTCAAAAGAAATTCTTACAATCTAGAAATATTTTGTGGCTTTAAATAACCTGCAATGGGTTAATAAACTATAACAAATGAATCATGTACTTGTGCCAGACTTAGCTAAGGTTTGTAACTATCATTTTAAAATAAATTTACAAAAAATGTTTATATAGAATAAGATAGAAATACTTCCCATATAAGGGTAAGTTGTGGTGTAGTGGATATCAATTTGGAACGACAAATCAGGGAGCCGAGTTAGAATTCCAGTTGAGTTCCTTACATTACACTTATGCGCAAAATCCCCGTCTCTTCCCCCAGCTATGGGTTAAATAACAGGACAGATTGGGTTCTATAGCCTTGGCTGGCAACCAGTCTACCGCAGAAAGTAATGGCAATCTACTGCGGTATAACCTTCTAGCCAGTCAGTCATGTCTCTTTTGAGACATGATCGCCCAAAGCGTGTATCACGTATGGCACTTAACTGATTTCCGATGCACTCTGTATGGAATGGAATGTTGTTATAAATGTGTTTTTTTTGTTTTTTTTTTTTATTAAAAACATGAAAACTTTTATGTGCATTTATTAAGAAAAATCTTTTTGTCAAATTAAGATATAAATAATAAAAAAACGGTAGCATATAGAGTACATAAATAAATAGTAATTGATTATTGAGAGCTTAATGACTTTGGGGTGGGGTAACTTTCACTTGATTTTTACACAAGCTTACAGTACACACACACGGTCCTGGGTATGACCTTAAACTGCATCCGGCAGCAAGGCCTCTGATTGGGAGGTTGTGAGGAGCATGGAACCACCTCTTAATTGTTGTTGTTCCCAGGTCCACCCTGACCCAGAGTGGTAGCACCTGTTAGGGTCCCAGCTATGGGTAAATAGTTAACCCCCAAACTGGGGTTAAAATGCTATGAAAGTATTTACCAACAAAACTTTTTTTTGAATGAAAAATGTTACCAACAAAACTTTTTTGAATGAAAAATAACTGTGATTTAAAATAAAAATATGCTTCTGGCCTTAAATGGCCTTTCAAACAACACCCCTGCCCCGCCAAAATATAAACAAACAAAAACAGAAAAAAAAAATAAAACAAATCAAAATAATTTTCAGCATTAAATGACCAAATGAAGGTTGATATGCTGGTTAAATAAACCAACCAACACACACACACTTTAAAAGTTTTAGGCTCAGATCAGGTAGAAAATTTATTTTCTATGTATCTCTTTTAACAGCCATACTCTTGGATTTGTTGTATTTCATCAAAACTGTTTTAGCCATTGTTCTTTCTTGTTGGTCAATCTCACTTGATAACTTTCTAGAAATGTTGACTAGAATCCAATATTTGATCCATCGAAGGATGGGTTTTTGTTCTTCTTTCTCTATTTGAATACCAAATGTAGTCGACATCTACAGAAAGCTGAGGTGTACAGTGAAAATAATGGTAAAAAATAAGGCAAGAAAACTTGTTCTTAATGAATTGATTTGTTAGTCACTGCGTCGGTCTCTGAAATTCTGTCAAAAAAATTTTAAATTGTATTTCTTTTACCCCAAAATTTTACATTTTCATGATTATTTTTTCTTTTTTTCTTTCAGGGAAAGGAAACAAACAGGTTCTCAGTAATAATGATGAAATTGCATTGTCTTACAAACATAACAAAGGTAAGAATTGTACAATTTAATGTTTAAGAGAAGCAATACACATCCAGGATGTGCGTTGTAATGCATTGGATATCGGCTCAGAACGAGAAATCGGGGAGCCGAGTTCGAATTCCAGTTGAATTCATTGCATTCACTTACGCGCAAATACCCCTGGGAAAGGTATGAATCCGTCTCTTCCTTCCAGTTATGGGTTAAATAACAGGACAGATTGGGTTCTATAGCCTTGGCCGGCAACCAGTCTACCGCAGAAAGTAATGGCAACCTACTGCAGGATAATCTTCTGCCCAGTCAGTCATGTCTCTTTCGAAACATTATCGCCCAAGCGTGTATCGCGTATGGCATTTAACTGACTGAATACATATCCATATTTGTCATTGACTCATGACACAAACATCTCCTGGCTTATCGATATCTGGACTCAATTTTGTCTAAATTAGTAGTTAAGGAAATCTGTAAGCAAATTTCCAGGTTCCCAGTGTGGGGAGCAGGAGAGTGGAATTAGGACCTCAGATTAGTAGACTTTAAACTGTTGGAATTGTAGTTTGTTTTTTTTTGTTTTTGTTTTTTTTGTAACTGAAAGAAAAACTTGAAGAAAATCTATGGAAAAACCAATATTGCTTTTTTTTTATTAAATAAGTATTTATTTTAATCATTAAATTGTGTTTAAAGTAGTGTATATATATATATATATATATATATATATATATATGTGTGTTAAATAATAAAACTTAATTTTCCCCCAAAAATGAATTAAAATTTATGGTACTAAGCTATGCACTCTGGTACCAACTGTACTTTGTACCTCCTTACCTGTCTGCATTTTTTCCCAAAATTTGGTTTCAATCAGTTGATGTATGGTTATTTTGGATGGTGTAATGGATAGACAGACTGACAAATAAAAGTAACAGATTCTTTAATTCAACTTTTGAGTTGGACAATCTTGAAAGTTAGGAATGATATTCTGAAATTTAAAAAACAAAAAAAAAGCAGTGACAACAAAAATGTTTGTTAAAACCCATTGACCTTGACAAGAAACACAATAGAAACATTTAGCAATGAGAAAAAATAATATTGTAGAATAAAGAAAAAAATGACCAAAACATTTGATAAAGTGGTTTATTTAAAACTAGCAGTATAGCTCGGCATTGCTTGGGTGTAATGAAAGCTTTAAAACTAATCCATAGTCCTGGAGCTCAGACTCTTTGGACGTTGGCATGAATAACTAAAAAGCAATAGTTGTTTCCAGTTAAAGCGAAACCGTAGACTGAAAGAAAAATGAATCAATGTAAGTCAAATTTTGATTTCCTGGTATCCATATCAAATAAGTTTTTTTCATCGTAAACTGAATTTTGAAGGCTAAATAAGTCCTCTGAGTAAATGGTATCATGGCTGACACTAAGAACTACAATTATACCTACTTAGAGCCAAACCCGAAGCAAAAACTAAAATAAAAGGGCTGAAAAAAATACAGGCATACAGGCAGATAAACAGACACACACATAAACATCTTTCTTTTTTATATATATATATATATTATCGATTTTCTGCACTACTGTAAGAACTGCAAGCTTGAAACTTCTGAATATTGTTTCTTATGTCTTTGTCTATGAGTGTATGAAATTTGATTAAAATCGGACCACTCCTTCTATAACCTGATTTTTTCGATTATTGATTTTCGATATTTATCGGGGGTACCTCGACACAAAACCTAGCTAAGAACACTTGCAGACGCTTATAGTACAACTGTGTGAATTTTCAAGAAAACCGGTTCAGCCGTTTCGGAGTCTATAGGTAACGGACACACACACAGACAAAGTTCCATTTATAAATAAGTTTAGTTGTAGAATTTTTTTTAATGTTCTAATGAGACCATTTCAAAGAAATATTAACAAGATTGCAGATGGATGTTCAACCTATTAAACCAATTTATCTGTACAAGGATTATACAGGCTAATATGGAAGTAGAATAAGCTTGATTTGTTGAGTTAGACTGGCAGTTGTGGACTCATGAAATTTATTAAAAGTCTCAAGGAATAATATATATAGGCAAATGAGGTCAGATGTCAATATTCAGAGGGTTAAAATATCATTAGAAGATAATTCTCAGAAAATGTGTTAATCATTTCACCCCAAGCAAGGCAGGATCACCACAGGGGATTAGAGTGAAAAAAAAAAAAGACTAGGCACAGGGGGTATTAAAGAAAGGATAAAAGATGGATTGGATTTAAGGAGATAAAAAGTAGTAATTGACATTGCATTTAAATTTGTAGAAATTGTATCTATCAGAGAAGCAAGTAAACGAAAGGGAGTTCCACAGGCAGGAAGAGCACGAAAAGAAACTGTTGGAGTAGAAATGGCAGTCATATTTAAATATTTCAATGGTAAAAGGGTGAGACCTAGATGCCAATCTAGTAGCATGCTCCTAGTTGGGGCATCGGTGGAGGGGGAAGCTCATCAGAGCAATTGCCATAAAAATATTTGTAGAAAAGACAGAGGGAACCCAAAAGAAAAAGAAATTATATGTATTTTAGAGTTATGCAGTAAACAGTGATTTCTTCTATTTTGTATTTTATGCTGGGGTACATCTTTCCAACAAGGTCGTCCTTTCTCCAATAAAACCCAATACATTATTTCATGAAGAAAATCAGAATATACTAATCTAAATGTGTTAATTACAACAAAACTGAAAATCTATGAAATACCATATTTGATAGAAGAACCCCATCTTTATTCAGTAGGAAATATATATGCCTATTTTTTTTATTTTTTATTTTTTGAGGGAATAAAAATGTTTTGTATGCTATCGAATATAGAACTTTATTAACAAAGATTAATGAAACTTGGTTATAAACAACTGGCAATTTGAAATTATTTGTTTGAACATTATTTTTGATCGATACTCGTAGATATTCTGTTTATAATCAAACAGTATTATATATTTATTTCTACCGGTCTGATTATTTGTGATAAATTTTTATTCCAAAAATGTGTGTCATTCGGCAGGATTCGCCTTCGTTTAGACTGATCGTCATTCGTGGTTGAGAGGTTTAAGATGTGTCAGATCACATGGTGACTTCCCCTATGTGGATAGGGGTGGCAGGTTCAAACCCTGCTGAATGACACACATTTTTGTAATAAAAATTTATCGTAAATAATCAGGCTGATAGAAATAAATATATAATACCTTTTGATTATAAACAGAATATCTACTTAGATACGAGTATCGATCAAAAATAATATTCAAACAAATCATTTCATATGTTTATGTTGAAACTTTAGATAGTATTGAATGGTTTAAACACATATTGATTGAAACATGTTAAAAACAATCAAAATGAAGATAATAGCTTGAAAAATATGTGCAATAAGAGACTTTGAAAGATTTTTAATTTCTTAAAATTACTTTTTTTTTTTTATTTCAGTTTATCTTTATAATGACTTACAGAACACAGACTGCAATTTACCCAAAGAAGTGACAGAGAAATACACCTTGACAAAACTTTTGGGGAAGTAAGTATTTAACATTTTTGTCTTACGTAATCGACGACAAATTCCTGGGTAGTCAAGGTGTTAGTAGGTGTAATTGCATTTCTAGGGGTAATGCTGATTATTTCCTTGTGCTCATCACATTTCCAATACTACATGAATTGACTGCTTGAGGTCAGTGGGTTCATGCCTTTATTGGGAACATAAGTGCTAAATGAATGCAGCAGACAACCTCATCTGGAATGAGGAACATGGTAAAAAATAACAACACTGAGAATATCTGTTGCTGTAGCTATTGATATTGCTGTAAATAAGATTTTTGAAGGGGCTGGCCTGATTCTCCTTTACGCCGCCATCCCGTGCAGCTGTAGCAAGAAATATAACGACGAAACAAAGCCTCCCCTTAAGGTAAGACTGCAGGAACACCGTAAAGCCATACCATGAGAAGAAATAAAAAAATCAGGCATGGCTGACAATATTTAGAAGGAAAAAGGAGATCATTGCCTTCTGTGGGAGGAGGTTGAAATAATGGGCAGAGAATATCACTAGACATTATGAAAACTTAAAGAATCGGCACATATGCTAAGCCACAAAAATCTTCTAAGCTGGCCAAGAATAAACATGAATACAATATGGGAACCAGTAATATGGAGTGCTAGAGAGAAAAAAAACAACAACAACAAATTGTAATATGAGCTTTGAGACATTAAGTTTATAAGTCTCCAAAATTAATTAACTGATGTCTCTAAGGATAATGGCCCAGTTTTTTTTTGTTTTTTTTTTTTTGGATAAAAGTGTTGGTTGAAGTAATCTAGTGACTTAACCTGAAGAGTTGTGAGTTCAATACCTGGCCACAGCATAGGTTAACAAAGACTTGAAAAGTTAAGTTACAAAAGGGAAATAACTGAAACTTAGATATCTAGAAATAGCATGGCATGTTGAACTAGGATGATCTCCTCCAATGGATGAAATAAAGGATTTGGTTCAAAATTTCAACCTGAAGGGGGCCCGAAGAATATGACAATAAAGATGAGGACAACAGTCTAAACAATGTAAATAGTGTAAATAGTTACAATTCCTCATTTCAGAAACATAGACAAATGTTCATAATATTCTATTTTCTGTCATTTTTTTTTTTATCTGAACGGTAAGAAAAATAGAAATTTTTATAATGCAACATTATATCAGTGAATTTCTGTGATATTTTTCTTTTCATTTTTTCAGGGGTGCTTGTGGAGAAGTTAAACTTGGATTTTCAAAAGGATCCTGCAATAAATTTGCTATAAAAATAATTCCCAAGAAGAAGTTTTCTTTAACTGATAAGGTGCAGATGGTAAGTATTGATCCATTGTGGATTGGCGCCTCTTTGCATGCCAAATTCTTAACAAAATATCTAGTCAAATTACAGCAGATAAGGATTATCAATAAATTATTTGAATTTTTAAAATACCTGTATATTGTACTAGCAGCATAGCTCAGCATTGCTTGAAAGCTTTAAAACTAATCCATGGTCCTGGAGGTCAGACTCAGCCTAAAGAATATTTGAAATAATAAAATAATTTTATTTACTAATCGCACCTAATAAAATAGTTGCGACAATTTACCAATCGCGCATATATATATATATATATATATATATATATATACTAGCAGTATAGCCCGGCGTTGCTCGGGTGTAATGAAAGATTTAAAACTAATCCATGGTCCTGGAGCTCAGACTCTTTGGACGTTGGCATGAAAGACTAAAAAGCAATAGTTGTTTCCAGTTAAAACGAAATCGTAGACTGAAAGAAAAATGAATGGATGTAAGTCAAATTTTGATTTCTTGGTATCCATATCAAATAAGTTTTTTTCATCGTAAACTGAATTTTGAAGCCTAAATAAGTCCTCTGAGTAAATAGTATCATGGCTGAGACAAAGAACTACAATTATACCTACTTAGAGCCAAACCTGAAGCAAAAACTAAAATAAAAGGGCTGAAAAAATAGACATACAGGCAGATAAACAGACACACACACAAACATCTTGTTTTATATATATATATATATATATATATATATATATATTATCGATTTTCTGCACTATTGTAAGAACTGCAACCTTGAAACTTCTGAATATTGTTTCTTATGTCTTTGTCTATGAGTGTATGAAATTTGATTAAAATCGGACCACTCCTTCTATAACCCAATTTTTTCGATTATCGATTTTTAATATTTTGACACAAAACCTAGCTAAGAACACTTGCAGACGCTTATAGTACAACTGTGCAAATTTTTAAGAAAATCAGTTCAGCCACTTCGGAGTCTATAGGTAATGGACAGACACACACACAGAGACAAAGTTCCATTTATAAATAAGTTTAGATATAATTCAGAATTACTGGGTGGCATAATGGCCACCATGAACAAAAATGGTAAACAGAATTTCAGTTTTGTTTGTGGTCATTTTACTCTAAGGCTCTTGGAAAAGGCATAAATTGACTTCTCCCTGGCCATCCTGAGTATGGCAATAAAATACATCTGGCAGCAAGGCCCATGACTGAGAAATTTTGAGGAGCATGGAACCACTTTTTTATTGCTGTGTTGTCAGGTCAACCCTGACTTGGGGTGGTAGTACCCATTAGGGTCCCATCTGTGGGCAAATAGCAAACTCCCAAACTGTGGTCAAAATATTATAAAAGTATAAAAAATACATTTTCATAGTAAAAGTACCAGTGATACATTTTCATGGTTTAGAAAAAAAAAGTTACTATCAATACATTATTAGAAAACGAAGAGAAAAATAATTACCAAAACTCCCAAGAAAATTAGATTTTGCCATTAAATGACCTTTAAGGAATGGAATTGCCATTAACTAAACATAACTTTTCCTTGAACTCATTATTATGGTCATTTTACTCTAAGGATCTTGGAAAAGGCATGAATTCACTTCTCCCTGAACTCATTATTATTAGGTACCTTATTTTATTTTCTATATTTGTTTTATAATGGTCTCCATGAACTGTATGAATATAATTTTTTTATTTTTATTTTTTATTTATTTATTTTTTTAGACTGATCCATCTCGTATAATGTTGGAAGCAGAGATATTAAAATCTGTCAGTCATGTAAGTATGAAATACTATGGCACAAGGCCACACTGTATTTTGAAAAATAAGAGCATGCACATTTTCACTATTGATGTTCCCTACTTAAATCTAAAAAAAATTACCCTGCATCCTACAGTAAAAATTACAGTTTTTGAACATACATATCTATATGTCTACCATTCGACCATGCTTAGAATATTGCTGTCACATTTGTCCGGTGCCCCTGCTATTTATCTTGAGCTCCTTGATAAAATCTAAAAAAGAATCAGCAATATTATTGGTTCTGATCTGGCAGCTCTTCTATCACTTTCCAATTGCAGTAAAGTTGCCTCTCTCTGTCTTTTCCAGAAATATTTTCATGGTAATTGTTTGGATGAGCTCTTAGCTATGGTACCTAGACAGTTTTAATTTATGTGCAGTACTCCACTGGCATCAAGATCTCCATTAATTTAAACTTGAGCTGGCAAGATGTCGCCATAAATCTTATGCTAATACTTTCTTTTCTCACACTTCTTGCTTGGAAAACTTTCTTCAGGTTCCATGTTTTTCAGCCAACTTTAATCGACTAAATTTTAAATACAATGTCACTTGATATCAAACTGTCCTTCTGATTTTACTCTTTTCTATTGCCACTCATTAGTAATCTATATATAAACAGTCTGAACAATGTAAATAATTATTATTATACAACGCCAACGTTCATCTTCATCAATAACTATGAGCTGGATGTGGTCCATCAGTTTACCTACCTTGGCTCTACCATCACTGGCAACCTTTCTCTGGATATAGAGCTCGACAAGAGAATTGGGAAGGTAGCCATAACCCTTGCGCTCCTGACAACACGTGTTTGGACGAACTCCAAATTGACAGTGAAAACAAAGATAGCAGTATACAACGCTTGTGTCATCAGTACACTGCTATATGGCAGTGTGACATGGGAGATAGAGGGAAAAAGAGACAGGGGAAAGCAACGGATAACATATTTGAAGGACCTAATCAGGTGGATGATGGAACGAGGAATGAATGGTGTAAGAAAAGGCGTTTCTCTATCCCTGGTGGCTTCAGAGCAAGCCTTCTCCACGAACTCATCTTTGCTCTGTAACTCTTGACTTTGATACGTCATTTTGGTGCCAAATCCTCCAAGATATTTTTCTGCATAGTGTTTTGTTTTTATAGTATTGCTGCTTTTTAAAGACAACTTTCTCGGTCGAGTATTCCCCGGTCGTTAAATCAAGTCGCTTCACGTATGACTCGAGTAGAATGAGAACTCGTTTCCCCAGAAGCTCATCGTTTATGTACAACGACTTCTTTTTAACCATTTCACCCCAAGCACGGCAGTTGTATTGCCACTGTTGCACAGGGGGGTTACATAGGAGGGAGAGTGATAAAAAAGAGTGACAGGTTATAGGGGATGTCAGGAGGATGGTAATAGACGGATGAGAATGCCGGTGTAATGAGGGTGGAGAAGAAGTGTAAAATGCTTTCTTTTCTCACACTTCTTGCTTGGAAAACTTTCTTCAGGTTCCATGTTTTTCAGCCAACTTTAATCGGCTAAATTTTAAATACAATGTCACTTGATATCAAACTGTCCTTCTGATTTTACTCTTTTCTCTTGCCACTCATTAGTAATCTTTCTGTTCCTAATTCTTCCACGTCTAGTAACCCCTTATGCCTCAGTGGCTTTCTTGCCTTGCATGAGGTGAAACTTTTTTTTTTTTTTTTTTTTTAACTACTTAATTGTCTTCATTGTTTCCTACTTTTAGTATTTCATGAAAAATCTATGGCATAATAAAAATGAATGCAGAAATGCTGAATATTTTTGCTTAAAATATTGGCACCAATGCTGTTTTCCTGCATGCTGGAAGTCCTCTTCTGTCATTCCTGTATTTAAGGACTCTGGTGAACCCTTGGACCCATCCAACTATCACCCTATCAACTTTCTACCTATTTTCAGGAAGGTGTTCGAGGCCATTATTAATGCTGAAATAGTTCAGCATCTTCCTGCCCATAAACTCTTCTCCGACAGGCAGCATGGCTTCTGCTTTTCCAGGTCAGCAGCCAACTTGCTAACGACCATTATGGAGTACATGTTTCAGGCCCTCGAGGAGTCCGGTGAGGCTCGTGCTGTTGCTCTGGACATCTCCAAGGCTTTTGACAGGGTTTGGCATGCTGGCCTTCTATGCAAGCTACGGGGTTATGGTATTACCGGACGATTACATGATCTGATCCAATCTTTTCTACATAACTGCATAATGAAGGTCGTCCTGAATGGGCATGCCTCCACACCCTACTGTACAAACACTGGTGTCCCTCAGGGCTCTATCTTTGGCCTGACGCTTTTCCTTATTTTCATAAATGACCTCCCAGATGAGATCAAGAGCCAGGTAGGCATCTACGCAGATGACACCACAATATACTCCCGCATCAGTAAGAATCCAGGCGTGACGGACAAACATAATCTTGCTGCTGATCTTGAGAGGGATCTACACTCTGTGGTGAATTGGGGTAAGAAGTGGCTTGTAAATTTCAGTGCGTCTAAAACTAAGGTGCTGTCTGTCAATCATCACAGGCAACCTCTCCTGCCTCTCATAAGCATGTACCAAGTGAATCTCCCTGAAAGCAATACTCTGCGCCTCCTCGACCTTACCCTCACTTCTGATCTCTAGTGGAACCACTACATTGAGTCAATAGCTAAATCCACTGCTAGGAAGGTTGGGTTACTGTGTTGGGCCTGGAAGTTTTTTCCACCTGAAACCATCCTTGCATATATACAAATCAACCATTCGTCCGTGCATGGAGTACTGCTGCTGTATATGGTCAGGTGCCCCCTATGTTTATCTCTGTGTTCTTGACAGGCTCCAAAGGAGTCAGTAATGTGATAGGTACTGACTTGGCGACTTGACTACAGCCACTTTCTCACCAACAAGAAGTGGCTTCCCTTTGTCTGTTTAATAAATACTTGCAGGGCTTCTGCTCCAACGAGCTTGAGTCACTGGTGCCTCCGCAACAGGTGTTTACTTGTGCAACCAGACTGGCAACTGGGTCTCAGCCATTCACAGTTAGGTTAGCCAAATGCAGACGACAATTCGACTCCTGCAGCTTCTTTTCTCGCACTTCCCGCCTGTGGAACTCGCTTCCTTGTTCTTACTTTCCTGACGGCGACAACCTCCAGGAATTTAAATGCAATGCCAATACTCATCTCTTAACTACTTGACTCTACTTCTTTCCACACTGTCCTGTATATTCTTTTTTTCTCTCCACCTTCGCAACTGTCATCACACCTGTATTTCCATCCTTCTCTTGCTCCTTTCTAACTGGTTCGTCCTTCTCCTCACTCTCCTCTAATCCTTTTACTCTTATGTAGCCCCCTGCACATCAGTGGCATTACTGCCTTGCTTGGGGTGATATGATTTAAAAAAAAAAATCTAAAACATGAAATACTGAAAAAGACTTATGAAAAACAATTTTAAAATTTACCTTGTCATTGTATGTTTTTGAGTTAAATTTTCTAAATTTTTTTTTTTGTCTTTACAGCCTTGCATCATTGGAGTTGAAGAAATCATTGATACGCCAGAGACTCTGTTTATTGTTCTTGAACTGTGAGTATTTAAATTTAATTTTTATTTCTTACTTGTTTCTATGGTTGTTAACTAAGTGGGTAGGGATTAGGGTTTGGGCAAGAAGAATGTGTTGAACCAATGATGCAAGTTAGGAGAATCTGGCTTCGCCTATGGCTATGGCCAGTAGCACAGTTGTAAAGATGCAACTGCTTCACCCACCAAATCTTTGCTTATAAGAGGGCTGATTGGTAAAGCAAGCATATCCGAAGTCAAAGATGCTCTGAGTGTAAACTCGGCTTGTCTTCTCCAGGCCTGCCTCTCTGTTCACAGGAATGAGATGCACTTAAGCATTTAGCAGATATAGTTACGAGGTTTTGAAAATGTAAAAAAAAAACATTAGTCGTTAACTTTTTTTTTCTTTTTTTTTTTAATCATTTCACCCCAAGCAAGGCATTCCACTGCCACTAATGCGCTTGGGGCTACATAGGGGGAGGTAAATAGGAAGAGTGGTTAGATACAGGAAATGTCAGAAGGAGGGTGATAGATAGTTGGGTGTGTGGGAAGAGTGTTTGAAAGAATGGAAGTTAGTTTGTTAGTAGTTGTCTATTGACCTTACATTTAAACTCCTAGAGATTGTAGCCGTTGGGGAAGCAGTCATGTGGAAGAGAATTCTACACTCGGGAAGTGCGAGAAAAGAAACTGTTGGAGTAGAAGTTGCGGTTGCATTTTATCGGTTTCACTGTAAAAGGGTGGGATCTAGTTGCTAATCTAGTATCTTGTGCAAATTCGTATTTAGGGGGCACCAGTGATCTAAGTTCATCGGAGCAGAAGCCGTGAAAGTATTTATAGAAGAGGGAAGCCACGTCACGCCGGTCAGAGAGAGACTGCAGGTGGTCTGCTAAGTCGGTATCAATCACATTACAGACCCTCCGATGTACCTTGTCTAGAAGCCCAAGGAGAATAGCAGGGGCACCCGACCAGATATGGCAACAGTATTCAATGCATGGGCGGATGGTAGATTTATAAATGTGCAGGATAGATTCAGACAGAAAAAACCTCCGGGCCCTGCACAGAGAACCGACTTTCATAGCAGCGGATTTAGCAATGGATTTGATATAGTCATTCCCCTTGAGGTCCGCTGAATGACTATATCGAATCCATTGCTAAATCCGCTGCTAGCAACTTAAATGGTTATTTTTGTCTCTGCTGATTCTGTTTTTTGTTGGGTGACAAGGTACACTAAGGGTGATTTGACAGATGTTCAGCTACTACAGGTCAGGATGTATTGATTTACTTTACAAACTATTACATTGCCCTTTTCAAACTTTGGCCATGCTGACCTATTCAAATCATTAATCTCTGGCTGGTTCTGCCGATACTTACATTAGGATATCGGCATTTAAAACCGTAAACAAACTAATCTGGTGAGAAGACAGAACATCCTTATCAATTGATTTTTATAAGTCAAAGACATTTATTCACAACTTCACTTTAAAAATCTCATATATATTGATTTTTTTTTTTCTAGCATTGAAGGTGGTGAACTTTTTGATAGAGTAATTTCAAGAGGACAACTAATGGAAGAAAATGCAAAATTGCTTTTTTACCAAATGGCAGATGCAGTCAATGTGAGTAGTCATTGGATTATTATTATTATTATTTTAAAAAATATTTTTTTTTTATTCACTAGTTTTAAATAAAACTCGTATATACTAGCAGCATAGCCCAGCGTTGCTTGGGTGTAATGAAAGCTTTAAAACTAATCCATGGTCCTGGAGTTCAGACACTTTGGATGTTGGCACGAAAGACTAAAAAGCAATAGTTGTTTTCAGTTAGAGTGGTACCGTAGACTGAAAGAAAAATGAGTGGATGTAAGTCAAATTTTGATTTCCTGGTATTGATATCAAATTTTCCGCACTATTGTAAGAACTGCAACGTTGAAACTTCTGAATATCGTTTCTTATGTCTTTGTCTATGAGTGTATGAAATTTGATTAAAATTGGACCACTCCTTCTATAAACCGATTTTTTTCGATTATCAATATTTATCGGGGGTACCTCGACACAAAACCTAGCTAAGAACACTCGCAGATGCTTATAGTACAACTGTGTAAATTTTCAAGAAAACCGGTTCAGCCATTTCGGTGTCTATAGGTAACACACACACACACACACACACAAAGTTCCATTTATAAATAAGTTTTTATATATATATATATATATATATATATATATATATATATATATTGTAATAGCTGCTAAAATGCTTTATAAAAACATAGTATCACTACACAAAAATTTTCATGTTTTTCGTTAAAATTTAATTAATCAAAAGGTGTCAGTTATAACACATGCTCTAATATAAAAAAAAAAAGTTCAACTTACGGTTAAAAATTATTTATATATTTTAAGTATTATGTGGTCCCACTAGATACCTTAAGAGGCTCATCCCTTGTTCCCTGTTTAGGATGTGGTTTCTGGCTTTCTCTTTTCCAATCTTTTACTCATTTCCATTCTTTTCCTCTTTTTTTTTCAATTGGAGTAGATAGACTAAACTATCGCCCGGTTCACACTCCACCCACATCTATTGAACAGGTGAAGAGGCTCATCCCTTGTTTCCTGTTTAGGATGTGGTTTCCGGCTTTCTCTTTTCCAATCTTTTCATGTTTACGTAGCCCCCTGCACATCAGTGGTGTTACCGCCTTGCTCGGGGTGATATGATTTAAAAAAAAAAAGAAAAAATAACCTTCAAAATTTAATTAATAACTATGTTTCGTCCACAAAATAAAAAAAATGAGTATTAATAAAATAAAAAACCCATACAATACTAAAATGTTACTCTAAATACGATATAACTAAGAATACTACAATCATTCAACCCAAATTCTTCCCTAAACTTCCTATCCTATGTACTCAGAGACAGCAGTCGAATAAAAATTGTCTACCCATTTAAAAAAATCTAAGGCCCCACTATGTAATTTACCCAGACAAAATTAAAAAGTAACCTGTAATCTGTAGCCATTTTGCTTCCTCTACTAACCCAAATGTGTATCTCTATGGTTGCGAACTACTGATGGACTAGTTTAGACACACCAAATTCCAATTCCCTACAACCACCACTTACACCTCACATTCCCAAAAATAAATCATTTCCACCATTTATTTTCAGTTCCAAATATCACCCAAAGAGGAGCATGAAAATTTTTGTGCAGTGAAACATGAAAATTTTTGTGCAGTGATACTATGCTTTTATAAACCATTGTAATAACTATTACAATATAAAGCTCTACTCTGTATCGAGCACTCTTTATAAAAGTAAATGGTAGAACAGGGGATTTAAATCTACGTATTCTGTCACTTTCTTACAATATATATATATATATATATATATATATATATATATATATAAAATGAAAATTAACGAAGATTAATGAAATGGTTATAAACAACCGACAATTTGAAATGATTTGTTTGAACGTTATTTTTGATCGATACTCGTATTTAAGTAGATATTCTGTTTATAATCAAACAGTATTATATATTTATTTCTACCTGCCTGATTATTTACGATAAATTTTTGTTATGAAAACGTGTCATTTGCCAGGATTTGAAAATACATATATATATATATTTTATTTTATTTTATTTTTTTTTATTTGTTATCCCTAAGTTAAAAATGGGTTAGTAGGTTTGGTGAATTGTTAGTTGATAAACCTGATTAACAAGCACTAAAATTTCCATTTTAACTGTTTTCTCTTTTACTCTTTAGTAAATTCTTTCTTTTACAATATAAACCTTTTGAAATAGTGTATTCTTTACAGCTTATTATATAGACACAATGCTTTCCTGATGAAAGCTGGAGTGTATATCTGAAACATAACAATTGAGATGACAACAGCTTGATTAAATTTGTGTAAAAATAAAGGCAAAATTTTATATTTGCCAGTCTCTAAAAACATTGATTGCCTAATATAACACTGACTCTTAGGTATTATAAATAGGAGTCTGTGCTGTATACTACCAATAAAATGTACTAAAATTTAATTTTTCTAAAAAGACTAGATTGTATCAGTAAGTAAATATTGATTTGTGTAAATAAACTTTTAACTGTTTTTATTTTCTCCTGACAGTATCTCCATGAAATTGGAATCACACATCGTGATTTGAAAGTAAGCCTTTATTTTCACTTATTTCTGAAAACCTATCTGATTTTGATTTTTATTGTCTTCATTATTATTATTATAAATCTTCTTTATCTATGTAATATTGTAGTGTAGGGGTGTGTGTTCTTTGTATGTCGGGAGTCACCAGTGTAGTGTATGGAGCTGGTTGATATTTCGTGGATTCGGCCTTGTATCAGACTTAACTCCCTACAGCTTACAAGTTTCTGCAGAATTATCATCAGCATTATCATCACCAACAAGTTGGAATAAGTGGAATTGTGTGAAATAGTGTAGAATAATATGAGAATAACATATACATTTTTCATGTTAAAATAGAAAATTTATTAAAAGGAGGAATAACATAAGTTATGGAAGTCAGTCAGTTAAGTGCCATACGTGGTAAACACTTGGGCGATCATGTCTCGAAAGGGACATGACTGACTGGGAAGAAGATTATCCTGCAGTAGGTTGCCATTGCTTTCTGCGGTAGATTGGTTGCCAGCCAAGGCTATAGAACCCAATCTGTCCTGTTATTTAACCCATAACTGGAAGGAAGAGACGGATTAATACCTTTCCCAAGGGTATTTGCAATGAGTTCAACTGGAATCTGAACTGATTTCTCAGCGGAGCCATCCACTGTACCACAAGGCACAATTAGAAACATTATTAAGAGGTTAAGGGTAGAGTTCTACAAAATGTTCTAGTAGTAATTGTTGAAATAGATAAAGAGAAAGAGGACAAAATCCAAGTTGCTTGAAGTGGAAGTTACATTTTAGATGTATGTCTCTCTTTATGTCTGACTGCTTGACTGACTTGAAGTCCTTTTATTGTAATCTAGATATTTTTGCACTTACATGCAAAGTCCTTTTGGTCTTGCAAGTCCTTCCCAGTCATCAAAAATCATTTTAACACCTACTTGCGAAATCTGGTTTAGACTTTTTCATTAAGCAGATGGTCAATCCTTTTTCTATTTGGGAAAACCAGGATTTTGGGAAAACCAGGATTTTGGGAAAACCAGGATTTTGTGAATTTTTGTGAAAGTGAAGAAGGTTGATTTAATTAATTTCTTATCATCTTATCCATACAATATCATTACAGGGAAAAATTACTAATTCAAAAGCTTTTTGCACTGTAAACAGGTCTTTATTTTATTTTGATTTGTTTAATTCTTTAGGTACTTCATTTCTTTTTCCTATGCTAAATTCTTCTTTGAACTTTTTGGCAATCCATTCATTATTTTCATGGCCAGTGTTCTGATAGCTACATTCCTTACTTCTGCCAGTCCTGATCATTTCAGTTAAAACCTGCCATGCCACATGCACAGGGATGAATCATCTTCATTCCCTTCATATACCATTAGTAATGAGGAAGTTCCGCTCCAATAGTTTTTTCCCCAAAGACTGCTGCTTTGTAGAATAGACTCCTGACAAAGTGTCTTCCTAATCACTACAATCTTAACCTCTTAAAGTCTCTGGTTAACAATTACTTTTCCATATTAATTCATAAATGGTAGTTCTTGCCTTCTCTTCTGATTATATAACATCATACAGTAACTCTCTACCTTGAGTGGGTCTTAGGCTTTTGGTGAACATTTGTAAAATAAAAAAATTGAATTCAAATTTTTATCAAAAAAAGGTAGCATATGATTTTTACTTTTGAAAACTGAAAATCATCTAATTTACATACAGGTTAGCAGCTATTTTGATAGTTTAATACTTTCATTTACAAATGTTCTAATATAAAATTATTCTTGTAAATAAAGAATCTAATAAATAAATAAGTGTTTAAAATTTTGGTTGCAAATTCTCCAAACAAACAAAAAATAAATTCACTTTCATCATATGTTTAGGTTTTTGTTCCAGTTGTGATCCTCACTTTTTTTAAATGCTAAACATTGCAGAAGAGTGAAACTAGTCATGGGAAAAACTGCTGTTTTGATACTCAGTTGTTTTGTGAGCATGAAGGTCTGTGTTTGCTAAAATAGTTTCTCCTTCCAACTTTCTTCAGTGAGGTTTTTGTTTTGCTACCAGGCAGATGGCCTTAAAAGAACCATGCGTTGGGAAGTTCTTTCATTCATCTTACTCTTTCTGTTTGTTGATGATAAATCAGCAACTCTTCCTTGTTGGTAACAATTAAAATTTCCCTGTGCATTTATTATGAGAGGCAAACTTTCTGCATGAAGAAAAGATGACTTCTGATTTTCAGTGAGAAATCAAGAGGGTTCAACTTTAGTGTATTGACCCGAGGACATCTGATGCAGCCCACTTGGAATCAATATCTGTAGCCGACCCAAACACCAACACAAGCTGCAGAGTAGTTAGTTAGTGACAATGGCACGTGTGAGCTAAAGATAGTAGCAGATAAAATGATCTGATAAGTCACATGACTGAAGCAGCAAATAAACTGACTACAGTACATTGTCATTATAAATTTGGAGAAGTGTTGTACCTACTGTGTTTTTTAGGGGGGGTAGGAGATTTTTTTCAAAGCAATAAAGTCACTAAGATGCGAGGCGGTTACTGATGAAAGAATATGAGAAAAAAGAAAAATATTAAGGAGAGTCAACAATAAAAGTACAAGTAATTGATATTGCATTTGATTTTTTTTTTTTTTTTTTTTTAATCAAAGTTGACTAGAAAGCAAGGCCCCAGAGGAGTTCCACAAATGAAAAGTATGAGAGAAGAATCTAACAATTTCAACTGTAAAATAATGAGACCTAGCTGCCAATCTAGTACTGTGCTTAAATTCATAAAGTCTAAGTACTAAAGAGGAAAGCTCATCAGAACAATTAAAATGAAAATATTTATAGAAAAGGTAAAGGGAAGCTATATTATGGCTTAAATTCATACAGTCTTGGTACCAAAGAGGAAAGCTCATCAGAACAATTATGAAAAACTTTATAGAAAGGAAACATATATAGCTTCTGGTTAGTTGAACCATAAATCCCAGTGTATCCCTCTGAATGCTTTCATCTTTTAGTCTTGTTTGTTTACAACTAGCTTTGGTATTTAGTCTGACAAAGTTTTGATATTACGGGGAGAGCTCCCGAGTAGTAATTTTCCCACTGATCACATGATTAATGGTAAAAAAATGACTTTGAAAAGGCTTGTTAAGTGTTGAACTGAATATTCATTTTCATACAAAATTAGAATCTTTGGAGTATTCAAATCAATAAGATATTTAAATACGTGTGAAATACACTTAGAAAAACAATTGATAGCTTAAAAATAAAGAATAGAATTTTACCTGGGTTTGAACACTGATCTCTAGATAACTATCTTAGTTCCAAGTTATTCTGGTTATGCATGAACATTCCAAGACATTTGTATGTTGTTGTTTTTTAATTGAATAAATTTTATTTTTCAGCCTGAAAATATACTTTTATCTACAAATGACGAAAATACATTGATAAAGGTAATGTTTTTGTATAAATTGTATGTGTATATCTTCTTTCTTCCAGAACATCCACTGTAGAATGTTTTATTTTTAACAATATTTAAAAGGTTTACACAACCTTTTCAATATTATTAAAAATAAAACAATGGTAGAAAGAATCAGAAAGTTGACATTCTTTTTTGTTGCTGAATTTGTTAAGCCTCTTTTCTCATCACTGTTTAACTTCACTCCAGAAAAAAAACAAAAAAACTTAGTTTTCTGTAAATTACTATTTAGTCAATATTTCTGTAAAAAAAAGATTATCATCTTTACACCATTTTCAGGTAACTGACTTTGGTCTTTCTAAATTCTTTGATGCTGGGAGTATGTTGAAGACTTTTTGTGGCACACCCACATATGTTGCTCCTGAAGTTCTTTCCTCTGCTGGTCATGGAACGTACACAAAAGCAATTGACTGCTGGAGTTTAGGGGTCATTCTCTTTGTTTGGTAAGTGGCATTATGCTTCCCATTTACTTGTTGATTCCTTTTTGCAGGTGTCTTCTGATTTGGCTGAAACTGAAATAGTTGCATTTGGGCCCAGGCAAAAAACAAAATCTCCAATGCTCATTTTGAAGATCTGCAGCCCCTCACAACTTGGGTCCTTAGGCGGGGAACAATGCATTCTTCCTACCCGACTTATTCAGCTGTACAAAATTGAGCTATACTATCAACAAATTATCATGGATAGGATTTATTAACCAAATAGATTAAAGCATTTATTCATTCACATGAATAATTCCATATACTGTTTACACAGTTAATTTACTAAAAGGCTTCATAAGGATAGAGCAGACATTTTCAGTATACTTTTTAGTTTAGATGTGATCCTTTTTTCAGATTGGTATTTCAATTTGTTTGCTGTTAGTAAGTAGGTTTTTGTGGTGGGATTGCATTAATTGGAGTAGGAAGAGTTAATTCCGCTCCAGGCATTGAATTTAAAGTTGCTCTCTTCCTGGAGTTGTTGCCAAACAAGGCTAGAGTACCTGTTATTTAGCTCATAGCTGGAAAAGTACTCATGAATTTGGAATGTTGATAATGTGTACACTTCTACCAAAATTACTGTGCATTTTTTTTATTTTGTTGTTAATTGTACAAGGCTAACACTTAAACATTCAGATATGACAATACACATTCCCCCCCTATTAAAAATATGATTGTAAATGATTAAATATTAAGGTATTCTATATTTATGGATTAAAGTGCTCAATATTGGGAATAGTGATTGCGTAAATATAGAAGTGGTTATTGAAGTCAACAATATATTGCAGAAGAATAAAGTAACTGGATCAGATAAATTAAACTGTGTGTATATGTGTGTGTGTATATATATATATATATATATATATATATATACAATAAAGACGGAAGCTGATGATGGTTTGCCTGAAATAGGCCTATACTTCCGATTTACCATGAAATAACATGTCTGCCTAAATATTTTCTTATATATCTAAACACTTATTTATAAATGGAACTTTGTGTGTGTCTGTTACCTATAGACTCCGAAACGACGGCTCAACCGATTTTCTTGAAAATTTATGCAGTTGTACTATAAGTGTCTGCGAGTGTTCTTAGCTAGGTTTGGTGTTGAGGTACCCCCGATAAATATCAAAAATTGATAATCAAAAAAATCGGGTTATAGAAGGAATGGTCTGATTTTCATCAAATTTGATACTCATAGACAAAGGCATAAGAAACGATATTCAGAAATTTCAAGGTTGTAGTTCTTGCAATAGTGCAGAAAATCTATTATATATATATATATATATATATATATATATATATATATAAAAGGCAAGATGTTTGTGTGTGTGTGTGTCTGTTTATCTGTCTGTATGTCCTTTATACAAATCCACAATTTTTATCCGATTCTCACCAAACTTCACACAAATATTCTTTAGTCTGAGCTCCAGGACCATGGATTAGTTTTAAAGCTTTCATTACACCTGAGCAATGCCGGGCTATACTGCTAGTATATATATATATATATATATATATATATATATATATATATTTTAGGTGCGATTGGTAAATTGTCGCAATTATTTTATTATTTCAAATATTCTTTAAGCTGAGTCTGAGCTCCAGGACCATGGATTAGTTTTAAAGCTTTCATTACACCCGAGCAACGCCGGGCTATACTGCTAGTATATTTATATATATAAAGTTTTAGTGCAAAGAACCACTTTAACTGACCAGGTTCATGCCAACTTTGAAGTTTTATGAGGGCACCATTATGATGTCTTCACTCATGAGGGCTGTTTCTTTCCCCCCCCCCCCCCCAAGCAGGAAATGAACCTAGTGAATTAAAGTGACAAATTCTTAACAGCAGTGACAGTGTGTTTCATGCTTATACACATTGTTTTTGGATGATTGTATATACAGGTCAGTGATGCCTTGTGGGTAATCTATTGTATTGTTCTAATGATTATTTTAGTGGATGGTAAAGGTTATGTCCCAACTTATTCTAGAGAGTGGTAATAATTGCGGATCTGGATACAGTTTTTTTTTTTTTTTTTTTCTCATATTTAAGAGAAAAAGCACAATGCATAAGGCCTAACGGTTGCATATAAGCATGAAACTATTGTTGCTGCTAGTTATTGACTTCAGTGTCTACACACATTATCTTATATGTATAGCATGACTTGGAGTTTCATGCACTCTGCCATCATCAGGTGCTTATTATGAATTTGTGCTATAGACATAGGATAATATATATATTTATTAATATATACTTTATAGTACTTTTATATTACTTTAGCAGCGTTTTATTTATTAACACCTGAAAAATATTTATATATATGCATGTATATTTATTGAGATCTATATATGTGTGTGTGTGTGTGTGTGTGTGTGTTGAGTGGTGTATCTTTTGGTGCCAGGATTGTTGCTTTTTCAATAGTTTTACTGATAAAAGGTACTTTGGCAAGCAGATTTTTTTTTTTTCGCAAAGTGCCCAATATTGGGGTGAAGATAGAGCATTTGTAGTTTTAGTGCAAAAAATTTATCACTTTAACTGATCAGGTTCCTGCTAACTTTAAAGTTTTGTGAGAACACCATTTCGGGGAACCGAGTTCAAATTCCAGCTCAAATCATTGCATTCACTTATGCGCAAATACCCTTGGGAAAGGTATTAATCCGTCTCTTCCTTCCAGTTATGGGTTAAATAATAGGACAGATTGGGTTCTATAGCCTTGGCTAGCAATCATTCTACCGCAGAAAGCAATGGCAACCTACTGCGGGATAATATTCTGCCCAGTCAGTCATGTCTCTTTCAAGACATGAGCTCAAAGCGTGTATCATGTATGGCACTTAACTGACTGACTGAATATAATAGTTGGAATCATGATTAAGGCTTCTATTGGTCATAAAGTAGGGGATCAGTTTTCTATTGTTATGAAGTAATAAACTGATCCCCCACTTATTACTAACTAATATAATACATCTCTTTCCCCTCTAGCTATGAGTCAAATTAACAGGACAGATTGGGTTCTATAGCCTTGGCTGGCAACCAGTCTACTGCAGAAAGCAATGGCAACTTACTGTGGGATAATCTTCTGCCCAGTCAGTCATATTTCTTTCGAGACATGATTGTCCAAGCATGTATCACTTATGGCATTTAACTGACTAACTGAATCACTTGTTACTTGGAAAGTTGGTTCATTCTGCTGTGCGAGACATTTTTTCTTGTTAGAATCTATCTTGTGCATTTATAAGTTTACCATTTGACTGTGCCTCAAATATTGCTGCCTCATCTGGCCTGGTGCTCCTGTTATACCTGTAAAGATTCTTGACAATTGGCAATTTTAAGTCCTGAGCAGACATTCCAGCTTCAGACACTTTCTCACTGTCATAATATAGCTTCCCTTTACCGTTTCTATAAATATTTTCATGGTAATTGTTCAGATGAATTTCCCTTGTGAAAACTTTGACTTCATGAATTTTTGTATTTCTCATAATTTTTTTTTCTATTTACAGCCTAGTTGGCTACCCTCCATTTTCAGAAGACAGAAAAGATATGAAACTCACAGAACAAATCCTTGGTGGACATTATTCCTTTCCAAAACAATACTGGGGACACATCTCATGTGAGGGTGAGTTGAAGGAAGAAGTTGATTCATGATTTTTTTTTTATATTCATAGATTCTTTTTTGCATGGTGACAATACAGGTTAACTCTGTCTGTTTCCTCTCTCTGTCTGTCTCTCTGTCTGTTTCCTCTCTCTGTCTGTTTCCTCTCTCTGTCTGTTTCCTTTCTCTCTGTCTTTTTTTATTTCCTCCTTCTCCTATCTCTCTCTGTTCATTTTCTCTCCCACTTCTCCTATCTCTCTTTCTCTGTCCGTTTTCTCTCCCCCTTCATCTATTTCACTCTCTCTGTCCATTTTCTCTCCCCCTTCTCTTATCTCTCTCTCTCTGTCGGTTTTCTCTCCTCCTTCTGCTATCCCTCTGTCGGTTTTCTCTCCTCCTTCTGCTATCCCTCTGTCGGTTTTCTCTCCCCCTTCTTCTATCTCTTCCGTCGGTTTTTCTCTCCCCCTTCTTCTATCTCTCCGTCGGTTTTTCTCTCCCCCTTCTTCTATCTCTCCGTCGGTTTTTCTCTCCCCCTTCTTCTATCTCTCTGTCAGTTTTTCTCTCCCCCTTCTTCTATCTCTCTGTCGGTTTTTCTCTCCCCCTTCTTCCATCTCTCTGTCGGTTTTTCTCTCCCCCTTCTTCCATCTCTCTGTCGGTTTTTCTCTCCCCCTTCTTCCATCTCTCTGTCGGTTTTTCTCTCCCACTTCTATCTCTGTGTCCGGCTTTCTCTCCTGCTTCTCCTATTTCTCTCTCTCTCTCTCTGTTTTTTTCTCTCCCGCTTCTCCTATTTCTCTCTCTCTCTCTGTTTTTCTCTCTTCTCCTATCTCTCTCTCTCTCTCTCTGTTTTTCTCTCCCCCTTCTCCTTCTCTTTTTCTCTCCCCCTCTCCTTTTTCTCTCCCCCTCTCCTCTCTCTCTCTCTCTGTTTTTCTCTCCCCCTTCTCCTCTCTCTCTCTCTGTTTTTCTCTCCCCCTTCTCCTATCTCTCTCTCTCTTTTTCTCTCCCCCTTCTCTTATCTCTCTCTCTCTGTTTTCTGTCACCCTTCTCCTATTTCTTTCTCTTTCAAAAAACTTAACACTATCAAAAATAAAACTGCAAATAAGAATAATGGTGCTATTAGAAAAGTCTATTCCTGAAAACAAGATAAATTTCTTAAAAGCTTACAACATTCATAACTTTTGATTAATTTGTGAAACTACAATAATTTTAAAGTTCTTAAATATTTTTTTAAGCACTGTTGTCATTGCATTTATAACAAAAATAAACTTTTAATTTTTTTTTTTAACTTTTTTCTTTTTTTAAAAATTTGTGATTACTACCTATGTTGTTGTTTATTTTTAATTTATGGTAATTGCCTTTAAAGGCTTTAAAAAGTTATCTGAGGTACATAATTATTCAGGGCTGCAAATGTCATAGTACTGCAGTCAACATTTGCTACTCTGCAATTTTTTAGAGGAGCAGTATGGAATTTTCTGGAGTTGTTTGACGATATATCTGCCTTCATTACATTGTTTACCAAAACAAAAGCACATTTGGTTGTAAGGTATTAACTTTTATAGAATGGTGAGAGACTATTTAATACAATATATGTTGATATTTTCACCATAATGGATCTGATCAAGATACCTTTGTTGGCTGCGAGTTTAGTTCTGGTTAGTAAATTCAGCAGGGATGTCTTGGTATGACACCGGCGGTGATGACTTCCTTTTCCAACATAAACAGGCTGCATGTAAAACAAGGTTTCGAATTTTTGCTCAGTATGCTCACAATATTCATTTTGCATAAAATACAAAAATGTAGTACATGACCAAAAGTGGGGTGGATTTAGGTCAGTCGTCATTGTCTATCCTATACCTAGCTAGTCGCATTCACAACCCAATCACTCATTACAATTCAGACATTTACCACAGAAACTTGTCCATCATCTAACAATCCTATATATACCATAATACCACATATTCAACGGCGAGCCTAAAAACCCATGACAGAAAAATTTTATTTTATATATTATAAAAAAATATTTGAAAAAGGTGGGGGGGGGATCTGAAAACAAATTAAAATATAACAAAATATTCAAACTAAAATTAACAAATGTTAGCAAGACCCGTCCACCCCAACAAAAATTCAGAGTGGCTGCTGTAGTTCACCAAACAGTGAAATCAAGTAGTACACTCACTAAGGGAGAGGGAAAGGGTAAAATAATGGAATGGGGAAAGTCAAAGACTGACCCAGTCAAGATGAAAAAGTGAGGGCAAAAACAAACTGGGGAGGTTGGGAAGCATAACAAAGAGAAAGACGAGAACAGGCTAGGAACAGCATTTACTCACATTAACTAAGTACACAAAAAAAGTCTAACTTAACCGGGGGAGGGTTTGCAGGAAACCACCCCATTATGACATAAGGGACTTAAAAAAGAAAATTGAGGCTGGCCCCATTCACACGAACCAGACTTGCTACACTTACCCACCTTTTGCTGAAATCTGTCAATATCATTTTCTATCAGATCTGATCTTCATATTGAGCTGATGCTCAAAGAATCTAATCAGATGCTAATAAGAATAACATTCATATAGCAAGATTCTTTCCTTGCGTGTCATCCAAATCACCATTTGTGCTACAGCCAGCAATGTCAGAAACACCATCCGTTTCACCCCAGAATACATGGGTGACACATTATCACAGATGTATGTGAGATCGATGGACACAAGCTGTTCGAGAGCAATGCGAGCTGTCATCTCACTGACAGTCCCAGAAGGGGTGCATCTGAGGACAATGGTAGAATGCGTGCGCAGCCGTTTCTTCTAAATCAAGGTCACACCAATGACGGTCAAGCAAATCCACTCCACCCCAACTGAAGGCTGCATCATTGAGAGATAATCTGTTCTGACTCAATTGCCAGGTAAGTGAAAACTCAGGGTTACTGAGGTAATCTGCTGTTGGTGCCCAAGAAAGGTCAGTGTACCGAGGAATGACCCGCAAGGCTCTTCAATGCTCGAGTAAGAATTTCGATTGATTTTGGGGCCTACGTCGGTGCTCAACTCTTGAAATGAAAAGAGTGCTAGTAAGCTAGGGAAGGCCTCCCTAACACTCCCCTCTAAAATTGAGTTCTCTGTCAACGTGCTGCATAGGAAAGCCAACCTCGAGGCGTGTCGGTGACTTGGCATGTGTGTCATTCTCAGCTACGGACACTTGATGCAGACATCTCTGTTGATCTGATACTTGTGTTCACCCCACCAGAAGTATACAACAAGCACTTGATCATTTGATACGATCTTTACACACAGACAACTGCCGACAAAGCCAAGTCTGGACTGACATTCCGACATTTGTCAGTACCTTCGACCAATTCTTCTCCAGCTGGAGATCCAGCCCGAACCACACTCCAAGAATGTGGACAGGTCTGTCAGTCGAACTGAAAAGCCCTGGAAGAGTGACCTCCCTTCCAGGCACCTAACCGCAAGCCAGAAGACTTGTGATTACTTTTGACTCCTGTCACCTTTTTGTACCGCTCAAGCTGTGTATTGCACATTGGCAGGCAAAGTAGGAGCAAACTGAGCCTTGGTTGGCAGCCAGGGACCTTTTCACCCTGCTCTGGTCTGCATTTTTTTCCTTCTTTGGTCACCCCCTCCCCTTCAATGATGAGGAAGCCTTTCCTTGCTGTCCATGTTTATTTCCTGTTGTGTCTGTGCTGGTTTCTTTTTCTGCTGCTGCTCCTTATTTGGGGTTGCTATTTTCTTTTCAGGTGCTGGTGCTGTTTTGAGTTGGGCATTCTGCTGAGGAGAGGAAACTGCTTTCTTGCTCCTTCTCACAACTTCAGTCCATTTGTTGGAACTTGCTCCGACTGTTTCCTCCGCCACCATTTTTTTTTTTTTTTTCAACTACTGATGCTCTTGGTGTAACTGTTATTGGTGCAGGCACTAAATTCCTTGTAGGGCACACCTTAGACCTTGTGGGGCACATCGTCCAACAATTTGGTTATCTTTCTTCGACGGCCACAAACAGATTTTTGTCTCTGCACATCAGCATGTCAGGGATTTTGTTGAAATTTACTGTCCGATGTGACTTGTAAACAGAAGTCCTCCGAACTTGCTGGCCATGCGAGACACTTCCTCTACTGTGCAAAACTGTGTGCAATATCTTCCCATATGATCACTTGAGATATCTATAGGCACACCATGAACCCCATTTCAAGTCTGCCTGGTTCCCATGTGTTTTGTCTGTAGCTGGACATTTTTAGTAGTTAATATGCTACCAACCAACAATTTTGGCTTCCTCCTCTGAAGACAGCAGCACGTCCCATATGGCCATGGAGTATCATGCCAGTATTTTTTTCCACAATTTTGAGGCTTTTTAGGGCCTCCTCCATTGTCTCCTTGTTGACACTGATAAACTTCTGAGTTTTTACATCGGATGTCTGCAAGCAGATTGTTTTTGCAGAGATAACATCTAGGGTTTCAGGAATGGTAACTCATTTCCAGTAATAAAGTTTTTATTTTTATTTTTTTTCATTTATTCATAATAGACCGGATCATTTTTTTTTTTTTTTTTTTTTCTTTTTTTTTAATTGTCTTCCTCCATACAAATAGCGATAGTGAGATGGTGATGCCGACAGTGAATTCAATAGCTGGGGAGACTTAGACATGTAGGCTGATGTACTCCCCCTCCCTCACAAACACAGAAAAAAGTTCACAAATACAT
Source organism: Ascarosepion bandense (assembly GCA_037127315.1). Classification (NCBI taxonomy): domain Eukaryota; kingdom Metazoa; phylum Mollusca; class Cephalopoda; order Sepiida; family Sepiidae; genus Ascarosepion; species Ascarosepion bandense. The sequence continues at coordinate 421,129 of JBBBDQ010002344.1, forward strand.
AACGTAAACAGTAACAAAACAGTGAAACATATATAAGCAACTTACTTTTAGGATGAAAATATTACGTGATACACTGTAGACTTCTAAACAATAATGTTCAGAGAGAAAAAGCGAGCGATACACTAAGCTCTGCTCAGTATGCTCACTCATACCACTCAAATTGGGCTGTTCTTTTAATATTCTTCAAGTCTTACCATGTCACACGAGAGTACCACAGCCTGTTCTATAAAAGAACCATTTACAACCCCTACACTTTTTTTGTCTTTATTCTAGCATCCCAGCCACAGAGAGCACACATTTTTCTGTTGTGGCCTTGTACCAGACAGTTAAATATCTACAATATTTAAGTATGATTGGCTGCCTTGAATTTCACCAGTGGTCATTTAATTTACAAATTCCATTCTTCATCATCATCATCATCATCATCATCATCAAATAAAACTATGGATCAGTTGATAGATCTATCTAGTCAGGGCCTGCTTGATGATAGACGCAGATTTCTTGTGTAATGCCAAAATATGAGTACAGCTATAGGCCAAGCTTTTGAATGCTGTTTTTCAAGGCCGACTGTATTTGCCGCCTTGAAAGATGCAGCTTTCATTTTACACTCATTTCCCTGTCGATCTCCTTCTCACTCACACATATAAATATCTGTGTTCCATAAAATCATTTAATAGCCAGGGTGGCACGGGTGGAAGGGGAGTCGAAAGTAAATTGTTTTATTTGGAGTTTAACCTAAAGAAACTAGCAAATATGATAACCTTGTTTGCTTTCTGCTAAGAATCACAAAAGATTAATTTCTTTGCTCGATGATTAAATAACTCGTTTTGTGTGAAATAAATGAATCGTATCTTATGTAATAGGTGACCCTAACCACAGCCTGTTCTATAAAAGAACCATTTACAACCTCTACGCTTTCCTTTTTCTCTTTATTCTAGCATCCCGGCAACAGAGAGCACACATTTTTCTTTTCAAGTTAAACCAATTGCTACTACACTTTGTATGTCTGAGGGTTTTAATCTTTTATCTTTTTCTTGCTTTTATATGCTTAATAGATTAATACTTGTAAAATACTATTATGCTTTGATGTGGAGAACTAAAGAAATTGGGTTTGTTTCTTTTGGTTGTTTATTCGATTTTCTTTTCATTCTAGCTATTGACCTTGTGAAAAAACTTATGACTGTCGATTCATCAAACAGAATCACATTGAAAGAAGCATTAGAACATCCTTGGCTTGTAAGTATCAAGCTCTCTCTCTCTCTCTCTCTCTCTCTCTCTCACCCTCTCACTTGGTGCTTAACTCTGTTGGGAAAATACAATAAAAGAAATTTAAATTTCAAAATTATATTGTTACTAGCAGTATAGCGCAGCATTGCTCAGGTGTAATGAAAGCTTTAAAACTAATCCATGGTCCTGGAACTCAGACTCAGCCTAAAGAATATTTGTGTGAAGTTTGGTGAGAATCGGATAAAAATTGTGGATTTGTATAAAGGATATACAGACAGATAAACAGACACACACGCAAACATCATGCCTTTTTTATATATATATATTATCAATTTTCTGCACTATTGTAAGAACTGCGACCTTGAAACTTCTGAATATCGTTTCTTATGTCATTGTCTATAAGTGTATCAAATTTGATTAAAATTGGACCACTCCTTCTATAACCTGGTTTTTTTCGATTATTGATTTTCGATATTTATAGGGGGTACCTCGACACAAAACCTAGCTAAGAACACTTGCAGACGCTTATAGTACAACTGTGTAAATTTTCAAGAAAATCGGTTCAGTCGTTTCCGAGTCTATAGGTAACGAACACACACACACACACACACACACACACACACACACACACACACAAAGTTCCATTTATAAATAAGTTTAGATAATTAAAAGAATCTACTTGTCTATATTTTTATACAATTTATTTACAGCAGAATTCCAAATAAATTACTATTTTTTTGTAGCATATAAGACCCTCTCAACTTCAATTTATATTTAATATTATTGCGTTAAGCCAGGTACTAGTAGTCTATGACATCTGAGCATTTTTTCTGCTAGATATTTTAATGGTCCATACAAGATGGTGGATTTGTAAGCAGACATCTGGAATTTTAGGAACATTTCCCTAGTGCTATATATAGTCTGAAAGGAGACAGTCTCATAATTTTGGATCGGGTCTAACTTTGTCTTAACTTCAATTATTTAAAATTATCATTTTGAAATTAATTAAAACTTGCACATATTTAAACATTTGAGACCATTAGTTCTTGGATTTTTTTTTTTGTTGTTTTTATTTTTTTATTTTTTTTTTGTCGTTTTTTATTTTATTTATTTATTTTTTGTCATTTTTATTTTTATTTATTTATTTTTTTGTCATTTTTATTTTTATTTATTTATTTTTTGTCATTTTTATTTTTATTTATTTATTTTTTTGTCGTTTTTATTTTTATTTATTTATTTTTTTGTCGTTTTTATTTTTATTTATTTATTTTTTTGTCGTTTTTATTTTTATTTATTTATTTTTTTGTCGTTTTTATTTTTATTTATTTATTTTTTTGTCGTTTTTATTTTTATTTATTTATTTTTTTGTCGTTTTTATTTTTATTTATTTATTTTTTTGTCGTTTTTATTTTTATTTATTTATTTTTTTGTCGTTTTTATTTTTATTTATTTATTTTTTTGTCGTTTTTATTTTTATTTATTTATTTTTTTGTCGTTTTTATTTTTATTTATTTATTTTTTTGTCGTTTTTATTTTTATTTATTTATTTTTTTGTCGTTTTTATTTTTATTTATTTATTTTTTTGTCGTTTTTATTTTTATTTATTTATTTTTTTGTCGTTTTTATTTTTATTTATTTATTTTTTTGTCGTTTTTATTTTTATTTATTTATTTTTTTGTCGTTTTTATTTTTATTTATTTATTTTTTTGTCGTTTTTATTTTTATTTATTTATTTTTTTGTCGTTTTTATTTTTATTTATTTATTTTTTTGTCGTTTTTATTTATTTATTTTTTTGTCGTTTTTATTTATTTATTTTTTTGTCGTTTTTATTTATTTATTTTTTTGTCGTTTTTATTTTTATTTCTTTATTTATTTTTTTCAGAAAAATGATGACGCTGTTAAGAAAGCCCAAAAACTCATGTATCCTAATGTAAATGGCAACTGCAGCTCAATGTCACCTGTGAGTAGAATTTGTGGATGCTAAATGTCTAGATGTTTGCATATATATGAAAGAAGTCTGAACATTAATTCACTTTGATTACATACATGATGACAAAGCAGATACTAAAAGCCATTGTAGAAGCTCACAAGAAAAGATTTTATTATAAAAATCCTAAAGGAGGGATTGTCAATAGTCAAGAATTCTTTCCTCTCTTTCATGTATTACTGTTTATAGACCGTGCTATCAAGGGTACGATTTATGAAACAAATATGACGAAACCCTATTGTGATTTCAAATAATAAAAGCAAATATAGAAATTAAGCAAATGCCAAAGTCTCTGTGGTAGATTTAGCACAAGACCAGATATACCAAATGTAATGGCTATTAACATATTTGATCACTCAATTCCTATCTTGATTCTAGATCTCCTTTAGTTCCCAGGTGAGATCCTAATATTTGCTTCCTTTCATCTTCTCCGCATGGGCTGCTAGCACAACTACATTTATGATCTGGCAAACTTTCTTTACCTTGTTAACAAAGTCTATCGTCTATTATTCTGGGCTTACGGCCTATCACGTTGAATATACCGGTTCTCGCTCGATCACCGAAGTTAAGCAACGTTGAGCCTGGTCAGTACTTAGATGGGTGACCGCTTGGGAATACCAGGTGCAGTAAGCGTATAGTGACGGATGTGCGTTTTGGTGCAGTGGATATCGGCTTGGAAAGAGAAATTGGAGAGCCGAGTTCGAATTCCAGTTGAATACCCTGCATTCACTTAAGCACTGGTACCCTTGGGAAAGGTATTAATCCGTCCATTACCTCCAGTTATGGGTTAAATAACAAGGGTAGGACTTGGGGATCCTGCTCTTAAAAACAAATCCCAATGAATCGTGAAAAGAAAAACGTTGTAAAAATAAAATAACCTTACCCAAAATCACTGGTTATGACCTTAAAATGATCCCATAAGGATTGATAGGTCGTTAAGCCTCAAAAACAAACTATTATTCTGTTGGAATGTATATATGACCATTACACTTTTTTTTTTTTTTTTTTTTTTTTTTTAACCTTGGAACAGAGTGTAGTATCTGCTCATTACATGATTCTTCCAAGTTGGGATTGATGACACTTTTGCTTAGAAAACTGCAAAATGGCAATTGAAGGAGGCTAGGATGGATAAAAAGGTAGAAAGGATGAAAAGTAGGAGGTTATTTAAAATAGCTACAGAAAAATGAAATCCAAAAATGGGAGGGGGTGTGGGTAAGGGAACAAAAAAAATATGGTTTTTCTAGTTTTATATCCGTTTTATTCTGCTGCTATTTTACTGAAAGAGTAAATATAAAATGTAAACTTTTCACATTATCAATATTTCATTTTTTGGCTTCAACTAAATACAATTTGAATGCATTTGTATGCCTTCAACTACAGGTCATATGTATTGGTGGTCATTTTGCTATAAATATGTATTGTTGGTATTTTATTTTATTTCATTTTTTTATAAAAAATGCATTTTTATACTTTCATAGTATTTAGTTTTTATTTAGTGGGGGGTTCACTATTTGCTCATAGCTGGGACCCTAACAGGTGCTACCACTTTGCATCAGGGTGAACCGAGAAACAACAGTAATTAAGATGTTCCTCAAAACCTTTCAATTAGTCTCTTTTGCCAGATGTAGCTTATTGTCCCATCCAAAACTAATAAGAGGATTATATCTTCAAATGTTTATTCTGACACAAAGCCCTAAGTGTTGCAAATCCAGTTAGGATTGAACTCACTACAAGAAGAGCGGACTGATATAGTTATTAAATTTTTCTTTTTTCTTTTTTTTTTTTTTTTCTGGATTAATGTGGAATAAAGAAATTCCAACGTGGTAACTTTTAAAATTCAAATGGTGATCCTTGTGAAGTTTTCCCTTTTATTTATTTATATATATATATATATATATATATATATATATATATATATATACGAGTGAGTATAGAATGAGGTGAGAAAAAGAAAAATTTTTTTCCGTCTGAAACATTAATTTAAAACAGTGCTCGATATATGATGCATAGAGCTGTGAATATTTATTAGAAATTATGTTTTAGAACATGTACATAATTTCTTCTATATATGTCCTCTTCTCTACAATCATATGGCTGTTTCAGTGTTTGGAAGTCAAACACATCATCGGGAGAAACAAAGGTTTGGAATCATTCTCTGTTTATATTTGGTTCGTTGTTGTCGTGGGTGTTGGTTGGGGTTATTGGTAATTAAGTGAATGTCTCGTTTTGATCGTTCGACCCTCGAAGAATCTGGTGTGTAAGTGCGAAATTGTTGATTAATGGTATTATCTGTTGGAATGTATGTCCTATCAGTCGGGTATATCTTCCTGTTAGAATTTCTAAGAGGGATTCGTGTTGAGTTGTCATTTTTATGGTTGGCTATCGTTTAATTGATTGATGTCTGCTGTTAGTGGACCTAATTCATGTATTACCTTTGATCCTGTGTCTAGGTTTTCACTTTGGGGTTTCTTAGATGAACGTGGTAGGGGCGGGGTATTTTTTCTTTCGAATTTTGATTTTTTTTTTTCGGTATGGAATATTTTTTTTATATAATAGGGTTTTTTTTAAAAAATATGTTTTTTTTTTATATTTTAGAGTCAAGTTTGGAGTATTATTGCATTTAGGCAAAGTTATTTCAAGAAATCTAAATTTGTATTCTTTAGGAAGTAAATGCAAATTAGTGTTTTATCAGTTTTTTTGTATAAAGTTGTATGTTTAATCTTAATTTTAAGTTTAGAGGGTCGGTTTTTTTCTTTTAATTTTTTATATTCTTTTTTCTATAAATTATTGTTTGGAATTCTATTTATTTCTTTTAATTTTTTAAATATTTTATTTATTTAGATATTTTTGCGGGCATTAGGTCTTGCTTTAAGGATTTATTACGATTTTTTTCTATAGCATTTTTTATCTTTTATAATAAAAATATCTATTCAAATTTCCAGTACTTTTTAGTGTGATTGTAGGTTTACATCTTACGTGTGCTTACAGTGAAGTACTATATTTAATTTTGATTTTGAATATATGAATTTTGATTCTTTTTCAAGTTTGAGAGCTATTTGTTTAATTTTGATTTTTCAAGTACGGAATGTTTTTGTATTTAAGGTTATTGTGTTAAGGTTATTGGTGTAGGCTTTAGTGATAGACCTTGCTTTAAGGATTTATTGGATCGATTTTTTCTTTAGCATTTTTTATCTTTTATAATGAGAATATCTAATCAAACCCTTAGTATTTCTTAGCATGATTGTAGGGTTAGGTCCCTAATGTGCTTGCAGCTTACTGTAGTTTCGTGTCTCTGATTTAAGAGCTTGTTACTATTTATATATTTAAGGATTTCTATTTTTTCTTAAAGGCAAAGAAAGCATGGTTCTTTTATAGATTTTGCTGTTCTTGCTTTTTTGAGAATTTTCCATTTGACCTCAGGTGTTTTATTTTCGTTTTTTTAATTTCCAAAAGTGCTTGGAGAGAGATGTCATGTTTTGTTTTTCTTTGCTGTTGAAGGATGAGAGGTGATTGTAAAAGCGCTTTTTAAATACGTTCATGGTATTCCCAATATATATTTTTTCTTCTTTAGGATTTTCTGAGGATGAAATCGAACACATATATATCAGAGATTTCGTCAGACATTTATTTGCCATGGGACATTGGTTGGGGTTTCTACAGTTACAGAGGTTGTTATCACTGGACGGACTTGTATTAGTGTTGGATTTATTTTTGCTGTGTATTTTTAATATTTTAGTGTTATGCATTTTGATTATTTTTTTTCTAGATTATTGGAAATAAATATAGCTTAATTTTATGGTATTTTATTAAAGATTTTGCTTAGAGGGTTATTTTTGGGGAAGTGTTTCTCTACTAGTTTAAGAAATTTATGTCCCAGCTTGAAATTAACTGATTGGTTGAATGGAGGCTTATACCATATTATTTTCCTGCTTCTATTCCTGCTTTTTGGATTTTTGAATTTTTCCACAAAACTGATCTTTGATGATTTATACACACTTTCATTAAGGATTCCATTATAAATTACCTTGTGCTTCTCAAATATCTCTTTGTTGGATGAGTGTGTGTTATTGCGACGTTCAACTGATGATGGGATGTGTTTAATAATGGATGGTGGGTAATTAGAGTTGGGGTTTATATATATTGGGTTAGCGTTGTTTTTCATGTAAGGTTGGAAAGTGTTCGATACTAGGTCTAATGTTATGTCTAGGAAGTCTACTTGCTTGATATTGTGGTTAATTACTACGTTAAGGCCAAAGGATTTAAAGACTCTATGGATTAATTTTCTGGTTTTATCAACCTTACCTCCAGTAGATTTATCAATTATCATCAGTCCGTCGTCCCTATGCAGTCCTATCCTGCTCGTTTCTATTTTCTTATGTGCAGTTAAGTTGTATAGTAGGAATAATCCGGTTAGATCTGAAGCTTCTGCAGAATCCAGTGCACCCATGGATAAATCAAAGTTCTCCTTTGAGTTCTTAGTCCACTGTTTGTTGTTGTGGATTATAACTGATTTCCTGCAGTTTCGGATAATTCTAATCTCATCCTCTGTGATGTCCGAGTAGAACTCAGCGAACTCCAGAGCGAGGCTGAATAAGTTTTCCAAAATTGATGGGTAGAAGTCCACAATGTCAAATTGTAAAAAAAAGTAGCCTTATTCTTTCCACCAATTTTTTCAAACCACTCGATTACGTCCACCGTACCTTTCCATTGCGTTAGTTTAATTTTGTTTTTTATTTGTTGGTTGACTCTTTCTAATATTGTTTTACTTATCCTACCTATTTCGGATTTTGTGGGGTTTATTATCCTTGTGGGTAATTTGCTGTAAAAGTCAGGTTTGTGGTCCTTCAACAGTACATATGCTTCTTTCGTTGCTAAAACGAGAGACACATTAACTTAATTACCAGTAACCCCAACCAACCCCCACGACAACAACGAACCAAATATAAACAGAGAATGATTCCAAACCTTTATTTCTCCCTATGAAGTGTTTAAGTCTAAACACTGAAACAGCCATATGATTGTAGAGAAGAGGACATATATAGAAGAAATTATGTACATGTTCTAAAACATAATTTATAATAAATATATATATATATATATATCTTTTGTTTCTATTTTCAGACTTCCAGAAAGCGAAAAGCAACAGAAGAAGAAGAAATCTTAAGAAAGAAAGCTAAACAATAATCATACCACTAGAACATGTCATCTTTTTCAAATGTTCATTAACAATTTGTACATTTTATAGACTTTTACATTTCAAATGCCACTTAAATTGTGTTCGGTTGAAATATTCATTTATATATAAATACATTTTTCTTCAAAGTTTATGGTCATTTTTACATTCAGAACACAATTATAAAATGGTAAATGTTCTTAAAAGGGCCATTTTAAAAAAAAAAAAATTTATTATTTTTTTTAAGGATGTTTGTTTTCCTTGAATTTTCCTTGCTAGAATCTCTGATGTTTTGAAGAGGTTCTGTGATGTTGTGTACAAATGTCAGGTGTTTAAAATGTTATCTGAGTGATTATGCATTTTTAATTATATTTTTAATTTTCAAGCATTTAATTGGGGGTACACAGACTTGTCAATGTAGAATTTCTTGATTAGCATCCGGTGAAAGCAGGTTTTTTTTTTTTTTTTTTTTTTTTAGAAACTTTTCAACTCTTCTCCACTTGGGTGTGTATGTGTTTTTTATGTGAATCATTTTCTTTTTGTTCTTTAAAAAAAAGAACATTTCAGTTGCTGTCTACCTTTTCATTTCTTAATTTTCAGGAAAAGATGTGATTCTTTATTCTTTATAAAGATAATAAAATACTGAAATTATACTATAGTCCTAATATTTCTTGACTTTGATTTGAGCATAAAATTTCCTTCACTGGAGATTCATTTAAAAAGCTCCTTTTATTATTTAGAATGCTGGCAAACTGAGTAGGACTGAACCCTGATAAAAAGATCAGGTAGACCATTATTAACACATTAGTAGACAAAATTAACCATAGTTTGATATAACAATAGTTGTAGAATGGCCAATGATGTTTTGTCATTAAGAGTGCTGTAGAAAATATGAAGAATTTATTTGATTCATTTGAACATAAGATAAACAGAGAACAAAATGGTTGAACAAGGACCAAACTTCCCTTATTTCAAATCCTTTGAAGATCTTCTGCAATATGGCTACATCACCATAACCCATTCTCCTTTGAAAGTACCGAATACTCTAAAGCCAATTAATAACAATACCAAAGTAACAATTCTTTGTACTTTTTATACAGTTTTTTTTATTGCCATTTTTAATCAGTTTCTTCCTAGTTTCAGTTTAAACTGACATCTTTTTTTTTTCTACATATGACCATTCGGCTTAGAGTTTATATTTTTTTGATTTCAGATGAAAACTTCTAAATTTTCTAACAGGTTTCAGTAGAACATTTGTCTTTCAGATTAAGATTTATAATTATAGTTTAGATAAATAGGGAAAAGAAAAAAGGTGTCAGTTTAAAGAGAAATAAGTAAGAAATGGGTTTAGGATGATGATGATGAGCCGGCAAAAAAAGCTTCTTGTTTGTTTTTCTCCATGCCTTTTCTGCTTTGTCTGATATCTTGATCTAGTAATGCATCCAAATATCATACAATTCTTTTTGTGTTTTGAACTAAAAAAAAAAAATCTTTTTTTCTCTCTCTTTCTCTCTCTCTCTCTGTGTACGTTAAAAAAGTGAGCTTCTCTTTTTCTTCATACATGAATAAAGTGAGGTTGTTCCCTCCATACATGAATAAAGTGAGGTTGTTCCCTCCACACATGAATAAAGTGAGGTTGTTCCCTCCACACATGAATAAAGTGAGGTTGTTCCCTCCACACATGAATAAAGTGAGGTTGTTCCCTCCACACATGAATAAAGTGAGGTTGTTCCCTCCACACATGAATAAAGTGAGGTTGTTCCCTACCACATGAATAAAGTGAAGGTTGTTCCCTCCACAAAATGAATAAAGTGAGTTCCCTCCACACATGAATAAAGTGAGGTTGTTCCCTCCACACATGAATAAAGTGAGGTTGTTCCCTCCACACATGAATAAAGTGAGGTTGTTCCCTCCACACATGAATAAAGTGAGGTTGTTCTCTCCATACATTTATAAAGTGAAGTTGTTCAACCAAATTTGAAAAGCAAGTCTTCACCATCTAATGTCAAGAACATTGGCTGACTAACAACTTATATATAACAAGAGTAAATATTAAGGGCGTTCTTTACTATATGACAATGGTTAACAAGCTAATTTTACATAGTTTGATCCACTTAATGTGTCTTTTTGTTTTGTTTTGTTTTATTTTTTTGTGGCCTTGTACCAGACAGTTAAATATCTACAATATTTAAGTATGATTGGCTGCCTTGAATTTCACCAGTGGTCATTTAATTTACAAATTCCATTCTTCTTCATCATCATCATCATCATCATCAAATAAAACTATGGATCAGTTGATAGATCTATCTAGTCTGGGCCTGCTTGATGATAGACGCAGATTTCTTGTGTAATGCCAAAATATGAGTACAGCTATAGGCCAAGCTTTTGAATGCTGTTTTTCAAGGCCGACTGTATTTGCCGCCTTGAAAGATGCAGCTTTTATTTTACACTCATTTAACTGTCGATCTCTTCTTCTCACTCACTCACACACATAAATATCTGTGTTCCATAAAATCATTTAATAGCCAGGGTGGCACGGGTGGAAGGGGAGTTGAAAGTAAATTGTTTTATTTGGAGTTTAACCTAAAGAAACTAGCAAATATGATAACCTTGTTTGCTTTCTGCTAAGAATCACAAAAGATTAATTTCTTTGCCCGATGATTAAATAACTCGTTTTGTGTGGAATAAATGAATCGTATCTTATGTAATAGGTGAATGGCCATTTGTTTCGAAAACTTTATTTTCACTTGCTTGATCATTTTCAAAGAAAGTGTTTCTGTGATAAGGAAAAGTAACTGTTTGGACATAAAGGGCTAATCGACCAAATTGAGACGGAAGGAAATAAATATTATGTGCAGGGAGTGGGGAAATTTTTTGATCCAACTCACTTCCCAAAATCTGAACAAATATCAGGAATTTATTTATATTTTTAAACCCTTTCTGGTTTTTTCGGGAACTTCACCTCTAACATGGGCATGGGTGTGGGGTGTTTCAATTCTTACCATGGTTGATTTATCAGAGAGAAACTTTTTGGTTTTGTTGACCTGAGGTGACTGAGGATATAATCTGAGGTGATCAACAGTTTAGGCCAGTAGAATACTTAAACCCTCATTCCTGTGTCTTCATGCTAGCACAACCATTGACAAACAATTCTGCCTCTCCAATTTCACTCACATAGCTTGGGTTAACCCATGGGGTGGTTTTTCAGGCACTTTCCAAAAAAGTTGCACATTGGGATTACCTCTGCATACTGATAACATCACAAAGTCACCTTCTTGACAAATCGATCATAGTAAGATATGAACCTGGGTTTCATGATCAGAAAGTGAATATTTTACGCACTTGGTCATGAACAAATTTTACACCTCTAGGTAGTGGACTCATCTGTTGATGTAGAAATCATAATTATTCAGTGAGATTCAATAATAATCAAACACAAACAAAAATGCAAAAAACATTAAAATCTTACAAGCACAATACACTTTTAATATTTACATGGAAACTGCTCTGATGAGCATTTTTCTTTGGTGTCCCTACCACATGAATTGTGCTACTAGATTGGCATCTAGGTCCCACTCTTTTACCATTGAAATAGTTAAATGTAACTGTCACTTCTGCTACAACAGTTTCTTTTCTCACAGTTCCTGCCTGTAGAACTCCCTTCTGTTTACTTGATTCCCTGATAGCTACAATCTCCAAAAATTTGAATCCAGTGTCAATTGCTATTTTCTATCTTTCTGAGTCCTATTCATCTTTTATTCTTTCTTCAATACCCACTGTGCTCAGTTTTTTCTTTCACTGTAAGCCCCTGCTGTGTCAGATAAATTCCTTTCAAGATTGGCAGAAATAATGCTTTTATGATTACTAGCTGTGATATCCATCTGAAGGTGTGAGTACCAACTGACGAAAGAGACAAAGGTGTGAATGTTAATGTGAATAATGCCTTCAGTAAAATGTTGGTTAATTCTTAACTAAAAGAAGATTTGAAGAATCATTTTCTTTTCCTCTTTGGCAGGTTTAACTTACTTGTTCATCATCTTTCATATTACTGCTAAAAGAATATTAGTTCGTTTATTCAAAATAGCAAATATTATTTAATATGGTTGAAATGATTAAAATTATTGTGCTTAAATTATAAGAGTTTTGCTTTGAGTTTGTCTTGGCCTGCAAAAAAGACTACCAACCTCAAATTTTACTCCCAAAGTTTACTTAACAGATCCCACCGTTAACATAAGGTAATATTTGTCATTTTGCCTGCTGTATTGCCGAGGTGGATACGATACACAGAAAGTGTGCTGCGGTTTTGATTCAGCACAATATCCGGTGCTAAACAGATATACACAGAAAAGTATAATAGTTACAATACCAGACAAGACAGAACTTACAACACAGAGAGGAGGGGTTTAGATTGCAATGGTTGCTGAAGTAACTGGTCCGAATATTACTCAAATGACGCTCGAATATTACGCCTTGAATGTTACTATTGTTTACTTAAATAGATCATTTCAGCTATGGGCCATTCCATTATTGAGAGTGCTACAGGGGTATCAGCCACTCTAAAACATTGCCTTAATTAGCCACTTGCTGGATGGCTGAGAGAGTTGCATATTTTGCATTCAGACCCTGTGTTTGAGAGTGTGTAAGTGTCATCTTTGCTAACCAAATGGAGAATGAAATTAGCACTCAGCTGAGACAGTTTGCATTTCTTTTGTGTTTGTTTCAATAATAAAAAAAAAATTGAATCCTTCTTTTTCTAATTATAGGTAAATATTAGCATAGTAACCGTTTAACCCTATAAGAGGCAGGATTAGAACGAGTTTAAAAAAAAACAAAAAAATCAACTTGAATTCTCAAATAAATAAAAGCACTCAGCTGAGACAGTTTGCATTTCTTTTGTGTTTGTTTCAATAATAAAAAAAAAATTGAATCCTTCTTTTTCTAATTATAGGTAAATATTAGCATAGTAACCGTTTAACCCTATAAGAGGCAGGATTAGAACGAGTTTAAAAAAAAACAAAAAAATCAACTTGAATTCTCAAATAAATAAAAGCAGCCAAATCCCTGTCTTATGAAGATTTCTCTTAATAACAATTTAAAAATAATTCAGTAGACAATGTTATTTTATTTATGGTAAATTAATTTTTGCCGATTACCTTACTCAGTTTCTTTTTTTTTAATACTGTCTGAAAAAAGACACTTTTATTGCAGTCACCTTTTAGCTAAGAGTAAAGTGTAGTATCTGTTCTTAGCTTAATCTGATTTTTTTCTCTCTCTCTCCACTTCTCCTTTCTTTCATTTTCTCACTGAAACCAAGTAGAGTCTTTTCCACTCTTGCCATGTGATTGAAACGAAATAGTCCATTATTTAGGAGGTATTGGCAAGGAGTACCTGTTGTGCAAACTAACCAGGGAAGAGACAAGCACAATTGTAATAGGATAATTGGTTATTTTGAGAAGTGAGTGGGACAAAGAAATTTTCCACCATATTTTTTTTTCTTTTTTAAACACAATTACAATATTTTATTTTTCTCTTCTTTCTTCAAAGATGAAAGAAAGAAAAGATTATTTTTATTTTTCAGTACAATTGCTTTAATCTTTGATTTTGGAATTTTGTTAAAATATATGATTTTTTTTTTTTTTCTCTCAAAACATTGAACTGCTTAATAGATGAGTTCAGTGTGGCACTTTTCCACCAACAGTAATAGTTAACCACTTGAGCTTGACTGATTGTTCCAAATTATAGATGATTGCTGTGACATAATATTACTCTACCTTCTTTGGGCTTGGGACAGAAAAAAGCAAAACTTAGTAAATATTAGCAACAGTTTTGATTATATTTCCAGTAAATATCTTTGGGTGGTGATGGAGAATATGTAGGTTTATACTGATGAAGAACAGATATAGACACAACTAAAAAAAGTTTTTTTTTTTAACCTCCTGAATTGTTAGACTTGTGATATTTTTATCTAATGAACTCTACCCTCTTTCTTTTTCCATATTTGGGACTTGGATTGATTTAAAAAAAAAAAATGATGAGTTGGTTAGCAAGATCTGTGTATTGGGGTTTTCTTTTCTTTTTTTTTTTTTTTTCAAAGTTTGGCTGGTGCTTTGACTTTGAGTGAAAATATTTTACTCTTTAAAAATTCTAAGTTTGAATTACCAGGCCATGATGAGCTTGGAGAAACTCTTTTTAGACGACTCTCTTGAATGAATTTGTATACATGTAAAATACGGAAGTCCTGAATTTGTTAACGAAAACAAATTGCTTCTACCATTAGTTTTTGAATTGTGTATTATTTTTTTCATGCTTTTCCTAAATCTTTCAATCTAATTGGTCACTGAAGCATGCATCTTATGGCTACCATATAAACGTTATTTCTGAAGTTGCATATATTTGAAAACTTATTCAGAAATATTTTGTATATTAAATTATATTCATGACTATCATTTAACTGTTTTTTTTTCTTTTTTGACAAAAGAAAATTGTACTTTATTTGTTCGTTTTTTTTTTTATTTTGTTTACAAATTATGGAATTTTTTTATTTTTTTATTTTTTTTTATTGAGGTATTTGCAACATTAAACTGTTATCATTTGCTTGAGATGACATGTTATAATTGGGCTATTTTCAACTATGATTTTAATTCTTCAATTATACACTCTTGTCAAAAATGTTTTTGGATTGTAAGTGCCTAAAGTAATTAAAGATGGAAAAAAATTTTATTTGAAAAAAGATGTTTATGTAATCTAGTAATATTCTACTTGGGGAGTGCTTTTTTTTTTTTTTTTTTTTTTAGTCCATCTACTTTTTTTTACAGAGACAAACTAGATTTATTTATCTGATTCTTTATTCATTGTCAAATATTACCAATGTAATAAAGAGACATTATAAAGTAATGCTTTTCTCTAAACAACAAAATCTGACAGTATCTTAATTTCTGTCAGGAAATTTTTTATTTTTTATTTAAAAATAGAACTTTTTTCCATTCATCCATTCAGAAAGAATTTTTTTTTTTTTAATCGTATCACCCGGAGCAAGGCGGTAATGCCACTGATGTGCAGGGGGCTATGTAATAGTGAAAAAATTAGAAAAGAGAAAGCCGGAAACCACGTCCTAAACAGGGAACAAGGGATGAGCCTCTTAACCTGTTCAATAGACGTGGGTGGCGTGTGAACTGGGCGATAGATAAATCTATCTACTCCAATTGAAAAAAAAAATTGCTGCATTTCTGTTTTTTATACCACAAGATTAATGAATGCTTTCAGTAGAGAGGAAGATGCTTGTTCGAATATATTGTTACTTATATTCCCAGTAGTAGTCATCAATGTTAAAGTACTGCCCATAGCTTGTTGGGTTGCAATTGTAAATTGACATAACAAGTATATAGAAAAGGAGACTGAAGTGAGAGGTTTACCATGTTAGAAGTTTATTCGCCAACTGAATATACAGAAGAAAAAATAAACGAAGTGTTAAATTATGTCCTTTGTTTTGTTTGCTTTTTTTGTTGTTGTTTTTTAAGAAGTTCCTTAGGAAGATAACTGTATTCACAGTTTAACAGACGGAATAAAAATTGGTAAACGGTTAAAATTTTTATCACTTCATATTAGTGTCTGCTTGTAATTTATCATATTCCGAATTATCAAAGTCAAGTTTTATAACTGGTATATCATTATGACTAACCAGAAAAGAATTGGAGTGAGCAGTTGGGCAAACAACTCTGCCATAACTATCTACCAAACTAATAGCATTAAAAAGACTTTTACAACCATTGTCACCCTTGGCAGTTGGTTTAAATTGTGTATTTTTCAGGTATGACAGATTTTGGATGAATCATTTGAAATTTTATTTTATTTTATTTTTTTTTTTTCAGGTATTTATCCCACTGTACAAGTTATGCTTTTTTCAGTGCTTCTTTGTTTATTAATATAGAATAAAAAAAAAATAAATTGTTAAAAATTTGGTTCTATTTAAAAATATTTTCAATCATCCGTTTATACTTTTTTTTTTTTTCCTCTTGAGGCCATGTAAACAAGATGAGTGCATCTCGGACATTTCAAAGAAGTAACTCAATTTTTATCATTGCCATGTTAAACACAATGGTAATGAGATAATTGACATTTGAAGGAATTCTTGGCTAAAATTCGTTAATCTTCAGAGACTTGCATTTGATATTTGGCATTTTTTTTTTTTTTTTACCTGCCCTAGATGCACCACCCATTGCTCTTATCCCTAATGGCTTATAGGATTCATGACCATCAATTTATATTTCAAAATCACAGTTAAAGTTAGGCTAGGTACAATTATAGCTAGTAGATACCACAACTTTGCATAGAAAATCCGAGGAATTTTTTTTTTTTTTTAAACCCACTTTCCTTCGTTAAGAAAAATGAGCAAGGATCATAATATATCATCAAATATGGTAAGTAGCTATAGAATAACAATATTTGCACTTAAAACTTGCTATTTGAAAACTTTCTTCTGTGTTATCTCTTGGGCAAGATAAAGGCTTTTTTTTTTTTGTTTTATTTTAATAATAACAGGTTTGTTCATAAAGAGATGTTAATACCTTCAGGTGGCAAATAAAAGGGGTTAAAAGAAGGCTATGGAAAATCTAATAATTAGGGGTATTCAAATGTTTTAAAAGTTTACATGACCCTCAGACTGTTGTATTATTGTTTCATGCTTTTACTAAATCTTTCACTCAAGTTGGTCACTGAAGCATGCATGTTATGACTACCACATGTTATGGCTACCACATGTTATGACTACCACACAAATGTTATTTCTAAAGATGCATATATTTGAAATCTTATTCAGAAATGTTTTGTTTATTAAATTACATACTAAAATGTCTGACTGGGTCATAAGATTCAAACGATTTGCCATTTTAGGAGTTCACAAATGGAGAAACTTTCTTGTGCTCATCTTATGTACAGTAAAATCATTAGCATAGGTTGCAAAGGGATGTTGCTAAATACTTGTTGGTTATTTCCATAACCCACTGCAATAAATGCATGCTAATTCCAGTTGATTTTTCCTTGCTATAATGAAAAATGAGACGGTTACAAAAATGATTAAAACAAATCTTTCCAAATATAGCAAGGTCGCTAGAACATAAAACTAAAAATAAATTTCCATCAATATCTTCAAGAAAATCAAAAATATTTCTATGAAGTTTTACCAATGTTACGATGTAAATAAATGCCCATCAATAACCAACAATACATGGAAAAATTTAAATAATAAAGAATATAATATAACAATAAATACCCTTTTTTTTTTTTTTTAATTTTTTTTAATGATGCTGGTAATAAATGAACCAGAACAGTCATCTGCACAATTTTCTGACCCCACGTCTGGAAAAGATAGAACCATGCTCTCTTTCCACTTTCCAACATGTAGCATTCAGATGTGTTAGAACCTTCACTGAAGACTTTTTTTTTTTTTTTTTTTTTTTTTTAATCATATAACCCCAAACAAGGCGGTAACGCCATTGATGTGCAGGGGCTACATAAGAGTGAGAAGATTAGAAAAGAGAAAACAGGAAACAAGGGATGAGCCTCTTCACCTGTTCAATAGACGTGGGTGGAGTGTGAACCAGGCGATAGTTTAGTCTATCTACTCCAATTGAAAGAAAAAAAATTAAAAAAACAGTGAGAAGATTAGAAAAGAGAAAAACCGGAAACCGCATCCTAAACAGGAAACAAGGGATGAGCCTCTTCACCTGTTCAATAGGTGTGGGTGGTGTGTGAAAAGTACAATTTTAGTTGTTCCAACTTGGTGCAAAGCTGATTTGACCATTCTTATCATTACTTATCCTAACTTCTGGGGGCTTACGGCCATATCATGTTGAATACACCAGTTCTCGCTCGATCACCAAAGTTAAGCAACGTTGAGCCTGGTCAGTACTTAGATGGGTGACCGCTTGGGAATACCAGGTGCAGTAAGTGTTTAGTGACGGATGTGCATTGTAGTGCAGTGGATATCGGCTTGGAAAGAGAAATCGGTGATTTGAGTTCGAATTCCAGTTGAATACCCTGCATTCACTTAAGCACTAGTACCCTTAGGAAAGGTATTAATCCGTCCCTTCCCTCCAGTTATGGGTTAAATAACAGGGTAGGACTTGGGATCCTGCCCTTAAAAATAAATCCCAATGAATCTTGATACTCGAAAAAGAAAAAAGTATTACTAGACACAAAAACTTATATAAAAACAATAAATTGTTGAAAGAAAAAGGTATTACCAGCAATAAAAATTTAGTTGGCATTAAATGACCCGCCAAGGTTGATATACGATAAAAATAAAACAACCAACCAACTTAACTTCTGGACCAGAAAAAAAATAGACATACGCAAAAGAACATCGAGAGCTTTGTTTCCCTACAGTTTCTATATAAACAGACATGACAGAATTGAATAGACAGCAAGATATATTTTGCTTCTGATTTTTTTTTAATAACCAACATAAATTAACCTAGATTATTTGATTAAAATTGCAAATAGAAATACTGGAACATGCCACAAACCAAAGAAGCATCTGACCTCTCCGAATTTCAGCGAGAACGTATCTTGGGCCAACATGAAGGCGGTCTTAGTCAAAGAAAAATATCTGAAAATCTTTCAATATCTCTTTCTACTGTTAATAGAGTGATCGTACAATTCACCAGAGAGGGCAAGAAGTGCACAAAATCTCATCCAGGTCACCCTGGGCCCTCTGAAAGAACCATGCGTCTTGTCCAAAGAAATGTTGAACAGGATCCACGTTGCAAGGCCTCTGACATAGCAACACAAGTTGTCAGGTATCTTCACAAGTTGGGCTACTATGGCAGAGCCACAAGAAGGAAACCACTTCTCCATCCAGCCAATATCAAACGCAGAAAGGATTGGGCTCATGAGAAGGTGGACAGACCTGTGACCTTTTGGACCACTGTCATTTCTCTGATGAGTCAAGATTCGCATTATTTTTCAACAGTGGAAGAATATGGGTATGGAGACTCTGTAGTCAAGAGTTTGATTTAAAAAGACTGCAGCCAACAGTGAAACGGGGGGCCTTTTAGTAATGGTATAGGGTGCAATTTGGAGTGATGGTCACTCAGAGCTTGTGGAGTGTGAAGGAAACATCATTCAAATATGCTTCTATATTAAAGAAAGGGCTCCCTCCAATATTCTCAATTAGTAGAATGAGCCAAGTTGACTCCCTATTTATAGAAGATATCACACTGCTCATATATGCTCATATCACATGCTCATATCACACTGCTCAAGCAACGCAACTTTGGTTGAGACAAAATGGGAACAATAAACTTCCATGGCCGAGTCAGTCCCCAGGTATCCTATTGAGCCCTTTTGGGGCATATTAGGTTGAAAATTCTGCAAAAAGAACAGGAAGCCATCTTCTAAGCTCAAACTTTTAGTATTATTGTGTGAAACATGGCAAGAAATCCTTCAAGATGATATTCATGAACTCATTGCTAGCATGCCTAAAAAGGTCCTTGCATTAAAAAAAGCAAAGCGGATGTCAACCAAGTATTAGTTATTAAATTTATAACCATTTATAAGTACTTCATTTGTATAAATTACTTGTTTAATAAAATAAACGGTTTCTGTGAGTGTCTGTTCAATTCTATCATGTCTGTGCATATTTTTTTTTAAAAAGGTCTATAGTAGAAACCCAAGTTTTTGTTACTACTATTTTAATTTTTTATGTGAACCTGCACCAAAAGATATCCAGGTATCCTTAAATACCATAAATATGTCTTCAATAACATCCCAAAGTAATCTCAAAGTACATTAATGAAATCAAACATATTTTCATGTTAACTCATACTCTTTTTTTTTCCTTCTAATATATGGGGATCCTAATAAGTTTCTAGGGGAAGATTGGGGGGAATCTAAAAATTAACATTGATTTACCACCCAAGAGTCATACAGGATGATACTTGTCCTGACCTACATAGCTTTGTCCGGTATGAGACATAATTCCAGGACACTCGGTAAAGCTGGAACTTACTAAAGTAGTAATGGTTGACAAGACCAGCTTGCTTAACCACTTCTTTATTACAATGTGCTTAGATGGATGATTTATGGGATCCTGTGTGTGTAGTAGGAGGTAATGTATATGCTGAAGGCATCAGCAAAGCCAAAGCAAAGAATGCAATGAGAAACTGGGATTGTATTGTTTCAGCTGTGACTCAATGTGTTTATGAATGTGGCATTGTCTGGTTTCACAAAATATATTTTTTAATCATTTTAACTCCAGCAAGGCAACAAAGCCACTGAGACACAAGTGGTTAGTGAGTGAAAGAATATAACAAAACAATAAGAACAGGAATTAAAAACACATTAAATAATGATTGATATTGCTTGTCTATATTGCTGATATAAGGTATTGCTCTGTTTCCATATTCACAACTTTTTAGCTGTTCTGTGCTCTGGCCTTTTTCTATATCTGCCTCTATTTCTGAGATGAGGTATTGTAATTATTTACACTATTTACATTGTTTGGACTGTTGTCCTCATCTTTATTGCCATATTCACCTTCAATATCTGTCTCTATTTCTGAGATGAGGTATTGTAATTATTGACACTATTTACATTATTTGAACTGTTGTCCTCATCTTTGTTGCCATATTCACCTTCAATATCCGTCTCTATTTCTGAGATGAGGTATTGTAATTATTTATACTATTTACATTATTTGAACTGTTGTCCTCATCTTTATTGCCATATTCACCTTCAATATCTGTTTCTATTTCTGAGATGAGGTATTATAATTATTTACACTATTTACATTGTTTGAACTGTTGTCCTCATCTTTATTGCCATATTCACCTTCAATATCTGTCTCTATTTTTGAGATGAGGTATTATAATTATTTAAACTATTTACATTATTTGGACTGTTGTCCTAATCTTTGTTGCCATATTCACCTTCAATATCCGTCTCTATTTCTGAGATGAGGTATTGTAATTATTTACACTGTTTACATTATTTGAACTGTTGTCCTCATCTTTGTTGCCATATTCACCTTCAATATCTGTCTCTATTTCTGAGATGAGATATTGTAATTATTGACACTATTTACATTGTTCGGACTGTTGTCCTCATCTTTGTTGCCATATTCACCTTCAATATCCGTCTCTATTTCTGAGATGAGGTATTGTAATTATTTACACTGTTTACATTATTTGAACTGTTGTCCTCATCTTTGTTGCCATATTCACCTTCAATATCTGTCTCTATTTCTGAGATGAGATATTGTAATTATTGACACTATTTACATTGTTCGGACTGTTGTCCTCATCTTTGTTGCCATATTCACCTTCAATATCCGTCTCTATTTCTGAGATGAGGTATTGTAATTATTTACACTGTTTACATTATTTGAACTGTTGTCCTCATCTTTGTTGCCATATTCACCTTCAATATCTGTCTCTATTTCTGAGATGAGGTATTATAATTATTTAAACTATTTACATTGTTCGGACTGTTGTCCTCATCTTTGTTGCCATATTCACCTTCAATATCCGTCTCTATTTCTGAGATGAGGTATTGTAATTATTTACACTGTTTACATTATTTGAACTGTTGTCCTCATCTTTGTTGCCATATTCACCTTCAATATCTGTCTCTATTTCTGAGATGAGATATTGTAATTATTGACACTATTTACATTGTTTGGACTGTTGTCCTCATCTTTGTTGCCATATTCACCTTCAATATCCGTCTCTATTTCTGAGATGAGGTATTGTAATTATTTACACTATTTACATTGTTTGGACTGTTGTCCTCATCTTTATTGCCATATTCACCTTCAATATCTGTCTTTATTTCTGAGATGAGGTATTGTAATTATTTACACTGTTTACATTATTTGAACTGTTGTCCTCATCTTTGTTGCCATATTCACCTTCAATAGCTGTCTCTATTTCTGAGATGAGGTATTGTAATTATTTACACTGTTTACATTATTTGAACTGTTGTCCTCATCTTTGTTGCCATATTCACCTTCAATAGCTGTCTTTATTTCTGAGATGAGGTATTGTAATTATTTACACTATTTACATTGTTTGGACTGTTGTCCTCATCTTTATTGCCATATTCACCTTCAATATCTGTTTCTATTTCTGAGATGAGGTATTATAATTAATTACACTATTTACATTGTTTGAACTGTTGTCCTCATCTTTATTGCCATATTCACCTTCAATATCTGTTTCTATTTCTGAGATGAGGTATTATAATTAATTACACTATTTACATTGTTTGAACTGTTGTCCTCATCTTTATTGCCATATTCACCTTCAATATCTGTTTCTATTTCTGAGATGAGGTATTATAATTAATTACACTATTTACATTGTTTGAACTGTTGTCCTCATCTTTATTGCCATATTCACCTTCAATATCTGTTTCTATTTCTGAGATGAGGTATTATAATTAATTACACTATTTACATTGTTTGAACTGTTGTCCTCATCTTTATTGCCATATTCACCTTCAATATCTGTCTCTATTTCTGAAATGTGGTATTGTAATTATTTACATTGGTTAGACTGTTGTTCTTATATTTGTTGCCATATTCATGATGTTTAGGTTGTCATACACTCTGACCTTCTTCATTTGATTGGAATCCTCAAAGTCATGTCGTCTAGTGGATAAAGTCATTGGTTGGATCCAGTGACTTGACCCAAAGAGTTGTGAGTTCAATACCTGGCTACAGCAATGGTGAACAGAGAACTTAGTTGAGTTAAATAAAGATAACTGAGACATCCAGAAGTGACATGACTCATGGAACAAGAAAAATCTATTCTAGTGAATGAAATAAAAAGTTCAGTTCAAATGTTTAATCAACTGATTAAGGTTGGAGCATACAATCACTGGAACATTGTGAATATAGCAACAAAAATGATGACAACAGTCCAAACAATGTAAATAATGAAAATGATTAGCATTGTATTTAAATTTTTGAAGATTAAATTTGACTGGAAAACAAAAAGCCAGAGGAGAGGTCCACAAGTGAGAAAAAACTGCTAGCATAGAACTTACATTTACATCATACAGTTTCAATTGTAAATTAATGAAACCTAACTGCCAATCTAGTACTGCTTTTAAGTCAAGTTACCAAATAGGGAAAACTCATCAAAACAATTACCATAACAATATTTATAGAAAAGGCACAGGGAAGCTACAGTTGTGGGAAAGTGAATGAAGCTGAGATGTTAGATCAGGACCAATAATATTGCAGATTCTTTTTTGGATTTTATCAAGAATCTTTAAATACATAGCAGATGTGGCAGCAATATTCAATGCATGAACAAATGGTAGACTTAAAAAGGAGTAAAATAGATTCTGACAAGAAAAATTGTCTTGCACAACATAGAGAATCAACTTTTCTAGCAAGAGTCCTAGCAATTGATTTGATATAACCTTTCTACATCATTTCAGTGGAAATCGTTTGGCTAACATTGTACAATGAGTCACTGTTGTAGAGGTTAACATTAGCCATGCTGATGGCAATCAAAATAAAAGTTCTTCAAGATGAGTAAAAGAGCGTAGTTTTATTTTTGAGGTGTTAAAATTAAAAACCTGTTTCTTGTTCCTGTTAACCACAAATTTTTGGCCATTTTTGTAGATCAGCGACCAATTTGACCTTATCAAAGTGATTCAGACTTACCATTAAGACAGGACTAAATATTTGTGTCATCAACATAGATAAATACAGTGGAACCTTCCCTTATAAAATTAATTCGTTCTGGAAGTCGTTTCGTAATGTGAAAATTTCATAAGTAGAGACACTTTTTACCCTATAAATACCCTAATCAGTTCCAAGCCCCCAAAATTCAGATATAATTTTTTTATAAATTATAAAAATGTATCAAAACCTGTAACAAATATACGTTAGAATTAGATTACTGCACAAACATATTTGAAGGACTTGATCAGGTGGATGACGGAACGAGGGTTGCATGATGCAACAGGAGAAAGCATGCTAAAAGCCACCAAGGATAGGGAGATGTGGAGAGTCATGAACGCCTACGTCCTGAAAGGACATGGCACATAAAAGAAGAAGAATGTGAAATATTCACTTTATTTTATTCCCTCTCTTCGGTTATTATTCACAGTCCTCTCTATTATGACAAAGACCGCTCTCTCTCTCTCTCTCTCTCTCTCTCTCTCTCTATATATATATATATATATATATATATATATAGTTCAAATGTTTTTGATATTTTAGGTAGAATGACACCATGGTGCAATAGGAGAAAGCGTGCTAAGAGCCACCAAGGATAGGGAGATGTGGAGAGTCACGATCGCCTACGTCCTGAAAGGACATGGCACATAAAGGAAGAGAAGAAACATCAAAATGAGATTTGTACATAATGTAAAGAACAAAAAACAAAGAATAAAGAATAAAAAAATACATTGAGTTTCTTGAAGTTTGAAATGACTTGTTGGTCCATGGGCTGGAGGATAGAGGTGATGCTAGGTGGGAGGTACGGCACCTTAATAAACGAGAACTCCTCCACGATATCATCTTCGAGGCTGGGCGGGTGGACAGGTGTGTTATCGAGAATGAGGTGGACTCTGGGAGTTGTGAGTAGCAGCGTGTATTTTGAAATTTTCGCCTTTCATATCCTGAAATTCCTTTCGTAACAAGAGGCAATATTTTTCCAAAGAGGCATTTCATAACCTGAAAATTTTTTATGTATAGCCTTTCATAAGTAGTGGTTTCACTGCATATGAGCTGGGCTCAAAAGTCACATTAGGAGACGTGTAAGAACAGTAAATTGAATAAAAGTTATTGTAAATAAGACTTGATTTGCATTTTGTGTCCTAAACATTGTAAAAACAAGTCTAGCCTTACCAGGCTTATGGAGATTGATTAGATTAAGATACAGAACAAATAAATATTTGTAAGTAATAGAGATTTTTGAAAAAGTTCTTGGCTCAATCAGTATTTCTATACAGAGTGTATCATCAAAAATACTTTTACAAACTTTGGAGGCGGGTTCCTTACACTGTTACGAGGATGCATTTATATAAAAAATAATAATAATGTCTAAAAAGTTATAGTAAGGAATTCTGTTGAGTCTTACTTGTTATTACAAAAAAGTTTTAATTCATGAAGTAGTTGTTAAATAGAGAAATTAGGAATAGAATGTTTTGGAAGATTGTAGAATATTCCAGTAAAATCTAGAGAATTTGAAAGGATTCTAGAAATATGCAAATTAGGTGTTAGCCCCTATAAAAATAGGTTTTAGGAAGAGAGGAGTTAGTTGTTAAAAGGATTTGCTGACATTATCAACTCAATTATGTATAGCCTTTCATAAGTAGTGGTTTCACTGCATATGAGCTGGGCTCAAAAGTCACATTAGGAGACGTGTAAGAACAGTAAATTGAATAAAAGTTATTGTAAATAAGACTTGATTTGCATTTTGTGTCCTAAACATTGTAAAAACAAGTCTAGCCTTACCAGGCTTATGGAGATTGATTAGATTAAGATACAGAACAAATAAATATTTGTAAGTAATAGAGATTTTTGAAAAAGTTCTTGGCTCAATCAGTATTTCTATACAGAGTGTATCATCAAAAATACTTTTACAAACTTTGGAGGCGGGTTCCTTACACTGTTACGAGGATGCATTTATATAAAAAATAATAATAATGTCTAAAAAGTTATAGTAAGGAATTCTGTTGAGTCTTACTTGTTATTACAAAAAAGTTTTAATTCATGAAGTAGTTGTTAAATAGAGAAATTAGGAATAGAATGTTTTGGAAGATTGTAGAATATTCCAGTAAAATCTAGAGAATTTGAAAGGATTCTAGAAATATGCAAATTAGGTGTTAGCCCCTATAAAAATAGGTTTTAGGAAGAGAGGAGTTAGTTGTTAAAAGGATTTGCTGACATTATCAACTCCAGCCTGATTCAGGATTTGTATATCCAGCTGAAAGCATCTCAACTAAAAGTTGCTGACCAACTAAAACCTGAAAGATAACCTCATGGAACTAAATGGGTAAATATTTTTTTTGACTCTTTCATTGACCAAACTAAGAATTATTCTTTATATACACATTTGAGGATTTCCAAAAAATATAGCACTTAGACTACTTCGCTAGCTTACCTGGGTAAAGATACTTGACTCACCTTCCTTCCCCTTTGTAACACTTACTCGTCACTCTGCCAGTAGTAAACTCGATGTTTTCTATTTGAATGCAAACACTGTATATTTGTAATATATTTTTATTTTGTGTTATCGTAAATTAAATATTTGTTTGTGATTAAGCTCTGTGTCTTGGTCAATCATTTTCATCTTTTGTTACAACTATAACACATAAGAACACCAAAAGAAGGACAAAAGTCCTTATAAACATACATCGGTAAATCCTATGTTTTTGAGTCATTAAACTTAATGAAAGTTTACAGTAGATGTTGCTGTGTTGCCATGTAGACTAGGTTACATTTGTCATTCGTGTACATTTGTGGTTAGTCTGTTTTCAACATTTAATGTGTGTCCTGGTGAGTTAACTGAGAAATAGGCGGACCTGAAGAAGACAGCCACCACCTTTAAATTTGTTGTTTTTCATTTTTTTTTTTACTTTTTTCAGTGCAATCTTATCAATTACAGCCTAAGCTTTCTGATTGACAAAATAATTTGGAAAAATTTCAATATTTCAACAATTTTAGGGAGGGATCAGTTTTTCATACAACATTATAGTAAATCAATCCTCCATTTTGAAACCACTCTCTGATACAACATTACCACCACCTGTAAATTTGTTGATTATCAATTTTTTTTTACTTTTTTCAGTGCAGTCTTATGGATTAAACCCTAAACTTTCCGAGTGACAAAAAGAAAATGTAAAAATTTCAACATTTAAACAATTTTAAGGGGGGGGGGCTCAGTTTTTCATACAACCTTATAGTAAATCGATCCTGAGCAATTAACTTTTTACTTGTGCATATTCAACAACTGAATCCTTTGTGAAATTTTTGAATAAATTCATTCTTGGAGTTTCTGAGGAAGATGTCATCGTAAGAACTGAAGAAAACTTGAAAAAGACAAAAACAAGAGCAACAACTTGTCTCAAAAAAAAAAAAACAAAGCGACCCAACATGAGTGGTTCCAAAATGGAGGATCGATTTACTATAACGTTGTATGAGAAACTGAGCCCCCCTCTCCACAAATTGTTTAAATATTTAAATTTTTTCAAATTTTTTTGATAATCAGAAACTTTATGTAATAACCGGTAAGTCAGTCAGTTAAGTGCCATATGTGATACATGCTTGGGCGATCATGTCTCGAAAGAGACATGACTGACTGGGCAGAAGATTATCCCGCAGTAGTTTGCCATTG
The DNA here is from genome assembly GCA_037127315.1 of Ascarosepion bandense. Lineage (NCBI taxonomy): Eukaryota > Metazoa > Mollusca > Cephalopoda > Sepiida > Sepiidae > Ascarosepion > Ascarosepion bandense. The sequence continues at coordinate 448,872 of JBBBDQ010002344.1, forward strand.
CTTTCTGCGGTAGACTGGTTGCCAACCAAGGCTATAGAACCCAATCTGTCCTGCTATTTAACCCATAACTGGAAGGAAGAGACGGATTAATACCTTTGCCAAGGGTATTTGCGCGTAAGTGAATACAATGGATTCAACTGGAATTCAAACTCAACTCCCCGGTTTCTCGTTCTGAGCCGATATCCACTGTACCACAACGTACATAAAATGCAAAACAACAAATTTAAAGGTGGTGGTAATCTCTTTTAGGTTTGCCAAGAAACGTTCTGTTTAATAATTGCAAGATATTCATATTATGACCAGGCAGATAAGATTTTTAAATGTGGCTGTGCAAATGGTAATGGACGTGAGGTTTCACAGCAGTATCAGATTGTGTTCACCCAACCTTTACTGCTGTTTATCATTGCATTGCTGAGACAGGATCCATGGCCCTACAAACTATAGATCAAAGAAGGTCAATGTTACATTTAACAGCACCTACCATAAACTTTGTCTACAGCTATATCGTGTTGAATACACCGGTTCCCGTCCAATCACCGAAGTTAAGCAACATCAAGCATGGTCAGTACTTAAATAGGTGACCATTTGGGAATACCAGGTGCTGTAAACACAAGGATCAAGAATGGTCCACCGGTCCTCCAGGTTTGGGGGTTGGGTGCAGGGCTAACAACCCTGCCCTGTAAAAAACAGTTTGTTACAGCAACAAAAAGTTGCTGCTCTATGCACCATCTGGGTGTGATGGATAAATAATGATGATGACCATAAACTTTAAATTTAATAACTCAAAAACAAAGGGTTTGCGGGCATATGTTTTTATGAACTTTTGTCACTGTTTTGGTGCAAGGAACCCGCCCCCAAAGTCTGTAAAAGTATTTTTGATACACCCTGTACACCCTTGTGCAAATTAATAGAAACAACTGCTTTAGTTTCTTTTCTTTCACCATATGGTCAGTGTTAGACCCACTGTAGTGACAGGGTGTAATCAATTTCTATTTTTGTTCTCAGATTAGGTAATTTGCAGTGGTGTGCAGTAATATGAATCTATTTTCATGGTGTATGATGCAATTTGTTTGGCCTTCAAAAATATTGCATCATTCGTTATTGCATCAGATTTTTATGACACCAAGACACTATTATCTCGGCTGTCGATTACTTGTCCTATTGTCATTGGCTGTGATGGACGTAAGGAAGCAGACAAGAATTGTAGGACTGCACAAATACACTGGCAAGCCTTACAGATAAATCATGGATATTGTTGGTGTCAGCCTTTTAATTGTTTGTCATGTCATCAAGGCGTAGAAACAAACTGGATTCATCAGTCTAAAACAAAGACCAAGAGACAACAGATATTTGATCAGGGAAAGTGCAAAAGATCCTAGGAAGACATTATTTGTTTTGTTAATTTGCACAAAGGTGTATATGAAAACATCAGAGTTTTATTTATTTATTGGAAAGGCTAAAAGAAGTTCTGAAATGACGGGGCAAATGAACTTTGGGGTGAATACAATCTTCTTCAATGTTCTGTGTCTTTTCAGGACATGTGCAATCATAGCACTCTAATTAAAATAAATTAATACAGAAATAATTAAGCAAAATTGAATTAATTACATTAAAAAAATAATAAAATAAAAATTCAACAATATTTATTTTCATTTATTAGACAATAAATTATGTCACTTAACATCTTCCATAGTTTATTTTTCTTGCTCAATTCACTTTAAAAATATATTAGTTATTTTTAAATTTAACATTTTAAAACTTTAGAATATTTTTCCACTACTTTACTTCTGTTTATAAATACTAATTACAAAATAAATTCTGCACATTTCAGTCAGTTAAGTGCCATATATGATACCCGCTTGGGCGATCATGTCTTGAAAGAGACATGACTGACTGGGCAGAAGATTATTCCGCAGTAAGTTGCCATTACTTTCTGCGGTAGCCAACCAAGGCTATAGAACCCAATTTGTTCTGTTATTTAACCCATAAATGGAGGGAAGAGATGGATTAATACCTTTCCCAAGGATATTTGTGCGTAAGTGAATGCTAGAAATTCAACCTAGAATTTGAATTCGGCACTCCGATTTGTAGTTCTGCGTCGATATCCATTGCACCACAACGCGCATCTTCAGGGAGTCATATGCTTTGGTGAAGTGAAGTTTTTCATTTGTCTTTTACTTATATTGTTGTTACAGGCATATTCTATTTATAGCTGAATTTTAACACACACACACACACACACACACACACACACACACACACACACACACACACACATTATGTAATTGAATGGCAAAGTGGAAAACTTCTATGAACATGTTTCATTCTCTAAAAGAATTTCATCAAAGAAATATTATTAATGTTGAAAATATATCTATCTTCCATATATACGTGTCCTTTTGTCTTATATATAAGACAAAAGGACGCATATATATTGAAGATATATATATATATATATAATCTAAATCTATCTAAATCTAATCTAATCTATCTAAACTTATTTATAAATGGAACTTTGTCTGTGTGTGTGTGTCTGTTACCTATAGACTCTGAAACGGCTGAACCGATTTTCTTGAAAGTTTACACAGTTGTACTATAAGTGTCTGCGAGTGTTCTTAGCTAGGTTTTGTGTCGAGGTACCCCTGATAGATATCGAAAATCGATAATTGAAAAAATCGGGTTATAGAAGGAGTGGTCAATCAAATTTGATACACTCATAGACAAAGACATAAGAAACGATATTCAGAAGTTTCAAGGTTGCAGTTCTTACAATAGTGCAGAAAATCAATAATATATATATATATATAAAAGGCATGATGTTTGTGTGTGTGTCTGTTTATCTGCCTGTATGTCTGGATTTTTTTTTGGCCCTTTTTTTTTTAGTTTTTGCTTCGGGTTTGGCTCTAAGTAGGTATAATTGTAGTTCTTAGTTTCAGCTATGATACCATTTACTCAGAGGACTTATTTAGCCTTCAAAATTCAGTTTATGATGAAAAAAACTTATTTGATATTGATACCAGGAAATCAAAATTTGACTTACATCCATTCATTTTTCTTTCAGTCTACGGTTTCACTTTACCTGGAAACAACTATTGCTTTTTAGTCTTTCGTGCCAACGTTGTGGTGCAGTGGATATTGATCCGGAACGACATATCAGGGAGCCGAGTTTGAATTCCAGTTGAATTCCTTGCATTCACTTATGCACAAATACCTTTGGGAAAAGTATTCATCTGTTTCTTTCCTCCAGTTATGGGTTAAATAATAGAACAGATTGGATTCTATAGCTTTGGCTGGCAACCAGTCTACCGCAGAAAGCAATGTCAACCTACTGCGGGATAATCTTCTGTCCAGTCAGTCATGTCTGTCTCGAGACATGATTGCCCAAGCGTGTATCGTGTATGGCACTTAACTGAATTTCATTATGAGTATAGAACAGGATATTTTTTCTTTATTGCTAAAATTGTTGTGAACATAAATTTATTTATGAAATTACCAGGTTAGAGTAAAAACAAAAATGTAAGAATTTGGTTTCCCAGATATGTTTATAAAGTTACCATATCTAGAGACAAACTTTTTTTTTGTGTGTGTGGGGAAATATACATTTCCAAGGATTAAGATTAGAGAGTGAGGAGTTGTTTTTTTATTTCAGGTGTTTTTATTTTTTTAATCATAATTAGTAAATTTTGCTACAATTACAACATATTAGTAAATTTTTAAATGAAACCCAAACCACAGTTATTTGGAAATCATTTTTGTTGCAAATGTTTCTTTTATAGCTTTTAATGTTAATTTGAAGTGTATTTTTGTACTACTTATTCTTTTTCTTTCTCATCTGTTCCAGGTGCACAATGCGTTTTTTTTTTTTACTTGTATATCTGAAGTTTTGAAGTATCTGTTATCTTCAGTTTTATCTAATTCTATTTTATTTACTTTTATGATTTATTCTTTTATGTGATCTTGTGTCAGACTTTATTTCCTGAAAAAAAAAAGGGCCATGAACTTTATGTTAATTATTTGCGCAACTGAAATCGAGGTTGATTTCAGAACGAGGCTGAGTCTGGACCAGAAAGAAACAAGGAAGAATCCAAAATGGAGTTGTTAGCTACCTATGGTGATGATGGAGAGAAATCGGAATCTCCTGGACCCAGCAGCGACGTTGGTGAGAAGGTAATGAACTTTCAGTAATATTTAATGTACATCATTTGGTTTTATTTTATTTATATTGCATCGTAAGTTTTATTGCGTTATTTTCTTAAAAAAATTGAATATTAAGATGTTTTTTTCGTTCGTCTTTCAAAATGGCGACATTGATTTATTTTTAGGTGTTCAACTTTATTTAGGTGAAATATATTAAACGTTATTTTTTATTTTTTCAAAATAATTTTTATCTTATGAGATCTTTTGGTTTTAGTTTTTCATTTATTTATATGTATAACTAGGCTACAAACTTTTAGTTTGCTTTTTTTTTTTTTTTAAATATTCTATGTTTCATTTGTTGCAATCATAGTGGGTTGTTTTCTCTAAGTCGTTTCCTAAGTACGTAATATTATTAATTATGACTACTTGTTAATCAAATTTATTTTCTCCTTTGTCATATTTAACTTTTGTGAATAAGCATTTTTTTTAAATAAATGAATGGTAAAGATGTTTCTATTCTATGTAATAATTGTCTGGTAGAAAGCAGAAATTATGACCTGGAAAACAACAAAAAATGTATTTCCAATTTAAAGCAAGTGTAGTCGATAAGAAATATTTTATTTATTACACAATGTTGGTCTCTAATTGTTTAGCTGTATTGTTTTTAACTAATGACAATTTCATTTTTATATTTGTTTACTGTTTATAAGTTGAAACTAGCCTAATAATAAAAAGGAAACCTGAGTGAAAATAAATATATATAGTTAGAATCGTTTTTCTTTGTTTTAGTAGTAAAAAAAAATGTCCTTTTCATAATTAAAATCTGCATTAATATATTTTGATTTTTCCTCTGTATTTGTATCTTTAATCAAAGTGACACTTTTGTATAAAATAATTTCCTGCTTTGTACTTAGGTACAAACAAAGTAACTTCATGTGCCATCAGGTACTAAATTTTGACATTATTTGCCATATTTTTTCTCTTTTTTTTTTTGCCTGAAATTAGTCAGCTTTTTAAAGTAAACTTTTAAGGTTAATTTTATTGATATTTCAATTTTGCAAAAGCAATTTAATTTTAAAATAAAAAGTAATGCTTAAAAGTAAGTTTGTGAGTCCTTTTATGCTGTTTTCGGTAATTGCGTGGATTTTAGATTTTAAAAATACTAACTAAAAGCTCAAACAAATAATGCCTTGGAATAAAAGAAAATTATTCTTTTATTTCTTTTATTCTAAGGCATTTTTATATATTATTTTGCCAGCAAGTCGAAACCAAAAAGTCTAATCTATTAATTAAAAAGAAAGTATTTTTTATTATCAATATACTTCAATATAGCTTTCTCGTTTATTCAATTCTTTAAAGATCGATGTCGTAATTCTATATATATATATATTTTTTTTGTATACGTTGTAGAAAAAATATTCAGAACAGATTATTGATCTGGCTGAAGATGTTTAGGTATCATTAGATCGATTTAAAAGTGTGAAGACAGAAACGATAAACCCGTTGATACCTTTTTTTCTTTCTTGATGAATAATGATTTTTTAGAAATACTGAAAGTGGTCTGTTTTTTTTTGTTTTTTAATTACGCTAAAAAACTGAAATAGACAAATAATTTGTTTCAGAATTATAATTTCAAGAACATTAACTTTTGAAATGGATTTTTGCAATGCAAGTTTATTATTTTCAAAATCTTTTAAATTAGAAAATATAAAAATTAATCTCTCGTCTTGTGACTTAGATTACTCTAAAACTAAAAATGATTCTTTTTTCCTTGATTATATCAATTCAATAAATTGATCTTTTATGATTGCTTATCAAGCGTTGATATTTCGAATGAAAGAGCAACATTTTCAGGTTTATATCAGAATAAATTAACAATGATATTCAGAAATAAATTTTTAACACCATTTATATTTCTTTAAAACGTTTGAAAAAAAATTTTTTTTCAAAAAGTAGGTAGTCATAGGTTGCAATTTTGTATCCTCAAATGTCAATAACTTGTTTTGGCGGCAAAGATTTAAGTTAACACTTCATTATTTAATGATAGAAAAGAAGAGGATCAGTCTGAAAAGCCTTTTTGTTGTTGGAAACAATCTTTAACTCTCTCAACAAGTTCTCTCTGGATTAAAATGAGTAATTTACTGACTGTTTTGTTCACTCTTTCAGTTAATGGATTCTCTTCTTGTGTGAAAGAGGTGTATGTGGTGTTTTTATACAACTTTTTCCACACGTTCTTGAAACTCCTGTAAAATTGTCTTGAAATCAAATACTTTATGATTATTTGGAATTTCCTTCTCTATTTTGAGCCATGTTATGACCCCAAAATTTTATTAAGTTCATTAATACTTTATCCAATGGGATAAAAGGAAAATAAAATTCACACTAATTTTTATTAATGATAACGAGTGTTTGTTACGAATACATATCTTGGTTCTTTTGTTCTGGTTTCTTTTGAATTCATCTTCAATTGAAAGACTTTTCATTCGTTTCTAAGAATGTTAGAAATAGTTGAGTTTAAATTCTTATCATTGATAATAATCTGAGTAACCAGGTAAGTTTACTTTCTCTAGTCAAGAGATTTTTTTTTCTTTTTAAATATGGTTAATAAATATATCCTTAAAGGAACAATATACAAAACAGATTTTTTAAGATAATGGCACTGGTAAATATATCATACTGCAATGACTAAGAATCATTAGTGACCAACTTAAAATGGACTGTTTTAAAATTAATTGGTTTTTTGAAGTTATTTTCATTACTTCATCATTCTTTTATACTTTGTCAATTTTGACTTGCCTTTTTAAGATAAAAATTAGTCATTTAGTTGGTCACTGATTGTAAAAGAAGCTAATTCCAGTATATATACTTGCATCATTATTTTATACAGGCTTAAAATTCCAATTTTCATTTGCTATTTTGGTTAAACATAGAAACCTCTAATTTGTCTTGTATCTTGTTATGACTACATAAATATATGCATATTATATAATATGCATACTGTGTTCACATTTTGAGGTATTGTCTGATAACAACAATGGTAAGTTTGTTTTTTTTTTTTAATTTTTGTTTTTTAAAATTTTTTTTATTCGTGTTTACTACAATGTTTTGGTTTGTTGTATGTTTTTGGTGTAACTTTTCAGGAATTGTGAATTTGTCAATTTTTACCTAAAAATTAATGGAACTTCAGCCAATGCCCAGTTACTATTATTGCTGTCTATTTGACTCCATTTTTTAAATAGCATCTTGTGGAAAAAGTATAGATTGTATAAAAATAATTTTACTGAAATTAGTAAAATTTCTCTCAATATCCTAATGCAAATAATCCCTTCAGTTGGTTTTCTTGCATTGGGCTTTTCCAGTTCAATCATTTTCTAAATTAGTTTCAACTTAGATGCCTTTTCTTTTTTTTTTTTTTCCTTGAAAATTTTACAAGTAAAAATATCCTAAATCTCATTTTTGATGTTAAAATATACATATCTTAAATTTAGCATTTTCAAGTGTAGACTCTTCCATCCCCAAATTATTGCTATTATTCTATACTTGGCTTGTGTAGACTAGACTTTTTGTCTCCTGTAAACTTAATGTTCACAAATACTTTGTATTAAACAATTTGTTTTACCCATGAAAGCAAGCCTATTTATATATTAACTATATTTTTCTCCTTTGAAATAATGAGATTCTGTAAATTGGATATTTGCTCAATTATGATTTCCATATTTGAAAGCTGCTTGATGATTGGCTGAGTTGTGTTGATTGTATGTTAAGTTTGCCTCTGTGTACTCTATCTCCCCATAGTTAAGTTTATTTTAGACTCTAATAATAATAATAATAATAATGTTACAAATCCCTGAGTACTATAATAACCTATATGCATGAATCAAAGACCAGATGTAACTAGATTTTTTGCTTTCACATATTTAACCTGAAGTCATATGACTTGCGAACAAGCGCCACTATATTGGCCCACCTGCTTGGCTGTGTAAGGAATCACCACTGGTACCCTGCGTAAGTACTGACAGATTGGCAAGTTTGCCCTTCTGAAATTTTTTTCTTATTTCTTCAACCTGTGATAGTGCACATGTATATATTTGTTAGCTGTTACTATTTTTTTATTACATACATACATACATATGATGTGGCAATGGATTGAATGAATTTTTCTCTATTTTTCCCCTCTGCATTATTTCTCAGTTCCACCCAGAAGTCTTCAACTTGGGTTTATTTTCAAATATTCTATAACTTAGAAGAAATATTTGAAAGAAATTGAACTTTAGCAAATTCAGAAGTAAGTTGATTGAAATATTAACAGCATAAATAGTCCTTTTACTTTAGGCTGTGATAACTAATATGAAAAATTACTAAAATATTTTATAAACAAAAAAATAAAGATTCAGATGTTTATTTATATATATATTTACACACACACATACTCATTGCACCTTAATTGTGAATCATATAATGGCTTCTGAGAAACTGGATTTCATACTGCTTGTCTTACATATTGTAGTTGTTTATTTAAATTTACTGCCAAATGTCTTAGGAATACTTCTTCCATTTATCGGCACTTGTGTTTAATTTTAAAGGCACCGGATTAGTTGTTAAGCAGTGGTATTTAGTTATTATCTCTTTGATGTATGTGAGAATTTGTTTGGAACAAACTCTCCTCACACTGCTTTATACCAATTCTGGACAAAGTGTCTCATCTTCGCGTGTGTGTGTGTTTCTTTGTTATTTTAAGAAGAGGAAAAAAAAAAACTTATGTCCTGTTGCAATGATGGAAAGTGCCAGTTTGCATGTTTTACAATTTTTGTAAATGCTTTTTGTCTTTTCACAATCAGGTTTTATTTTTCTCACTTAGCTTTTCTCATGTTCCTCCTTTTAAGTCTCATCTTTTGGAAGGACTAATCATTTCATATTGGTTTGTAGACAAAAGATTTATATATTTAATCAAATCTCAAGTTATGATTTTTAAAAGGAAAATTGGATTTTAGAATTTAAAAAAAAAAAAAAAATTTTGACTCCAGTTTCATTAATGGTAAAAACATTTTTGGATGCATGCTATATGTAGTAAATTATAAGCAGATGTCTTCTGCCAACTTTGGGCATTGGATAAGAAATTTAATTTTTCAATCTCTAGTTGTCTAGATTTCTTTGAAACCAAATTTCTTCTGCATGAATTTTTCTATTTGCTGCAAGGGAAAGATTTTCTTCAACTAAAATTAGTTAAAAAGAAAATGATTTAGGTATTTGTCATTTAAATTAGTTTTTTTTTTTCTTTTTTCTTTTTTTCTTTTTCTTGTTTGAGTGCAAGACATAATTGCTGTTTTGTTTTTTGTTTTTTTTTTTTATTTTTTGTTCTTCAGGATGCTAGTCCTGTTGCACGTGTACCATCTTTCACTCCTTACTTACAAGCTGAGTGGGAGTCATTTGAAAAACTGATTGCTGGAGGAGGAGAGAGCCAAAAGGATATGTCACACAATGCACAGATGTTTGCACCAATTCCCCCTGTTGATTTTTCTAATGGTTCTAATACCATCCAAGAAATCCACCAAAGAGAATCTGATGATAACACAATGGTCAATGAAAGTCATCTCCATGGCCACCACTCTCCTCCACATGGATCTTTGAGTAATTCTGCATCCCATTCAACTAGTAGTTCTCGCTCAAGTTCATTAGATAGACCAACAGGTTAGTATCCCCCCCACCTTCTCAATTTATTCACTATTTTTTTTTTTTTTTCTTGAGTAATTTTAATTTTTATTTACGAAATAACATTAATGTGTGTTTTTATTTTTTTTTCTAGATTCAAAAAAAATCATTGAGGTAAGTTACTTTTGGGTGTTTATTTGCTTAAATTACTTTAAATCATTGTTGAATTGAATATTCTAGTTTTTAAGCACACTCTTAGGATATTAAGGGAAAGGAAACAGCCATATGTCAGGAAATATAAGGATATCAAATCTCCATTCAAATTTACAAGTTTTGTTTTCACTTTGATAATATTTGTTTAAAAAATTACTTTGCGTATGTCTCCCACTAAAATCGTATAGTGTCCATCTACATCTAACCATTATTTACCAGATATTTAAACCTTTCAAAATAAAGCCTTTTATTAGACTGTCAGTTTCAGGCAACCTTATTAAAGGAATATTACATTTTGTTATTCCTCACAAATTCTTTATCCTTCATTGTTGGGATTATTTAAGCACAATAAGTAGACAACAAAAGCATTTCCTCTATGAGAATGTCGGGTTCTGAAAGATTAATTTGCATTGATGCATCACAATGTCTATGTTTATATGTTGGATGTAATTTCAAGATAAATAAAAATCAACGTACTCAAATTTTCCAGGAAAATTTAAACTTTTTGTTTCAAATGTCTTTGAAAATTTTACTTTTGAGTTTTCATTTTTCTTCATGTGAACCAACAGAAATATTTTTTTTTTTTTTAAAGAGGATGTTAATTTTAAATTTTTCTTACACTATATACTCAGCTATTGTTGGGAGTACTGTAAAAAAAAAAAAAAAAATAATTATTTTGGTAATGTTCTCATTCTCATTTGTAGAACTTGCTAATTGTAGAGCACCACTATTAAAATTTAAGGAGATTGATCCCAATTAACATGATAGTTTACAAATCCAGCTGCATTTGTTGTATCTTTTTTTGCTTTAGGAAGTTATTAATGTATCACGGTCACCCAGTAAATCTGATGAACACAGATCATGTAGTACTTCCCCCATTGCTGTAATCAGGGAATCTCCTGATAGGCATTCTGGAAGTGATTCACCTGTGCACAGTTCTCCAAGCAGATCTCGCAGTAATTCTACAGGCAGATATTCACAGGACCGGTCCCCAGATCATCACCGACGGGTAAGTTTGTGTGTGTTTTTAACATTCATCTCCATCTCCAAGAGGACCTGCCTGGTTTTTCAAAAGCATATGCAATCAAAGAGTTACTTTCTCTACATCTCGGTGCCTTTGTAATTAAAGCTTTCTTTGTTTTTGTTTTAAGTATTTTTTTGTTGAACACCACTATTTTTGCTGCTTATAGTTTCTCTAGTTAAAATGCTTGTTCTTTTTACCTGCACTTTTACATTTGAATCTCACAGCCGGTTCTATTTTGTCACTTTCTCATTTGTGGTTAGCTTTTAAAGAGTCATTCTGCTTTCATTGGGATAAACCATTTAATTGAAAGCAAATGTTTCATAAATAATTTTTAGCTCCATTTTTCAAAGTTTCTTTGAACTCTATTTTCAAATAGTAGTTAAGATGCAATTTACTGTCTAAGTAATTGTTATTTTGATTAATATGAACTAATAGGGTATTTGTGGTGAGCAGGGTTAGAAATAGATTAACAATCTCTACCCACGTTATAGAAGAATGAGTATTCACCTCTTGTATTGGTTCTAAATCCTTTATTACCAATAAACCTATGGCACAGGTGTAGACTGTTTGCTGGTTCACCTGGCGCATTGAGTAGGAGGTTTTGAAGCTGACACTTTCATATAAAACCATGACACTCCCCTCATTTTCTTTAAATTTAAAAGGCATCATTTATACAATGCAAAATCCCGTTTATATTTTATAAAATAGAGATAAAGTTTATTCAGCCATTTTACAAAATAGATTTAAATTGGCTTCAAGTTGATGAGAAATTTGTTAAAATTTATAAGTTTACATATTGTTTGGTTTTGTGGCTGTTCATGTTATTTTGAAAGAAAGCTAGTTTGATAATTTTTCAGAGGGTTTAAAGATTGGTAAATTAACTTTATTAAATGTAGATTTCACATATTTTAAACTTTTCTTGGAAAGGTTTTAATGAAATTCCTTGTGAACTAAAAAAAAATTCCAACTGAACCAAATACATTCAACTTAAAATCTTGACTAAATAGTCAAGTTCTTGTGTAAATTTTATGAAGTTCTTTTTTTAAAGAACTTTTCCTCTTTTAATCTGAAGATGCAAGACGTTGCTCTTTAGACCCCCCCCCCCCCCCAATATTTTACAAATTCTTCTCTGAAAAAAGAGGTTTTTCAATTATATGTTTTGGTATTTAAGCTATTTAAAATGAATCATTTATTCCAAGTGTTTTTTTTTTTTTTTTTTTTTTTTTTTTTTTTTACAAGCAAATTCCAATTTCTATTTGATTGAACTCTGATTTTAGTGTGTGTGTGTGTGTTTTAGAACTGCTTTTATTTTTGTTTATATCCCTCCCACCCCCATGGATGAGGGACCCAAATTTAAGTTTCTTGCTGATTCATTCATTTCTAATTGTGATTGCACCAATTGCTAGTCTTTTCATTTTCCTGATTTTTAAATTAACAACTGATGATTTTTGATTTAATGAACATATTTATTTTGCTATGACAATGTCAATAAAATTTATATTTATTCAATTAAAATTTAATTAAAATAAATTATTTTATTAGATTTTTATTTTGGCGTTAAGGATAGCCTGTGAGCCATCACCACGAAAGTAATCAAGCTTGGATTATCGTTGTGTTCATTACAAGGGGAAGAACTCATTTTAACTCGTAGATTTTTATTTAAACTATAAACATGTATTTTCCAAATTGATTTGAACTTGGATTTGATGAAAATTTAAAAGAATTTGTGAAATAATAATAATAGGGTACGATTTGTTTCTTTGTGGAGATGGCAAATTTACTTTTCTTAATAGGATTCGCTGTTCCTGCTAAAAATAGTTTTTACTTTTTCTCCTTTCCAGGCTGCTAAATCTAGATCTCGAAGTCGATCTCGATCGCGATCCCATAGACGATCTCGTTCTCGTTCACGCAGCTCAAGGCACCGCAGAAGAAAGCATAGTCATAAATCAAGATCACGGTCTCAGAGCCGTAGATATCGAAGATCAGGGACTCCTCATAAGAAGGTAAATGTCTATTGATGAAAGAAAGTCTAAAAAAAAAACAAAAAACTTTACTTTTGTGAGTTCAAATAAAAAATTTTTTTTCTCTTATTTTAGAACAAGCATCGGCGAAGGAGCCGATCTCGAGATAGACACAGGTCTCGTGACCGCAGGAGATCTCGTTCAAGAGACCGTTTTGGTCGGAATATGAGAGGAAGGGAGAGTTATAGAGAGCGTAGTCCCACCTCTTCACGTAGAAGAAGTCGTAGCCGAGAGAGGAGTCGGGATAGAGAAAGTCATCGTAATGCCCAACGAGACTATATCAGAAGAGAGTCTAGAGATGGTGGCTCAAGTCGAAGCAAAGACAAGCCTTTAAATTTTAAAGAGCAAATGCGGCAAGAACTGATTAAAGCAAGCAAAATGCTGTCTGAATCAAATGTTGGAAATTTGACAGAATTGATGGAGGACAAGAAAATACTGGGTAAGTTTAATAGCATCAAATCTTTGTATGTTTTTTTTTTCTCTCTCAACTGTCAATTCACTCAGTTACGAAATCTATGTGAAAAAAATGAAATGTTCTGAACTCAGCCACACATCCCAATTCTGTAACAGTTTGAAATTTTATTTTAACTTCTAATTAATATGAAAAGCACTTAGTTTGATTTTTGCACTAGAGGAGTTTGAATCTTAAATGTTGTTTTTCTTAAAAAGATGTTGGTTTGATAAATTTGATATGATTAATAACTTGTTAAATGATCTTGCTTTCTGTTTTTATTTTTTTATTTTTAGAACCCTCTTCTGATCAGCCTAACAACATTACATTAAACAGTGCAGTGCTTACTAATTTGGCTGCTGCAACTCAAAATTCTACAGTCACACCCCAAGTCGCTCTTCTTCAGACTATGGCTGCCATGCATAAGAAGGTAAGTTTTCTTCAAATGTTTTGGTAGGAATGGAATTCTGGATTAAATTGAAGACACATTAAAGCAATGATGCTAAAAAGATACAGAAAATAATGATCATCAATATTAGCCAAATACAGTTGAAAATTGCATGGAGGATGATGGCTCTCTTTATAGAGTAAATGAAGAGGATACATTTATATTTGTGGCATTGAATAATGGAGTTAAAGAATTAAAATTTATTGAATGTCACAGCAAATTAGTATATGTGCAACAGAACGTTTTCAAACATTTATGCATTTAGATGTTTCGCTGATTTTTCTCTTTACAATTTTCTTGTCTTTTAATGTATAAATTTTTACCAGTTAATATTTTTTTAAAATCTATTATTGATAATTGTCAATTTCATTTACGTAAAATTATAAATGAACCTTTTTGAATTATGTAACACATGATATCCCCACATGGAATTATTCACAGGAATAAATGCTTTTTGTAAATTATTTTATTGAATATGTATTTTAATTCAAACTTCAAATTTATTGTGGCAGGGGGGATTAAAATCTCTTTATGCATATTTACTTTATGAATTGAAAAAAACGAAAAAAAAAAACAGATCAAACAATTTATTGCATACAGATTGTTTTTGATATTTAGCAAGCAAATAAAATTCCAAAACTTATGATTGAAATCTTTTTTTTTTTTTTTTTTATGTAAGAGTTGTATAGACTTGAATTTTATTCCCTGAGAGCTTTGGTTACTATTATAGTTTTTAAAATGCTTTTGCAGGCCCAGGAAATGACTGGAATTGCAGTTCCTAAGTACTATAATCCAGCAGCAGTGAATCCATTGAAATATGCAGAACAAGTTCAAAAAAGGAAACTTTTATGGTCAAGACCACCAAAAGAGAAAAAAGATGGGGTAACGGTTTTGTTTTTTTTTTTTTTTTTTTTGTTCTGTTCTCTCGTCACAAATTCTTTCATTGGGGATAGTGCTTATAAAACAGTAACTTATGTTTCTTTTAATATTTTTATCTTTTGTTTTTATTTTTTTTCTCTAACTGTAAGACAAATTTTTCTTCTATTTTAGGGTCCTGAAAACCAGTGGCAAGGGACTCACTTTTCCACTGATCAGGATGGTAAAATGGCTGCCAAATTCCGTAAATTGATGGGGATGAAATCTGGAGAGGAAGAAGGTACAGAAAAAGCAGGTGAAGAACGCAAGAAGCAGCAGGAAGAATTGTTTAGTCGGCTGGATAAGGAATATGAATTTGCCAGAATGGCTACTCATACTCACAGGGGTGTGGGGCTTGGTTTCCAATCCCAGAACTTTTACCAACACTGAACTTCTCTTCAACCCCTCACTTTGTATATAATTCTGTAGATGCAGTTTTCTGTGCACTACTTGGAGCAGTCAATTTATTTAAAAGCAGATCTGCAATGTCACTTTTCAGTTAGTTATTACTGGAGACTCTCTTCATCTTTAATCTTTCAATTAATTAGGATACATTTTCTCTACAAGCAGTAAATTAGTGATTCTTTTAGAGGAAAAACACTTTTCTTTGTTCTCTTGAGAAGAAACTTTTCAGCCAGTAAAACCTGAACATTCTGTATTTGCAATATTGCACTTGCAATAGCTTCTAAGTTGCAGGCAGTGTTATTTAGAGTTTCTAAAAGGTTTTCTTCTTCTCTCATCTTTTTCTTCTGTCTTTTTCTCTATCCCATCTTTTTCTCTCTCTCTCTCGGATTAGGAAGAATAAAAATAAGATTTCTACTCCCTAATTTTCTTTTTTCCATTTTAGCTTTAGCATAGAACTATGCTAATGTAGAAGTTTTTTATCTTATTTTTAAAATCATTTCTGCTGATTTTTTTTTTTTTTCTTTAATAAATTCTACCGGTTTCAAATTGCACTTCTCCATTTAGAGAATTTGACTGCAACCCATTATTTCTATAAATGTATTTTTGGCAGTAAACAACAATATGGAGTCAAAAAGACATTATGAGGAATACCCCTGGCCTGTTTTCTTCCAGTTTGGTTGGCTTTATACACTATTGCATCTAAATTTAGGTTTCCTGTTACAGATTGAAAATATGCATTCAGTTGATACTCACACACTCTGTTAACCTGAACCTGTGTTACAATGGAAAACTTTGTCTTTAGTGGACAAAATTCTTTGTCTTTGCAAAGTTTATTTAAACAAAGGCTAATAGACATGTAACGTGAACTTGTGTAAGAAATAATCCTGTTATTTACAAATTACTTTTGCAATAAACAATCCACTGAAGTTGATCCATTTGCTTTAAGATAGAATTTAGTGGATGTGATTGTCTGTTGACAGGCAATGAAGGAAAAAATGCCTTACCCCACCAAAAAAAAAAAAAAAAAAACCCGATCATCTGGTGAATATTTTCAGTCATGCTGGTATCAATTCTTCTCCATAATGGAGATCTGTATACACACAAACACACACGCGCACACACAAAATAAATTCTTGAACCTTTTCTTAGTTTTGTCTTCTTGATTTTTATTTTTCAGATTTTACTTTTTGGCGGTTTGGATGTTAGAAAGTGTATTAAATGTTTTTGATTTTGGCTTTATTGCAATTGGTTTCGCAAACCCAGCTCATGGAAAGTGATTTTGGAAATCTTTGCCATCTTATCTAATTATCTAGGTTATGGCACAGGTGCTTAAAAAGTACATAAACTGATACTATATGCTTAACAAAATAGGTGTAATTAAACTTTTTGTTTCAAATCTCCTTAAGCTTTTTGTGTATTCATTGTCTACCTGATGAGGTTTACTTGAGTGATCTTCACTACTAGCCTCGTCTTTCGTAAAATACGATATTTGCTGCTGAAATTCTTTTCACATTATCACATTTTTATGTGGTCTGTTCATTCATTAAAATTATGTTGAAGAAAGTGAAAACTTCGTAAATTTCAACTAACTACAACTGGACACTCAATATGATTTGTCATTCCTCAATTTTGTGCCAGGTTGGTGATGTTTATTGCAATTTTTTTTAATTTTTTATTTAGATATGTGGATATTGTTTTCTCTTTAAAAGGTTTCTATTGATGTACAAATGATGGCTGAGAATTGGAAGTATTTTTCCCTTCCTCTATTAACTATAGATTCTCTTTGAATTTGTCATTCAGTTAGTTTTCTATAGAATCTGAAGATTTAAAGAGCTTACATTAGTTCTTTTCAATTTGAATATCATGAAATTTGAAAGTAGTAGGCATCTATGTAACATGTGTGATAATGGTAGTGCCCTGTTTGGTCAAAATTCAGTTTTTTGGTAAGATGAGTGACCTATCTTGGGTGTAGGCCTGTGTGAGCATATGGAGGTCATGTACTGATCTGCTATGTAGTCTCCTACCTAGACTATATGCATTCAAGGGAATGCAGGAAGATTTTGTTTAGAGCTGGCTTGGCTGCAGGAGTTGCCAGAAGTCTGTCAACATTGACAGACAACTGTCTTGGTATATCTAGTTTCTCTGCCCACCCCTATCTGTCTTAATCTTAGATCTTGCTAATTAACCATATGATACTATCATCTAGAATCTCTCCAATATCTTCTGTAATGATAATCGTGTTCTTCAGCAATAAACATCCCAATCTAAGAGATTAACAAAAACATTCTGTTTATTGTCTAAAATAATTTGGATCATTCTTGTCTTTGATCACAGATTTTGGATGGCATAATTATTTACACTATTTACATTGTTTAGACTGTTGTCCTCATCTTTTTGTTACCATATTCATGACTTTTCTTCAGGTGATTGAAAGTTCACTAGGGTAGATTATTTTAGTTCCATGTGTCATGTTATCTCCTTACTCGATTCTGTTTTTGTTCACCTCTGCTGTAGTCGGGTATTGAACTATCAACTGTTTAGGTCAAGTCAAAGGATCCAACCAATGCTTTTATCCCCTGTGCTATATGCATCAGTGTATGAATTTTTGGGTCTTATAAACCTTATGTCTCGGCAATCATTTTTTTTTATTTTATTTTTATTTTTTTTTTTTTTATAACTATTACTGGTTTCCATATTGTATGTTAGCCATTGCTGGTGATAGTGGCAAGACTATATTGCTAAGCCTTC
Source organism: Ascarosepion bandense (assembly GCA_037127315.1). NCBI lineage: Eukaryota > Metazoa > Mollusca > Cephalopoda > Sepiida > Sepiidae > Ascarosepion > Ascarosepion bandense. Next base: position 466,883 of record JBBBDQ010002344.1, read on the forward strand.
ATCCTGTTGGTATACGTCGGATCCCATTCCAAAGTGTGTTGTCTCTGTACAAAAAGTCAGTGTCTTCATCGGGTTATCTATTGGTATACCGGTACATTCTCCTAGGGATGAGTCCAAGGCGAGTCTGTTGCTGAATATTCAATGGAAAAAGAAAAGAGCAACAAAACTAGCAACACGGTTTCATTTTTTTTTTTTTTTTTTTTTTTTTTTTCAACTCACTGGCAGAAACAATGTGTGTTTTGATTGAGTTGAAAATAGAAAAAAAAATGATTTTATTTTAGCTTTTTGGCCGGATGGTGGTGTCAGTGTGGGGCGTGGGAGGGTCAATTGGATGGCCGGTGTGACCTATACACCAAGGTAGCCAGAATCCACCCACGTCTATTGAACAGGTGAAGAAGTTCATCCCTTGTTCCCTGTTTAGGATGTGGTTTCTGGCTTTCTCTTTTCCAATCTTTCCACTCATGTAGCCCCCTGCGCATCAGTGGCGTTACCACCTTGCTTGGGGTGATATGATTTGAAAAAAGAAATACATCTGTATATCACAAGCCAGACAATACCTCAGCTTCAATGAAATTTCAGTGAATGAAATAAAGGATTCAGTCTGAAATTTGTGCTATGGCCGAAACGTGAATATGGAAACAAAGAGGACAGCAGTTCAGATAGTGTAAATTAGAATATCGCATCCCAGAAATATGGACAGCATAATGCAAATAAAACAAATTTAATTCCAAAATTTTTTGTCTAGAATAATTTGTAAAAACAAACATTTTGCACAGATAGTATAATGTTAAACTTTCAAATCTAATTTCTCAGGGGTGAAGAAATTAAGACATGTTTTTATCTGTGAGAAGTGGATAGGGTGGGGAACTTTTAGTTTTGCTTAATTTTACTGAATCCAGTCTAGCTAATTCTAGATTTTATTCTTAGAACTATACAAAAGTTTTTTAGTTTAAAACATAATTTTTACTCCACTTTATTTTATTTTTTTTTCTTAACCATTCAACCAACTCTCTTGAGAATTTTAATATCATCAAATTATTAGTCTTTCCAAATCACCAATCTGTAATTTGGAGTTGACCCACAAGATAAAAATTGGTTCTTGAATTTGGGGGCATAGTAATTCAATCCCTGGGCTGTGCAATGTAGTAGAAACAGGGTTAGCAATTAGTGGCAGTACTAAAAATAAGAACTTGAGATATACATGGATATTTTGTTTTAAATTATTTATTTTTATTTTTTAATCATTCCACTCCAAGCAAGGCAGTAATGCCACTAGTGTGCAGGGGTTACAGCGAGGAAAACAAAAAATGGTACACAGGGTGTTGAAAAAAAAGATGGCAATTGATATTACATTTATACTGGTGGAGATTGCAGTTATTGGGGAAGCAAGCAATTGAAAGTGACTTCCACAAATGGGAAAGAAAAGAAACTTAGATTAGAAGAGGCAGTTAACCTGCCCTTAAAAAAACAAATCCCAATGAATCTTGATACTCGAAAAGAAAAATGTTGTAAAAATAAAATAACCTTACTCAAAAATCATTGGTCATGACCTTACATGATCCCATAAGGATTGATAGGTCGTTAAACCTCTAAACAAACAAAGGATTAATGATTGGATTAAATCAAACAATCATCCAGAAATATCGTTGCATTGTAGCTCGCACATAAGGCTAGTACACTTTTGCGATATCAAGAGCCTTATATATATATATATATATATATATATATATCTGTGTCTGCAAGAAAAAATTCTACTCCTGAATTTTAGAAAGGAATTCATTAGTAAGTGCCACCATAGAGCGAAATTTGTGAACATTTAAATTTTAAATTCTAAGTTTACTTTTTAGGAGAGTAAATATAAATTTAATTGTTTTTGATAATTTAATTTATAAATAGTAATTTTAACCCCTCTACTTCCCCTTCCTGTCTCCTTTGATTATCTACCTTTATAAAATATAGATACTTTTACTAATTTAACCCCCGATTTCTTCTGCAAGTATATCTTTTTCACAACAAACTTTTATAAATTTTTAACCTTCATTTTTTATTTCTTTTTTTTTTATTTCATTTTGAAAATGTGGTAGTTGCTGATGAGACGTGAAATCTCTCTTAGGGATTTCATGTTGAAATAATCATTCAACAGTTTTGAACATCGAAATTTATTATATATATATGTTCATAATTAGATAGAGGGTTCTTAAAAACAGGAACTACAGAAAAGGATTTTCAACAAGGAGGAAAGCAGGAAAAAGTGAGGCAATAGTTATAGCATTTGGAGAGTTATTAGTTATAGCATTTGGAGCCAGCTCAGAGGCATGTTTCTTTAGAACAATGGCTGGAATCCCTTCACTTCTACTGGCCTTATGGAAGTCAAGCTTAGAAAATATATTAGATACCAGATATATAACTAAACTGAGCCTCAGTTCAAGAGGGCAAATTGGGTGTGGATACTCCAGACGAGTCAAGTGTAGAGTTGGATGAAACGAAATGAGAACAGTCAGTCCAGTTGTAGGTTACTCGGATTGATATAGACTTGATGAAGGATGTTGGACACCGTATCTGGAATGTGATAAAGATGAGGAAACTTGTAAATGTAAATAATTTTGGTAAATTTTTGTTTTGTTCCCCGAAGGCCTTTATCTCTTCAAATTTTTCCAAAACATCCCTATTTCCGTGCAAATGTATATGCTGAACTCTAATCGATAATTGTTTATTGAAGAAACCCATTTTTCCCCTGCTGTCGAGCAGAAAAATATGGAACTTCTTGTCGATGTTTATCTCACCCACTAACCACGGTTAGAAAATGTTATTCACTGCAGACTGAATTCACGCGTAGTTTTCCGATTATTCGTTCTTTTTACTTCCTTTTTGCAATCATTACGCAGAAAATGAATTCCGAAACCAAACAAATCGTGGAGTAAATGGAGTAAATGGAGTAAATCGACGAAAAAATTATCCTACGCTTCAAGTCATTCAGCGGTGAATCAGATATGAGAACAGTGGCAAGGGGTGAGATATAGTCCGATGTATTTCTGGTCGATACCATGAAAGAAAGGTAGGTTTCTTCAATAAACAATTATCGATTTGAGTTCAGCATGTACATTTGCATGGAATTAAGGATGTTTTAGAAGGTTTTGACGGGGTAAAGGCCTTCGGGGAACAAAACAAAAAATTACCATAATTTTGTATACATATCCAATATAATTGCTTTTAACCATGTCACAGCTTTTGAAATGACGGAATACCCAGATCAGTTGATTCACATTTATATTGTCCTTTGTACTGAAGGACTGTGCGTTGTTCTCAGTGATATTTCTGATATAGTAGACTAGAGGATTTCGAAGTTGGATTTAGGCCATATACTAGCCAATCCTGGGTCAGGTTGAGACATACGGGCACTACACTGATCCAGGGTTTGAGCACTGTCTCTAGAACCTGGATGTCTAGTGTGGCATCAATTCTGCCAATTTCCATTAAGAAGTGGGCAGGAAGGATACGAACATTGTTACTTACAACATCTTGGACCATCGTAGATGATGTTAAGTTTACGTGCATCTACATGGGCTTCGTACAGAGCTACCTGGCATTCCTTCAATTCTTTTTAGAAGCTTGTTATCTTGAATTTATGGCGGTTGGCAGTTTGGGCCTCTCCATTATCTATCTTAGATTAGACGCTGCCATATTATCTATATTATAATTCTGCTTGTTCCTTCCTTAGTTACTCAGTTCCTTCACCACACTCTCTACACAAGCTTTTCCTTCTCCTCTATCTTTTTACTCCCCTCAGCCTTTCGCTCACCTTTGCCAAACGGAAGAGTAGTAAAGAGTAAAAGAGTAGGAGGAGAGAACTTATAGCATTATCGTAAGCTGGAGGTTGTAGAGTAATTGTGTGCGTGTATATATGTGTGTGTGTACTGTACAATATAGTAAAAATAGGTAGGTTTGTTGTATCACGTGACCTAATAACGAAATTTCCGGCCTCTTAGCCATTACTCAGTTGGTCTTTTCTGTTTACAATTGACACAGCAGCCATGATTTTTCAGTAATAAAAAAACATTTTCTCTTTCAAAATCTCTCACAAAATAGCGTACAGTATTTTGGTTATGGTCTGTGCATACGCCACTTAATATAAGATAACAGTAAAGTAGCTTCTATCGACATTACTTTTATAGATATTTTAATAAAATTACACTCTGTGTTATCGTTATTTTATTATCCAATACCTTTGTTTGAAGACGTTACTCTCATTTGTAGTATGACAAAGTAAGTTTTTCCAGGAAATCATAATTAGCCTTCCGTGGAAATTCCACGGGTTCCGCTAGTCTTGATAAATAAGAATGTTGCAGTTTAATGCATGTTGCATAAAATTATGTTTAGGGTGACGTCTGTTTTGGAAGAGTCAGGGTAATGATCATTTCTTCTAAAGAAACATTCTTTATTCTTTGAACGAGCAGTCAGTTGTAATTTATAAAATGTTTCTGTTAAAACAACTTTTCAGGAAAACCGGTTTCTCAAGTCCAGTAACTGTTATCGCTCTTTCCAGTACTGATAGGGAGTTTCCTTCCTAACTTTTTGTTTGAAGTAATGTGGAATATCATACAATTTGTATTTATTTCTGGGATGAGTAATTTCCAATAACCTTGGAATTATTTTGAACTTTTCTTCTTATCTTGGTTGATATAGGTATTATAATAGACACAACGTTTTGACCAAGTACCCTCTGGTCATCATCAGGTGTCCATAGATTGGCTGATGTGGATTATCTTGTTGATTATTTCGAAATATCCTGTGAAATCAATTGTTGTTCTTCCGGACGGTTGCGTAGTGGATATAGTAGTCGGTTATACATGTGTTATTATCATCTAGTGGTCATGAGTTCGATCCTTGGACTTGGTAGTGACGAGCCAAATCCATCATGAAAGAACAATAATTGTTTTCACAAGATATTTCGCAATAATCAACAAGATAATCCATATCAGCCAATCTATGAGCACCTGATGATGAGCAGAGGGTACTTGGTCGAAACGTGGTGTCTATTAAAACACCTATATCAACCAAGATGAGAACAAAAGTTCGAAATCATTCCAAGATTATCATAGAATTTGATAGCCATTATTTTCTCTTTGATTTGCATGTGATGTGCTTTCTGTTATTTGCTAAAGTACTTTGTGGGCCTGTAGCATCTGTCGATTAAGGTTAAAAGAAAGCTAGTCAAAACAAGCTAAGTGACAAACTTTATATTTGTATTAATTATATATATATATATATATATATATATATATATATAATGGCTGCCCGTATTAGAGGATACCTGTCTACCTAATTCCCATTGTAGACACTTGTGTTTGTACTACACTCACAGAGCCAAAACCATGCTATAAGGTCTGAGTGATCATTTATGACGTCATAATATAAGGATATTAAGACTGTAGTAACCAAGTGTAAGGGAGACAATTCAGATTTTAACGTTAGTTTAATTGCCAACTTCAGTTATAAAATTTTCAACATTAAATTAATGACATTTTGTTGTGGATCTTCAGCGCCAATTTGTTGTGGAGTTGTGGCGAAACTTCGGCGCAAAATTGTAGTGACCGGATTGTGTCGGAAGTAAGACACGGAACACAGGAGGTAGGTTCAAAAGAGTGTTATCATAACAAGTAACAGTCAGTTAAGTGCCATACGTGATACACGCTTGGGCGATCATGTCACGAAAGAGACATGACCGACTGGGCAAAAGATTATCCCGCAGTAGGTTGCCATTACTTTCTGCGGCAGACTGGTTGCCGACCAAGGCTATAGAACCCAATATGTCTTGCTATTTAACCCATAACTGGAGGAAAGAGACGGATTAATACCTTTCCCAAGGGTATTTGCGCGTAAGTTAATGCAATGAATTCAACTAGAATTCGAACTCGGCTCTCCGATTTCTCGTTCCAAGCCGAGATCCACTGCACCACAAATAACTAGATATTCGAAAGAAGTGTTAATAATAAGTAATAAAGAAATAAATAGGTCCGAAGGTATTAATACGCTGCCTGACTAGTAGCTGTTGTTAACTGCGGTACTTGACTGCTTGTAACTGCTCATAATGATATTTATTGTATCAAAAAATATAATTATGGCACAAGGCCAGTGTTTGGGGAGGGGGTCAAAGACAGGTTGGTCAGCAATAACTATCCTATACCTAGCTAATCAGAATCATGACCCAAACATTCTTTACAATTTCCCATTCACCATAAAGACCCATCCATCATCACTCAATCCTCCATGTACCAAAATGCCACATTCGCTCAGGGAACCCCAAAAAGTATCCCCACGAGAATAAAAATTTCTTTATACGATATAAATAGAAAAATACAGAAAAATTTATACATCGAATGTAAAGGATGTACATGAAACAAAAAACAAACAAACAAAAAAAAAAAAAAAAAAAAAAAAAAAAAAAAGAATCCCAAACAAAATTTTTTACTTAAAATACAAAATAAATCAATTAATGTTATTCCGCAAAATAAAGAGGCTTCTGTATTCTCATTATTTATTGTATAGAATACAATTGTGGCACAAGGCTGGTTTGGGGGAGGGGTAAAAAAACTCAGGTTGGTCTTCAGTACCTATCCTATACCTAGCTAATCCGACCCACGACCCAAACATACTTTACAATTTTCTCATCCACCACAAGAAATTGTCCATCTGCATTCAACCCTTCATATACCAAAATACCTCAAATATACTAGGGACCTATAACCCCCCCCCCCCAAAAAAAAAATAAACAAACCAAAAACAAAAAAAAACAACAACAACAACAAAAAAAAACAAAAACAAATGAGCATAAAAATTTAAAAGTATATTTAAAAATAAATCATGAAAACAATATGTGGGGAGGGGCATAACATAAATTCCCAAAACAAAAACAAAAAAAAGATTTTACACAAAAAATACAAACAAAAATCATTATTCTCACTGCTCTCTAGAAATCACGCAGGTAATTTATATATATCCAGAGGAAGAGTCCATTCCTCGTAGGAGGGCACCATAACACATTCAAAGCAAAACAATGAAACACAATAAATATATATAAAGATATAATATTCATTTAAAAACAAATTCTAATTGAATGTTTGTAATTTTGTTTTTTTTATACAAACTTTATACAAATTTAGTTCATTATTTTCTTTTCTGTCCATAGAATCATTTTTTCTATTTTTTGTATATCATGATCTTTATCATAAAAGTCAGAAGGAACAAAATAAATCATAATCTTGCAAAGTATTCAAAGTTACATATCCAGCTAAATACCGTTGATTTACTGAATGAAAAAATATTAATGTTTTGTCAGTTTATCAATAACTGTCTAATTATAGAGAACAAAATTTGTAGTCGTATTATTGGGATCTAACAAATAACCTCTGTCAATCCCCTTAAGATAGCTGTTAGTTCTCAGGCATTTCTTTCACATTGTCTGTTACTGCGTATGTGCGTTGTGGTGCAGTGGGTATCGACTCGAAACGACAAATCGGGGTGCCGAGTTCGAATTCCAGTTGAATTCCTTGCATTCACTTACGCGCAAAAACCCTTGGGAAAGGTACCGACCGAGCAAAAACGAGACCGGATGTTGGCTCTATGTCGACCAGAAAGCGAATGAACAAAACTTGTCCGTCTCCTCCGGTCTGTCTAACGATGCTTTGTCTCCGCTTTTTATATCTGCCGTTTGGATCAAACAGCTTGTTTTGGATTTTCATACTTGAATTTAATTCTGGACTTCCCATTGGCTGGTAAATAAAATTCGCATAGGCTCGCGAAATGGAAATTTGATATTTGATTAATTTTTATTTTTCAACCGGAACATCTGCGCAAACTTGGATGCGCGACGACGAGTTTTGTTCATTCGCTTTCTGGTCGGCATAGAGCCAACATCCGGTCTCGCTTTTGCTCGGTCGGTATCACCACATATTAATCCATCTCTTCCCTCCAGTTATGGGTTAAATAATAGGACAGATTGGATTCTATAGCGTTGATCGACAACCAGTCTACCGCAAAAACCAATGGCAACCTACTGCGGGATAATCTTCTGACCAGTCAGTCATGTCTCTTTCTAGACATGATCACCCAAAGCGTGTATCACGTACGCACTTAACTGACTGACTGAATATAATAGTTGAAAACATACTTAAGGGTTCTACTTGTCATAAAGTGGCGGATCGGTTTTCTATTGTTATGAAGTAATAAACTGATCCCCAATTAATTACTATTTAATAATAGAATACATCTCTTTTCCCTCTGGGTATGGGTTAAATAACAGGACAAATTGACTTCTATAGCCTTGGTCGACAACCAGTCTACTGCCGGAAGCAATGGCAACCTACTGTGGGATAATCTTCTGCCCAGCCAGTCATGTCTCTTTTGCGACATGATCGCCCAGAGCGTGTATCACGTATGGTATTTAACTGCCTGTTAGTGTTCCAGTTATTAAAATTTTGCAGCTGTTGCATTCCATTTTCTTGAAAACTGCATGATAACAATAACCTGCTAGGTGTAGTATAACAGGAAAGACTTCTCTACATTTATTTAGGTCATCATCTGTTTATGCTAAACCAGCAGTATAGCCCGGCGTTGCTCGGGTGTAATGAAATCTTTAAAACTAATCCATGGTCCTGGAGCTCAGACTCTTTGGACGTTGGCACGAAAGACTAAAAAGCAATAGTTGTTTCCAGTTAAAGCGAAACCGTAGAATGAAAAAAAAAAAAATGAATGGATGTAAGTCAAATTTTGATTTCCTGGTATCGATATCAAATAAGTTCTTTTCGTCGTAAACTGAATTTTGAAGGCTAAATAAGTCTTCTGAGTAAATGGTATCATGGCTGAGACTAAGAACTACAATTATACCTACTTAGAGCCAAACCCGAAGCAAAAACTAAAATAAAAGGGCTGAAAAAAATACAGACATACAGGTAGATAAACAGACATACACACAAACATCTTGCCTTTTATATATATTATCGATTTTCTGCACTACTGTAAGAACTGCAACCTTGAAACTTCTGAATATCGTTTCTTATGTCTTTGTCTATGAGTGTATCAAATTTGATTAAAATCGGACCACTCCTTCTATAACCCGTTTTTTTTCGATTATCGATTTTCGATATTTATCGGGTGTACCTCGACACAAAACCTAGCGAAGAACACTCGCAGACGCTTATAGTACAACTGTGTAAATTTTCAAGAAAATCGGTTCAGCCGTTTTGGAATCTATAGGTAACGGACACACACACACACACACACACACACACACACACACACACACACACAGACAAAGTTCTATTTATAAATAAGTTTAGATTTATAAATATCCAACTTTTGCATTTCTTCCATTTTATTTCAATTAGTTTCTTGTAAATTCTTGAGATCAATTCTTTTGTTATTCAGTGGAAAATTTAGTTTGAAAACAGACAACATTCTGATTTTTTCCCACCTACGAATACTTGACGTATAGATATATTATACTGACAGCCAGCAATTGTCTAAACCTTGACCCAAGATGATCCGACTGGAATTTTTCTGGTAATATAAACTTCATTTTTAAGTCCTCTATGCAATATTCAGCCAGTTCTAGAATGGCATGAGTGGTATGATGTAAAGCCCAAAAGGTTTTTCTTGTCAGCTTCCCACGAATCCCTGAAATGTTGTTCCAATGTTCTAACCAGTCGTAGAAAGCATTCAGAAATATAAAACTTTCGTCATTTACTTTATTAGGAAGTAGGTTCGCATATTTATTGTTAAACTGACATACCAGGTCACCCACACAATTCCGTGAAATCCTCGTCGAAAACACAACCATACTTAAACACGAAAACAATAAACAAAAACTAAAAATATTCAAAGCCATATACATAAAACAGTGGAAAACTAACCTGAACAAAATTAACTACGAAACCTCCACAAACATTCTCAAATGCCTATAATAGATAACAGAAGCACTTGGTTATCCCAATGGATTTCTATACCTAATACTTCTCGCCCCCACTCTTGTGTAGTCAAGCTGTAGTCCGATTTTCGCTTCCAGCATGCACGCATGTGTTCGCCAATCATCTACACAAACAAAATAGACGACTACTACTATCGTTTGTCCGCGAATTGCTCATTACAGCCAACACAATTGTCATCTTTGATAATGGCTGATGTAAGCCGAAAGCTCAGAAAGGATTAAATAAAAACATGTAACAATATTGTGATTTTCTTTCCTCTTTCAACGATAATGCTATTAAGCTTATCAGACGATATGAAAAACATTTACATAAAATAAGTCAACAAACTTGTCTATATTATTTAATGAAACATTCATCAATGAAAAAATGCTACCTCAATATATATATATATATATATATATAGATATTTTAATTCAGATACTTTAATCCAAGGGAAAAAAGCAGGAAGGTAAATTCCAAAAAACCGATCCTAATTAATATTAAAAATTTTATTTTAATATTAAAAAATGATACACGAAGAGAGCTCCATGTAATAAAATATTACAGAGCAAATATAAATTAAAAAAGGATTAATTCAGTGATGTTGGGTGATCATTTCGATATGAAAATCCCCACGGGGGATAACACATCACCTCAGCAACAGAAAAATCCTTTCAGAAACTAAAGGATTTTTCTGTTGCTGAGGTGATGTGTTATCCCCCGTGGGGATCTTCATATCGAAATGGTCATTCAACATCATTGAATTAATCCTTTTTTAATTTATATATATATATATATATATATATATATATATATATATAGAGAGAGAGAGAGAGAGAGAGAGAGATTATATATATATTTATCTTTTGTCTTTTCAAATTCAGTTCTTTTAGTATCCTTACAGTTTTACCTTTATGATGACTAAGAGTGTGTCGGAGGAATTATTGGAGTAATTATTTTGTCAAGTGCTTTTGACAAATTCTTTAACCCTTTTTAAGCGCTTCATTGTTATTAAATTTTTGTGTTTGTATTCTCTACTGTGTTGTATCAGTCAGTCAGTTAAATGCCATACGTGATACACGCTTGGGCGATCATGTCTCGAAAGAGACATGACTGACTGGGCAGAAAATTATCCTACAGTAGGTTGCCATTGCTTTCTGCGGTAGACTAGTTGCCGACCAAGGCCATAGAACCCAATCTGTCCTGTTATTTAACCCATAACTGGAAGGAATAAACGGATTAATACCTTTCCCAAGGGTATTTGTGCGTAAGTGAATGCAATGAATTCAACTGGAATTTGAACTCGGATCCCCGATTTCTCGTTCCGAGCCGATATCCAATGCACCACAACGCACATCCTAGAAAAATGGCAACATTCTTTAGAAGGGCTTTTATTATGGTTAAGATTTTTGCTTTAGAAATTGAGCACCTCCAACGCTAAAAATCACATCTTTTACTATAACATAAAAATTATAAATAACTTTATAAACAAGACCAATTCCCCATGCTACGCATCATAAAAATACATATCACTGGTAGATCCTTGCAAACATGTAAAAGTTATAAGAAATTAAAACCTGCCAACCTCATCGTTATTGGTAACAAGATGTCTATGAAATCTAAACTCTGGCCCACAAGGTGAGTTGTCCAGGTTAAAGCTGTGGCTCTTGTAATAGAGATAAAACTTAAAACGAATATACTGATCTGATTATTTGATAAAGAATAGATCTTGTTTTCTCTCAGTCCATAACTAATAGTTACTTTTTTTCGTGTTACTTATTATTCGAGGGAAGTAACTCTCAAGATCTATATGAGTTACTTTTCTTTATTCAATCGTCCATTCTTACACGTGAGGAATACGTAAATTAATTTCTATAAACAATTGCAATTTAAAAGTATAATAATCTTTTAAATTGCAATTGAAATTGAAAAGATTATTATACTTTTAAATAATCTTTATACTTTTATAAATAATCTTTATACCTATTATACTTTTAAATAATCTTTTAAATTGCAATTTAAATTGCAATTTAAAAGATTATTATGCTTTTAAATTGCAATTGTTTATAGAAATTAATTTACGCATTCCTTCCGTGTAAGAATCGACGATTGAACAAAGAAAAGTAACTCATATAGATCTTGTTTAGAGTTACTTCCCTTGAATAATAAGTAACAGGAAATGTCTATGAACTGAGAGAGGACATGATATATTCTTTATCAAATAGTCAGACGTCTATTTAAGCAGTTTGTCGTTTGATCAGTGTATTCGTTTTAAGTTTTATCTTAAAATTTTACGTAAATGTAGATATTGATGTGTACATGGCAACGGCTCGGAATGAGGAATCGTTGGACAGAATTCGAATTCATTTTATTTTCCTTTTTCACATCTTAGGAAAGGTATCTATCTTTTCTTTCTACGACTATAGGCTAAAAATAGTTGAGCAGACTGGGCTTTTCAGCTTTAGTTGACAACTAGTTTAGGAGAAGAAAAATTGAATTCTCAAATTCTGTTAGATTGAATTAGCAGGAAGGAAGTCTAAGGGAAGAAAAATCCGACAAAAATCAACTCTTCCCTAAAGTACAGATACTGGCCGTGGGATTAATCATTTTACCCTGCGGAACAATTCGATTACAGAAAACGCCTTGTGGCAGATGTGGTGAGTCATTGTTTTCTTGTTCATGTAATAAGTCTGAAAGAATCTGATTTCATATTGTAACTTCTTTTTTTTTCCTGGGTGAATCCCAAATTCACAGAAATTTTAGTCAGTCGCGCAATTGCGATGATTGCGATGAGAGGATTGTTCATTTTGTAGAGAGGAGATTAAATTAAGAAGGAAGAAAAAATGAAGGCACATCTGTCTGTGGTATGATTTACGCAGTCTCAAAGAATTTTGTACTGAGTGTAAATTTCAACTGATTGCATATTCTGTATACCTTGTTTGCTAATGGGCTTCGCTCAACGCCTATTAGATGACGCGATATTCAGTGGTACAAAAAGAAAGGACTTAACACTCTCTCTTTTTACTGCAGGATGAGATTGAGGCAACATGGGACTTATCTCCGCCGGCGGGTGAGGGGCGTATTTTTTCCTCGGGCAGGCCGACTACTTTATTTTACTAAACTACGTAACACTCACGATATCCTCATGTTTTTTTCTTTCTTTCTTGATCTATCTGTATTTATGTAAATCTACTTTTCTTTTTCTCTTCTTTTTTTTCTGTTGTTCATCATATAAAAATCCTCCAAATATTGAATTCATTCATTTTTAAAGTCACTTCCAGAGGTCATTATTATCTCCCTTTAACTCAACTCTCGGTTATTTGTTCACTTCACCTGTAGCCAGGTATTGAACTCTTTTGTTCAAATCACTGGAACTAGTCAACGCTTTTATCTCCTAGGCTACTGAGCATACCGCTAAATTATATCTAAATTGTTACTTGTGGGTTTTTGTATATTGAAGTGGAGTTATTGGATTCTGCAAGAACGTCTAAGAATTGATTTTTTTGTTATTGCTAAATTCTTGAGGCCTTTCTTTTTTGTTGCTAGTTAAAATGAAAATACCTGCTATAACATTTGTTTTTTCGTATATTTTGAAAAAAAAAATACTAGAGTTATAAGAAATAATATCAGATTAAAAAATATTGAACAATTCTTCTCTACATATGCATTAAACACATACACACACATATATACAAATATGATACACTACCGGTCATAATTATTATGCAACCCCGGTTTAAAAAATATATATATTTCATACTATTTTTAGTATTTATTGCCAAATGGAAAATTCTAAATGAAAACAGAATGGTTCTTTTGTTATTATTACTTTGCAAAATTTTATAAGGCAGCCAGGAAGCCTTTGCTTTGGCCAGCCAATGAGAAGAAGAGACTAGCATGGGGAAGAGAGCACAAAGGCTGGACACCAGAACAGTTCATTTGATGCTCATATTATTGTCCAGTAATAAAAAAGAATCATTTTATTTTCATTTTGAATTATCCATTTGGTAATCAATACTAAAAATATTATGAAATACATAATTTCTTTTAAAAACTGGGGTGGCCTAATAATTATGACCGGTAGTGTATATCGCACATATAGTGTTGAGGTTAATAAAGCAGTGCTCGAAGTATTGTAACAAAGCTATTAAGAATATATTAATAAATATATTTTTCCTGGCCAGTAGCATGACTCGGAGTTTCATGCACAACGCAATCTTCGGGTGCTGACTTACATAATTTAAATTTTGTGAAACATATATTTGGTTATTGCAGTGATGAGGCAATCCATATTTTAGATTAAAAAAATTATTTAAAATAAACGTTACTAATAAAAAAAGAAATTTATATGTGTTTATTTTACATATGAAATTCATAATTATTTGGCTTACAGCCTATCACGTTGAATACACCGCTTCTCGCTCGATCATCAAAGTTAAGCAACGTTGAGCCTGGTCAGTACTTAGATGGGTGACCGCTTGGGAATACCAGGTGCTGTAAGCGTATAGTGACGGATGTGCGTTGTGGTGCAGTGGATATCAGCTCGGAAAGAGAAATCGGCGATTTGAGTTCGAATTCCAGTTGAATACTCTGCATTCACTTAAGCACTGGTACCCTTGGGAAAGGTATTAATCCGTCCCTTCCCTCTAGTTATGGGTTAAATAACAAGAGTAGGACTTGGGGACCCTGCTCTTAAAGACAAATCCCAATGAATCTTGATTCTCGAAAAAAGAAAAAAGTATTACTAGACACAAAAACTTATATAAAAACAACAATAAATTGTTGAAAGAAAAAGATATTACCAGCAAAAAATAAAGTTTAGTTGGCAATAAATGAGCCGCCGATGTTGATTTGCCATAAAAACAACCAACCAACCAAATCATAATTATATAGTGACGTTTATTTTAAATTCAAAATAAAAAAGAATAACTACGTTTCCCGTATAAAATATGGATTGCCTCGTCATTGCGATCACAAGATATCTTTCACAAAATTTTATTTCACGGCCAATCTTAACTCAGTACGTGAAGATTGCGTTGTGCATGAAATTGTAAGTCGTACCACCGGTGAGAAAAAATGAATATTTATTAATATATAGTTTTCAGCTCTGTTATATTGTGTCCCGCACTATTTTATTAACACCAACGCCCAATGTGCAATCTAAACTTATTTATAAATGGAACTTTGTCTGTCTGTGTGTGTGTGCCCGTTACCGATAGACTCCAAAACAGCTGAACCGATTTTCTTGAAAATTTACACAGTTGTACTATAAGCGTCTGCGAGTGTTCTTAGCTAGGTTTTGTGTCGAGGTACCCCCGATAAATATCGAAAATCGATAATCGAAAAAAAAAACGGGTTATAGAAGGAGTGGTCCGATTTCAATCAAATTTGATACACTAATAGACAAAGGCATAAGAAACGATATTCAGAAGTTTCAAGGTTGCAGTTCTTACAATAGTGCAGAAACTCGATAATATATATATATATATATATATATATATATATATATATATATATATATAAGGCAAGATGTTTGTGTGTGTGTGTGTTTATCTGCCTGTATGTCTGGATTTTTTCAGCCCTTTTATTTTAGTTTTTGCTTCGGGTTGGGCTCTAAGTATGTATAATTGTAGTTCTAAGTCTCAGCCATGATACCATTTACTCAGAGGACTTATTTAGCCTTCAAAATTCAGTTTACGACGAAAAAAACGTATTTGATATCGATACTCGGAAATCAAAATTTGACTTACATCCATTCATTTTTCTTTCAGTCTACGGTTTCGCTTTAACTGGAAACAACTATTGCTTTTTAGTCTTTCGTGCCAATGTCCAAAGAGTCTGAGTTCCAGGACCATGGATTAGTTTTAAAGCTTTCGTTACACCCGGGCAACGCCGGGCTATACTGCTAGTATTTAATATTATACATATAATAACGATGAAAAGATACTGTAAATGCATACAACCTAAAACGGAGTTTCTTTCGCGCCTCTATTGAGTCAGTTTTAATGTAGGGTGCCACTGCCTGGACATTAACTAAAACCCTAGAGTCTAATCTTTGATGGTACCTACATTTCGGATGATGAGAGCTATACTTATCATCTCTTGGAGACGACATCCAACTAAATCACAGCTCTTACTTCTCTTACGCGAACGCAGAATGCTAGAGAGCAAAACAAAAAGTAGCAAGTGGTCACCTAACTATGGAGCAAGACAAGTTGGTAACCTAGCAACCATCTACATGTACTGTGTTATGACACAGAATGCCTCTCTAATGACCTTTCGACAATGACGAAAGATCGTGATGGTTGGCGTGATAAACTCATCAATATAGCTCAGATAAAGTTACCTTCTCACCGGTGCAATGTGGCTTCCCTTTCTCTCTCCTACAAAAATACTTTCACGGCTTCTGCTCCAATGAACTTAGCTCACTAGTGCCCCATATATTTGAATTTACTCGAGCTACTAGACTAGCAACTAGGCCCAACCCTTTTACAGTGAAACCAATAAAATGTAAACGCAAATTCTACTCCAGCAGCTTCTTTTCTCGCACGTCCCGCCTGTGGAATTCCCTTCCATTTACTTGCTTTCCCAACAGCTACAATCTCCAAGAATTTAAATGTAAAGTCAATAGTCATCTCATATCTCACTAAACTGCATTCTCTCTCTCATGCTCCTTTCTCTGTCCACTCCACTCTCATCAGTATTCTCATCCTTCTCTTACCCACTTCCTGACACTCCCTATAACTTGTCACTCTTTCTCATAATTTTCCTTCTATGTAACCCCCTGCAAAATAGTGGCAGTAAAACGCCTTGCTTGGGGAGATATGAGTATAAAAAGAATGTCCGAGTTAACCTAACGGAATAAAAATAAATAATAGGATTAATATGAAATGTGTCTCATAGCTGTTAACATCAATCATTTGACAATTGGAGTAGATAGACTAAACTATCGCCCTCCACCCACGTCTATTGAACAGGTGTAGAGGCTCATCCCTTGTTCCCTGTTTAGGATGTGGTTTCCGGCTTTCTCTTTTTCAATCTTTTCACTCTTACGTAGCCCCCTGCACATCAGTGGCGTTACCGCCTTGCTCGGGGTGATATGATTAAAAAAAAGTTTCATATTTGTATTAATCCTATATAGATAGTGGAAAATTAATTAGTTGCAACTCTAATAATAATCGAAGTAGGTTTGTCCGAGGAGGAAGTGGCTAACCATTCGGACTCAGTTTGTTTGTTTTACTATTGCAGGTAAAATATAAAATAAAATAAAAATTATCACCCTAGTTGAACAAATTAAAAATATTAAGTTAATTATTTATTATAAAAAAGTAGAAACATCCAAATTTGTCATCGCTGTAAAAATCCAAACAATATTAGACCAATATTATCAATTTAGTTGCTTTAAGGAATTACGTTCCTGACGAAAATAAGTTGATAAATAATTATACTGGACACAAAACCACTCATCTGTGAAGATGGTTGAATCTACACTTCCCTGACCAGAGCTCCACACAAACACTTTTAAACACGCATAAAATTATAGCAACCTTGATACCTAATACACATCAAGATCATACATGAAATACGTAACTCCAACCGACGAGAAGCGTTTAAAAAAGCTCTAATTATACAAAAAAACAAACAAAAAAAAAAAAAAAAAAACTATGAATAACATCAATTAAGAACACGGCCACTATGTACTGGCCATATTTGGAAATTAAGAATAGGTCTACTTGTAACAAATTTTATACTATCTATAATGGCACTTGCTTAACATTTATTATTTTAGTACAACAAAAGCCCTTGAAAATGGCTAATGGATTTCTAATAGATTTCTCGACAAAACCCAAACGGTCTCTGATGTTATCGGCTTTGACCTGGAATCTCGACTTCACTCACTTTCACACCGCCGTAATATGGCTTCCCTCCATCTTTTCTATAAATATATCCATGACAGTTGTTCTAATGAGATTCCCTCCTTGGTAACTTGACCACGTGAATTGGTAACTGGGTCTCACCATTTTTGAAATAGCCAAGGTGTAGCGTAAATTTGACTCTAATAGTTTCTTTTTTCGATTTCTTTCCTCCCCGCCACATACAATATTCAAAATTTTAATTGCGATTTTAGTCGCCATCTTCTCTCTCTTTGGACCCTGTTCTTTTATTGTAATTTCTCCTCAGTAAAGTCTTCCAATTCTCTTCCACTAACCGCTTGTATCTTAGTTACCTTTTCGCCTTGCTGGAGGTAAAATGATTAAAAAACAAACAAACAAACAAACAAAAAAAAAGACAAAAAAAGACAAAAACAAACAAACAAACAAACAAACAAAAAACACTATATAGATATAGACAGTGTAAACCCAGAAATCTTTACTTTCCGTTTCAAGCCTTAAGTTATCACGGTCATGCCCCCCCCCCCCCCACATATGGTTTGACAGTTTTTAATGGCGTGGAAATGCCAATCAGCATGAATTATTCATTTTTATGTTCTATAAACCCTTATATCGGAGAATGAGCTCTCTTCCACTATAAATATAGCAGATTTTTTAAACAATGCGATTATCATGCGCCTGGGGAAAACAACTGTCATGTCTCGATCCAGACAAACAAGAAACAATGTTTCAACAGAACAGATCATTCATACTAGACTTGTAATAATTCGTAAGTTTGACAAAATTTAGTTCGCACTATTAAAAAAAATAAAAAAAACTTCCATTTATCCTTCTGTTAAGATGGCTAAGCTAACAATTATATCTACCCAAACTATTAAAAATTTTCTGAATGTTTTAAGTTACTATCTTTCACGGCTTTGTTATAATTTCATAGTTTAAATATTGACTTTTGCACTTTCGAGCATGTGAGCAATGATGAGGTCTTGGAAATGATAGAAACAAAAAGGAAAATAATACTGAGCATCAGGAAGAGACAGCTGAAGTTTCTGGGACACGCAATGAGGAAGGAGGGCTTGGAGAATCTGATACTAACAGGCCAGATAGAGGGAAAAAGAGACAGGGGGCAGCAACGGATAACATATTTGAAGGACCTAATCCGGTGGATGACGGATCGAGGATTGCATGGTGTAACAGGAGAAGGCGTGCTCAGAGCCACCAGGGATAGGGAAAAGTGGAAGACCATGATCGCCGACGTCCTGAAGGGACAAGGCACATAGAAGAAGAAGAATAATGTTTGTAATGTCGAACTTAGGAAAAAAGTTGAAGAAACAAATCAGCAAGACGTGATTGAGAAAAGTAAAAGGGTTTTTATTTCCTGTGATTTACAAGGTTCGATTGTTTTCTCGTTCTGTGGTATCTTATATCAGTTGTGGGAGACTGAGAGTTTATTTGGCGTGTAACAAAATGCAGTAGTAGAAAAACTACTACTGCAGAAAATGCAGCATGCATCAGTAGTTGAATTAGATCGCCGCGTGGGAGAAAATATTCTACGGATTATCGCATTGAAGTAGTTAAGAATTGATCTTTACTGCTGCCGCTGGTTTCGTCGCTGACCGAAAGCATCACTGTTGATGGAAGCGTCTTCGTGTCGCTGTTGACGGCCTGGTTATATTTGCCTGTCCATCGCTAATGTCAGCAGAGTCAGATCTGGCTATTAACTCCATCGAGCGGGATTGGGTCTTGTCTATTTTTCCCCAGACGAGACTCTGGAGACAGAGAGTCTGATAAGATTGAGAGTCAGATCTGGATATATGCCAGAAACCTTCCCGCTGAGGTCGGATGTGGCACAAGGCCGATTATTAATGTGGGATTTCCGAGCTATTAAATCCCTGTTGAATTTGCATTTCTGTCTGTCATTTCCTAGACGAGACTCTGCCTTCGACATAATCTCATCTGGGATACTCTCTGCCCAGAGACTGAGAGTCCGACTAGGTGGATTCTAGGTAAAAATCTGAGAGTCAGATCTGCCTTCATGGGTGAAATCAGCGTCCGCTTTATAGTGAGTCAATGGCTCAGAAACAACTGCTGTGAAAAACCTTTTCTGATTGGTTAGAAATGTGTTTTATAACCTTGGTATTTTGGGGCGGTGTTCAGGAAGTGGATGCGCGGAACCAGACGAAATTCAGGTCTGCTTTGTCATATGAGCAATGGATGTTGAAACGGGCACATCCGTTTGGGTTTAAGAATTGGTATTCTAACGGTACGAGATTTAATGAAGATGATGATTCCACTCAAAACAGGAATGGCTGCTCAGAAGATCTTCTTTCTTCGCTTACGAAAATTACCAAAATGTATAGGCAAATCTTACATGAAGCATGATGGGGTTTCTTTTTAACCAATAAAAACTAACCACTTATCGGTTTCATCTTGAAGTTAGAACACTATAACCACTTGACTGTATCCCTTTTGCGCGTGAACACCATTTTCCCCTATCACTGTTGCTTTTCTACTTTTTGACTTGCGCGCTCGCGTGCACACACACACACACACACACACACACACACACACACACACACACACACACATAATCAGTTAGTTTTGGTCATAATTAAATTAGACCAGTACATGGTTGTATTAACTTCATTTACTTCAATGAAATAATTATTGCTTTTGAAAATTATTTTCGCTATGAATTAAATGAATGAGAATATCACATGCTCTGTTAAGAAAAAATTTGTTGGATTTTTTTTTTAATCATATCACCCCAAGCAAGGCGATATAGCCACTGATGCGCAGGGGGCTACGTAAGGGTAAAAAGAATGGAAAAGAGAAAGCCGGAAACTACATTCTAAACAGGAAACAAGGGATGAGCCTCTTCACCTGTTCAATAGACGTGGGTGGAGTGTGAACCGGGCGATCGTTTAGTCTATCTACTCCAATTGAAAAAAAAATAAAAGAAGAGATTGAAAAGATTGGAAAAGAGAAAACCGGAAACCACATCCTAAACAGGAAACAAGGGATGAGCTTCTTCACCTGTTCAATAGACGTGGGTGGAGTGTGAACCGGGCAATAGTTTATTCTATCTACTCCAATTGAAAAAAAAAATAAAAGAAGAGAGTGAAAAGATTGGAAAAGAGAAAACCGGAAACCGCATCCTAAACAAGAAACAAGGGATGAGCCTCTTCACCTGTTCAATGCTTTCAACAAGCTAAATAATCACTTAAATCAATTTGTCCCACTAATTATTATTCTCTCAAAAGGTAGGACAAAATGCCACAAAACCCAAAAAACTTAATTAATTCAAATTTAAAATAAAAATTACAAGTTGAGGAAACTAAAATAAAACAAATAAAGAAATTTAAATACCTAGGAAGCGTGTTGACAAGGGATGGAAATTGCGATGTTGAAATTATATTATTGTTTTTTATTTGTTTCTTGATATATGTTGTTGGATTTGTCTCTTTTAAAAGAAGGATATTTTGTGAGAAAAATGATAGAATAAGGATAATACAAACTCTTCAAATTCCTAAACACAAGATCTAACCATACCACAAGCAGAATCACAAGCACATTCATAAAGGAATAGAGCACAGGCTAGCAAAAAAAAAAAAAAAAAAGAAAAAAAATCGTCAAGCAAAGCAATATTTGATGAAAAGAAAAAATTATGAAGATGCCGTAAAAAATCTGGCCATGAGAACATTTTAGAATACAATCACCAACCAAACAAATAAAAAATAAATAAAAAAACAAATAAACCAAAAACAAATAAAAAACAAATAAACCAAACAAATAAAAAACAAATAAACCAAACAAATAAAAAACAATAATAAAAAATCGAAACATTATCTGGTTCAACCCACCATTTAACTTAGAAGTAAAAACCAAAATAGGACAACTATTTTTCAAACTGATCAACAAACACTTTCCAAAAAGCTCAGAACTAAACAAACAAAATGCCAGAAATCTAAATAGCAACGTACAAAATAGCATCATTGATAAGAAATGTAACTGCAGGGACAAAAATGAATACCAACTTCAAGGACTTGGTAATAAAAAGAAGGCATTTATAAATGGTCAAAACAAAACATATTTGGATCAACGAAATACACTTTTAAGACTGGATGGAATAACCATAGTTCTACATTTAAATTAGAAAACTTAAAAAATTCTACAAAATTGGCTAGCCACGTGTGGAAATTGAAATTAAAAACTGGAAGAGACCCAGACATAACGTAGAGCATAATAAAAACAGCCAAGCCTCACAACGGTGGTAAAATATGTAGACTATGCCAGGAAGAAAAGTTAGCTATTATATTATTCCCCCCCCCCCCAAAAAAAAAATTACTAAATGAAAGAACAGAAATTATGACCAAGTGTAACCATACCAACAAATACCAATTAGGATCATACAATCATCAATGAAAATGTTCCAAGACCTTTAATTAATTTCTCTTAATTTTGAAAATTGTGCGTTCATTAAAGATCCCTGTTACGTGAGCGTTTAAAAAAAACAACGGTAAAATCAGTTATTGTAAATCGCCTGAAGACACTGAAAGGTAGAAACCTGGGTTGCGTAATAACTCGTTTACAAATGAAATATATATAGTATGGACAGAAAGTTTAACATTGAATGACGACAATCTGTTCCACGCAATATTCGGGACAAAAGATTACGTTTAAGCATAATGAACTGTTACCATTCGGTGTTGAAATCTCTGTTCCCATAGCTTATATTTACATACGCTTTATTTCAAATATTAAGCATTTTTGTAGAGTAAATAAGGCATATCTTATATATATATATATATATATATATATATATATATGTGTGTGTGTGTGTGTGTGTGTGTAAAAAATGAATTGTTTGAACATGTACAAATAATTATCTACTACAAATGCCCAAAAATATTTGTAGCCTTATACTCCCACTAATACAGGTAGTTTTATCCACTACCAATTCCTCTCACTTCGTAGCCCATCCTCTCTTACTCCCTCCCACCCACCCCATATACATTTTCTTCTTTCTTTTTGTTAAACACAAAGATCTGGTCATAAAAGGCTGTAAAGGACCATACCTTATCTTCTACTGCTAAACCTGTCTCTAAAATTCTCAACATGTCACTTAACCACCTCTCTCCTCCTTCTCCCCCATTTTCCTCATTTTGTTCAAATTCTAATTTACAACTTCCAATTCTGATTTCTCATTTTCTCTACCCCACTTACCTCTCACACAAAATTTACCAATATAAGGAAAATAATTTTCCATCTCCCTTCACACTATTCGATGAGATATTGTCCTTTCAATGTCGAAACAAAATGTAGACTTTGTAGTAGATAATAATTTGTACATGTTCTAAACTGTAATCTATAATAAATAATCATAGCTCTATTTTTTATGTTGAGCACTGTTTTAAATTAATGTTTTGAACGTTGTTAATATTTTCTTCGTTCCTTATTCACCTGGATATATATATATATATATATATATATATATATATATATATGTGTGTGTGTGTGTGTGTGTGTGTGTGTGTGTGTGTGTGCGTGTGCGCGCGCGCGCGTGTGTGTGTGCGTGTGTGTGTGTGTGTGTTAGAATGTGTTGAAGACCACAGCATCTGTTGATCCAAGCCTTGTAAGTCAAAGTTCAGAAGTTATTGATGGCTGCGTTAGCAGAAAGATACAAGTCATTGTGACTGAGATTTGAATGTACTGAGTCTATTCAAATGGTAGTGTTGTGGATCTGGGTTTAGATCCAATGAATACACAACGCAGAGTAACACGGCAGAAACCGCAATATATTGAAGAGGAATATATACGGGGGGGGGGGTTTAGCAGAACGTCGTACAATACGGTTAGTCGAATACGAGAGAATGCGAGAATAATACGAGACGTGAGACTTGGCAATGTTATCCTCAGGACTAGATCGCTGGGATACACTAACACACCGTAGTCCACTAATGACTACTACTATATATAGTCTTAGGAAGAGTCCATATTGGTGTAAACAAGGAAGGCGCCCCAACAGGTAGATAACGCGCACTGTCCCACAAACTAAGTTCAATCAGCATAGTCGCAATATAAATCACAGGTGGGCTTTGTGTGTGTTAAACAAAAACACAAATGTATCTGATCAGGTGTCTGTAGTATAGACTAGCTAACCGTCTTACCAGACGGGTGTGCTCGGAAACATTTTATATCTCAGCCATTTTATATATTAGTTTATTCTACTACTATAAACGTTATTTTCGGGGATACTTGTGTTTGCGTAAATATTCTGTGTTTTTTTTAAAATTATATATTATGCTTATCGATCTATGCATTCGAAAAACTTAATAGAAATATGTGCCCTCTGACAGTTTGAACCTGTCTTCCATTTATAGAAGCTCAGCCACAGATACATATTAGATTTTATGTCTCAGTCTGTTCATATCTACGATTTAATTTTATTAATATCTATCTATCTATCTATCTATCTATCTATCTATCTATCTATCTATCTATCTATCCTAATCCGTTCTTAATCTATCTATCTATCTATCTATCTATCTATCTATCTATCTATCTATCTATCTATCCTAATCATTCTTAATCTATCTATCTATCTATCTATCTATCTATCTATCTATCTATCTATCTATCTATCTATCTATCTATCTATCTATCCTAATCCATTCTTAATCTATCTATCTATCTATCTATCTATCTATCTATCTATCTATTCTATCTATCTATCTATCTATCTATCTATCTATCTGTTCTTAATCTATCTATCTATCTATCTATCTATCTATCTATCTATCTATCTATCTATCTATCTATCTATCTATCTATCTATCTATCTATCCTAATCCATTCAATCTATCTATCTATCTATCTATCTATCTATCTATCTATCTATCTATCTATCTATCTATCTATCTATCTATCTATCTATCCTAATCATTTACTTAATCTATCTATCTATCTATCTATCTATCTATCTATCTATCTATCTATTCGTTCTTAATCTATCTATCTATCTATCTATCTATCTATCTATCTATCTATCTATCTATCTATCTATCCTAATCCGTTCTTAATCTATCTATCTATCTATCTATCTATCTATCTATCTATCTATCTATCTATCTATCCTAATCCGTTCTTAATCTATCTATCTATCTATCTATCTATCTATCTATCTATCTATCTATCTATCTATCTATCTATCTAATCCGTTTCTTAATCTATCTATCTATCTATCTATCTATCTATCTATCTATCTATCTATCTATCCTAATCCATTCTTTCTATCTATCTATCTATCTATCTATCTATCTATCTATCTATCTATCTATCTATCTATCCTAATCTCATTCAATCTATCTATCTATCTATCTATCTATCTATCTATCTATCTATCTATCTATCTATCTATCTATCTATCTATCTATCCTAATCCGTTCTTAATCTATCTATCTATCTATCTATCTATCTATCTATCTATCTATCTATCTATCTATCTATCTATCTATCTATCCTAATCCATTCTTAATCTATCTATCTATCTATCTATCTATCTATCTATCTATCTATCTATCTATTCGTTCTTAATCTATCTATCTATCTATCTATCTATCTATCTATCTATCTATCTATCTAATCCGTTCTTAATCTATCTATCTATCTATCTATCTATCTTATCTATCTATCTATCTATCTATCTATCTATCCTAATCTGTTCTTAATCTATCTATCTATCTATCTATCTATCTATCTATCTATCTATCTATCTATCTATCTATGGCTGTCCATAAGTCTTTTCGTATGTATTTACCAGTATATTCAGATGTTTATTCATGATCTTACGCCAAACTTATTGAAAGCGTCATTGGTGGTGCGAAACTTTGTAGGTTAATCTCGAAAGACATTGTTATTGATTTCAATCTTCATACGTTGCCTGATGTTGTGCATAACAACACTTCGTAAATATCCAAGGGGCAGTGTGATGATTAACAAGCCAATTTTGCCAATTAGTGAAATTCAATCTCAGTGTATGTAAGACTTTAGGCAGGATTAATGAGATACCTCTTGGCAACTTTGATCATGCTGTAGTATCTGTTAATATCTCTTTCTACTTCCCCCCTTCCAGGGGAAATAACATTTTCAGTTTCCCTGTTGAAGACTGTGCTTCTGAGGTCATCTGGGTGAAAGCCGGCATCGATGCTTTCATCCTAGTCAGGAATTTCCGACTTAAACCTTGTTCATCACCTTGCTTCTCTTCTGCTTGCTTGTCAGCTATTGCCCGTAAGAACCACTTCTTCCGGCTTTATCGAGTGACACGTCTGATTACAATAGACGTTTTTCTGTCACTGCTCGTAATGAATGCAAGCGTGTCCTAAATGATGCTAAGCTGTTGTTTGCTGATAAAATGAAGCAGCGTATAGCATCTCGCACGTTTGGTTCCGAAGTCTACTGGCGGCTCTGAAAGAGTGTACTGAACAACATCAAACCTTCGATCTTTCTTCAATTTGAGATTCTCGCATCCACAGCGGACAAGGTTGAGTGTTTTGCTCGTATATTCTCTTTCGACCTCATATTTGACTTATTTCGGGTGCTCACACTCGATTTCACACCTATAACTGCGCCTCAACTAAGTAATATATATAAATATATATACATATATAACCCCGTCTCTGGTCTCTAACATAAATTCTAAGGTTGACTCTCATAAGGCAAGCGGAGGTAATGGAATCCCAGTCATCGTCCTAAAGAAATAGGCTCCTGGGCCCCTTCCTGTCCTCTCTAAACTCTACAACTATTGCTTCACTGCGTCCTGCTTTCCAGTTTGTTAGAAGCCCTCCTTTGTAGTTCCTGTTTTTAAAATTCTGGGGAACCCTCTGACCCCTCTAATTATTGCACTATTAGCTTCTTACCTCTTTTTGGCAAGGTATTCAAGGCTATTATCAATGCTGAATTAATTAGGAATCTCACATCTCCCATCTGACAAAGAGTATGGCTTCCGCTTTGTCAGGTCTACCACTGATATGCTAATGACCATTACTGAATATATATACCAGGCTCTTGATAAAAACAGCAAAGCTTGAGGTGTTGCTCTTGATAGCACAAAAGCATTTGACAGAGTTTGGAATGCTAGCCTTCTGTGCAAGTTCCAGAACTATAGTATTTCTGGACGATTGTTTGATTTAATCAAACATTCTTATCAAATCATAAAATGAATGAACAAACACAAACTCCTTCCTGCTTTCCTGTTTGCTGGAAGTCCTCTGTAGTTCCTGTTTTTAAAATACTGGGCTCCCCCCTGTTAGTCTCTTATCGCTTTTTGGACAAGTGTTCGAGGCTCTTATCAAAACTAAAATAGTTCAGCATCTTACATCTCACTGCCTACTCTCTGACAAACAATATGGCTTCCGCTTTGCCAGGTCTACTGCAGATGTGTTAACAGCCTTCTCTGAATACATACACCAGACTCTTAATACTGCTGCCACATCTGGTCGGGTGCCCCTGCTATTCACCTCGGGGTTCTTGGCAAAATCCAACGGAAAATATGTAATGTGATTGATACCGACTTGACAGCTCGGCTGCAGCCGCTATCTCACCGGCGTGACATGGATTCGCTGTGCCTCTTCTATAAATATTTTCACGGCTTATACTGCAATTAACTTAGATCACTGGTGCCCCCTATGTATTTACACGAGCTACTAGATTAGCAACTAGGTCCCAACCTTTTACAGTGAAACCGATAAAATGTAACTGCAATTTATACTCTAACAGCTTCTTTTCTCGCACTTCTCGCCTGTGAAATTCCTTTCCATATACTTGTTTCCACGACAGCTACAATCTCCAGGAGTTTAAATGTAAGGTCAATGGACATCTCCTATCTCACTAACTCGCGTCTATTCTCTAAAGCTCTTTTCTCATCTGCTTCACCCCCATTCTCGGCATTCACATCTGTTTATTACCTACCTCCTGACATTTCCTATAACTAACCCCTCTTTCTCATCACTTTCCCCTATGTAACCCCCTGCGCAATAGTGGCAGTAGAATGCCTTGCTTGGAGTGAGTTGTTACCCTAGACATCTCGAAAGCATTTGACAGGGTTTTGGCAGGCTGGCCTTCTGCGCATGATACACGGTTACAGTATTTCTGAAAAATTATTCGATTTAATCCGAGCATTTCTGTCAAATCTTGAAACGAATGTTGCTTTGAACGGGTAATCTTCCAGATCCTTTCATACGAATGATGGCTTCCCTCAGGGCTCTATCTTAGATCCTACGCCTTTTCTTATCTTCATCAATGATCTTCCTGATGTAATCAGTTCCCAAGTAGGCACTGATGCAGATGACACCACCATTTATTCCCGTTTCAATAAGAAATCTGCCAAAATTGACAAAGTTGACCTCACTGTTGCTCTTCAAGAAGGGCATCAACTCAAACACGAGTAACCACTAAAAATAAAGTTTGCAGCAATAGGATAAACTGATACTGATCACCAGGAAGAGACAGCTAAAGCTCCTGGGAGATGCAATGAGGAAGGAGGGCTTGGAGAATCCGATACTAACAGGTCAGATAGAGGGAAAAAGAGACAAGGAATAGCAGCGGGTAACGTACTTGACTAACCTGAGCGGATGGATGGATGGCAGAACGGGGTTGGCGTGGTGTAACAGGAGAAAGCGTGCTAAGAACCACCAGGGAGAGGAAGACGTGGAAGGCCATGATCGCCTACGTCCTGACAAAGTTAACCTCACTGCTGCCCTTCAAGAAGTTCTTCAATCTGTAATTGAATGGGGTAGGAAATGACTAGTAAATTTTAATGCATCCAAAACGAAGCCGCTCCCCTTTAACCACCAGAGAGAAATGTTTTTACCTGCCATCAGTGTGGATGACGCAAGTCTCCTAGAAAGCAAAACTCGCGCCTCCTTGACCTCACAATCTCAACCGACCTCAAGTAGAACGATTACACCGAATTTATAGCTGCATCTACCGCTAGGAAGGTTGGGTCACTCACTCATGCCAGTTTTTTTTTTCTCATTAGAATCTATCTTGCGCATTTGAACTTGAAAAGAACCTCCAATCTGTGGCGGACTGGAGTAAGAAATGGTTCGTGAATTTTAATGCTTCTAAAACGAAGCTGCTATCTATTAACCATCACAGACAATCGCGCCTACCTTACATTAGCATGGATCAGGCTAGTCTTCCTGAAAACAAAACACTGTACCTCCTCGGTTTAACTCTCACAACAGACCTCAAATGGAATGGCTGTATAGAATCCATAGTAAAATCCGCTGCTAAAAAGTCGGTTCTTTGTGCAGGACCAGGAAGTTTTTGCCGTCTCAAACAATCATGCACATATATAAATCTACCATCCACCCGTGCATTGAATGCTACTGCCATATCAGTTTCTGGTGATCCTGCTATCCACTGAGATGTCCTTGACAAAATCCAACGGAAAATCTGTAATGTGACCGATCCCGATTTGGCAGCTCAGATACAGTCACTTTCTCACCGTCGCAATGTGGCTTCACGGTGTCTCTTCTATAAATACTTTCACGGCTTATGTTCACTGGTGCCCCCTATATATGAATTTACTGGAGCTACAAGATTAGTAACTAGGTCCCACCCTTTTACTGTGAAACCAATAAATTGTAAACGTAAATTCTACACCAGCAGCTTCTTTTCTCACACTTCCCGCCTGTGGAATTCCCTTCCGTTTACTTACTTCCCCGACAGCTACAATCTCCAAGAATTTAAATGTAAAGTCAATAGTCATCCCCTATCTCACTAACCTGCATCCTCTCTCTCATGCTCCTTTCTCCATCCATTCCACTCTCATCAGTATTCTCATCTTTCTCTTACCTTCTTCCAGACACCACATATAACCTGTCACTTTTTCTCATAACTTTCCTCCTATGTAACCCCCTGCAAAACAGTGGCAGTAAAATGCCTTGATTGGGACAATAATATTATAAAAAAAAATTCTATAGTGTTAAAATGTGAATATAGGTGGGGGATTATTTCTACATTACAATCAATATATAAACTGATCACTCACTTTATGGCCACAGTCATCCTTCTCTTACCCACTTCCTGACACCCCCTATAACCTGTCACTCTTTATCATAATTTCCTCCTATGTAACCTCCTGCAAAACAGTGGCAGTAAAATGCCTTGCTTGGGGCGATATGATTATAAAAAAAAATCTACACTATTATAGTGTAGATATAAAATGGGGGATCAATTCTATATTACAATCAATATATGAATTGATCCCTCACTTTATGACCACAGTCATCCTTCTCTTATCCACTTCTGTAACCTGTCCCTCTTTCTCATAACTTTCCCACTATGTAGCCCCTTGCAAAACAGTGGCAGTTATATGCTTTGTTGAGGCGATATGATTATAAAAAAATAAATTGTACACTATCATAATGTGGATATAAATTGGGGAATTAATTCTAAATTACAATCAATATAAAAAGGGATCCCTCACTTTATGGCCGCAGTCATCCTTTTCTTACCCACTGCTTGAAAACCCCCTATGATCTGTCACACCTTTTCATAACTTTCCTACTATGTAAACCCCTGCAAAACAGTGGCAGTAAAATGCCTTGCTTGGTACGATATGATTTAAAAAAAAACTTCCGCCTGTAAATCTACCATTCGTCCGTGCATTGAATACTGTTGCCATATCTGGACGGGTGCTGCTGCTATTCATCTTGAGGTTCTTGTCAGAATCCATCTTGCACATTTATAAATCTACCATTCGTCCGTGTATCGAATACTGTTGCCATATCTGGTCGGGTGCTGCTGCTATTCCTCTTGAGGTTCTTGTCAGAATCCATCTTACACATTTATAAATCTACCATTCGTTCGTGCATTGAATACTGTTGCCATATCTGGTCGGGTGCTGCTGCTATTCATCTTGAGTTTCTTGTCAGAATTCATCTTGCACATTTATAAATCTACCATTCGTCCGTGCATTGAATACTGTTGCCATATCTGGTCGGGTGCTGCTGCTATTCATCTTGAGGTTCTTGTCAAAATCCATCTTACACATTTATAAATCTACCATTCGTCCGTGCATTGAATACTGTTGTCATATCCGGTCGGGTGCTGCTGCTATTCATCTTGAGGTTCTTGTCAGAATCCATCTTGCACATTTAAAAATCTACCATTCGTCCATGCATTGAATACTGTTGCCATATCCGGTCGGGTGCTGCTGCTATTCATCTTGAGGTTCTTGTCAGAATCCATCTTACACATTTATAAATCTACCATTCGTCCATGCATTGAATACTGTTGCCATATCCGGTCGGGTGCTGCTGCTATTCATCTTGAGGTTCTTGTCAGAATCCATCTTACACATTTATAAATCTACCATTCGTCCGTTCATTGAATACTGTTGCCATATCTGGTCGGGTGCTACTGCTATTCATCTTGAGGTTCTTGTCAGAATCCATCTTACACATTTATAAATCTACCATTCGTTCGTTCATTGAATACTGTTGCCACATCTGGTCGGGTGCTGCTGCTATTCATCTTGAGGTTCTTGTCAGAATCCATCTTGCACATTTATAAATCTACCATTCGTCTGTGCATTGAATACTGTTGCCATATCTGGTCGGGTGCTGCTGCTATTCATCTTGAGGTTCTTGTCAGAATCCATCTTACACATTTATAAATCTACCATTCGTTCGTTCATTGAATACTGTTGCCATATCTGGTCGGGTGCTGCTGCTATTCATCTTGAGGTTCTTGTCAGAATCCATCTTACACATTTATAAATCTACCATTCGTCCGTTCATTGAATACTGTTGCCATATCTGGTCGGGTGCTGCTGCTATTCCTCTTGAGGTTCTTGTCAGAATCCATCTTGCACATTTATAAATCTACCATTCGTCCGTTCATTGAATACTGTTGCCACATCTGGTCGGGTGCTGCTGCTATTCATCTTAAGTTTCCTGACAAAATCGAAAAGAAGGATTTACAATCTAATCGATCCTGACTTGGCAGCTGGTCTTCAATCACATTCTCACCGACGTGATGAGGC
Organism: Ascarosepion bandense; assembly: GCA_037127315.1. Lineage (NCBI taxonomy): Eukaryota > Metazoa > Mollusca > Cephalopoda > Sepiida > Sepiidae > Ascarosepion > Ascarosepion bandense. The sequence continues at coordinate 498,787 of JBBBDQ010002344.1, forward strand.
CTTCTTTTGTCTTTTCTAAAAATATTTTGGCGAACTTCTAGTCTTGGTGCACCGACCACATGGACTTACTTGTGCCAATAGATTGGTGTCAAGTTCCCATCCTTTTACAGCCCAAACAGTTAAATGTAACCGTCACTTCTACTCGAACAGTTTCTTTTCTTGCACTTCTCATTTGCGGAACTCCCTTCTGTTTACTTGCTTCCCTGATATCTATATTCTTCAAATGTTTAAATGCAACGTCAATTGCCATCTTCTGCATTGCTAAATCCCATCCAACCCCTAAATCCCACCTCCTCCCTAAATCTTATCCATCTCTTATCCTTTCTTTGTCAACCTCTGTACCTTGTTTTTTTTTCATTCGCTGTAATCCTCTGTGCGCCAGTGGCAATCCTGCCTTGCTTGGGGTGAATTGATTAAAAATAAATAAATATTCCTTTTGTCATTAAAATGTGTATTGTATTTTATTTTGATAGCTGTTCTTGTTGAACTGAACTGTTATCGCTGTCGTCAACCTATTCGGAGTCAACAACAACAACAAGACAAGCGCCACTAAATATATACGATCCTTATCGAAATCTGCCCGCCCTCACACCAAAAATTAAAAAAAAGAAACTAGTTTGACGGCTTCAGTCTCTAACCGCAACTAAAAGTTTCTCACCTTCATTTTTAATTTATACTCTGTTCAGTTTCTCCTCCTCAGGTACAATTTTTCTTTTCTCCTTTTTTTTATTTGATTAGGCAAAAAAGATAGATGCTGAGTCAACAGCCTTATATATATATATATATATATATATATATATATATATATATATATATATATATTACATTTCACATATATTTTTATGAAAGCGATCAGTGGGCCGTAAATTCTCACAAAGGGAACGTTTCTCTTCTGATACAGTCACAATGGTCGATGTCAAAATAAAAAGTACCTATTCGACCAACAATGATAACCCACAAATACATACTGTACCTACCTACCTGCTATATATATATATATATGCACACACACACACACACACACACACACACACACACACACACATATATATATATATATATATGGGGAGAGAGAGAAAGAGATCGAGAGTGTTTGTAGTTGGTTGGGTTGGCGTCTCGTCACTGGATACCTGCCCCACATTTGTATCTATGTGCTAGATGAAATTAAGTTTAGCTGAGTAATGGTTAAAGCTCGTTTCACAGTCCGTTACTACTGAAGTGAGAACGACACTTGCGTGAACTTCAGTTCTAAAGCCTTGTGCCAGACCAAGTAAAACTTAAGGAACATTTTTCTTTTAAATTTATGCACTATGTTTAAATATTGACATCTTTCACTCCGTGCAAATTCTCTTCAGAAGCCATCTTAAAATCCCCGCGGCTCATTTACGAGTTGACAACTAATTCGCTGATCTACAATTAACGTGACGGCGATCATCTATAAAGATTTCAAAGTCAGCATATATCTTCTTCTTCTTCTTCTTCTTCTTCTTCTTCTTCTTCTTTTCTTCTTCTTTTTCTTCTTCTTCTTCTTCTTCTTCTTCTTCTTCTTCTTCTTTTCTTCTTCCTCCTTTTTCTTCTTCTTCTTCTTCTTTTCTTCTTCTTCTTCTTCTTCTTCTTTTTCTTCTTCTTCTTCTTTTTCTTCTTCTTCTTTTTCTTCTTTTTCTTCTTCTTCTTTTTCTTCTTCTTTTCTTCTTCTTTTTTTCTTCTTTTTCTTTTTCTTCTTCTTTTTCTTTTCTTTTTTCTTTTTTTCTTCTTCTTTTTCTTCTTCTTTTTTTCTTTTTTTTCTTTTCTTCTTCTTCTTCTTCTTCTTTTTCTTCTTCTTCTTTTTTTTCTTCTTTTTCTTCTTCTTCTTCTTTTTCTTCTTCTTTTTCTTCTTCTTCTTTTTCTTCTTCTTTTTCTTCTTCTTCTTCTTTTTCTTCTTCTTTTTCTTCTTCTTCTTTTCTTATTTTTCTTCTTCTTCTTCTTCTTCTTCTTCTTCTTCTTCTTCTTCTTCTTGTGCCTTGTCCTTTCAGTTTTGCTTTCTATGAGACTTGCGTCATCCACACTGATGGCAGGTAAAAACATTTCTCTCTGCTGGTTAAAAGTCAGCGGCTTCGTTTTGGAAGCATTAAAATTCACAAGCCATTTCTTACACCAGTCCGCCACGGATTAGAGTTTTTTTCAAGCTCAAATGCGCAAGATAGATTCTGACGAGAAAAAAAAAACAAAAAACCTAACCCAACCTTCCTAGCGGTAGATGCAACTATAAATTCGGTGTAATCGTTCCACTTGAGGTCGGTCGAGATTGTGAGGCCAAGGAGGCGCATGAACGTAGCAGTACTCACCACACTTGCGGGTTGATGAGGCTATTTAAACCATAGTTGCGTTTGCGCACCTACGATCCTCAGCCGGTTTAGTCGCTGACCATCCGCAAGATTTGAATTCACAGCTGTCCTCCATGGCTACGTTAGGATCTTGTAGAGAAGTGATCGATTTATACATTTCCTAAGGGTATTTACTCGTAAGTGAATGTAATGAACTCGATTGGAACTCAAACTCTGCTCTTCAATTCCTCAATCCGAGACGCTACCCGTTATCATGCATCCATATCCAGAATAACTATTACCCAGCAAAAATAACCCAGTTTCTGCAGCCAGAAACAGACGGGTCATAGAGGAAGACTGATTTGTCTCCATAATGTCAAGTGCTTATTGGAAAAGACTCAGAGTGCAGTATACGGGAGCGGCAGTAGAAAATGGAAGCCTTAGTGAGTGCAGTCGGGCATAACAAGCAACAGACGTCTAATCAAGAGGCAGATTAAGATTATTTACAAGGATTGTCTACAGAGGCGTTAAAACGTTAGTTCTTAAATTTGGTGGCATAGTAATTGTGAGTTCAAACCCTGTACTGGGTAGTCCAGACTTAGGCCCAGTGAGAAGGAGGTAAACAATAACTGAGTAGGAAAAAAATAAAAAGTAGACGAGTTATCTCCCTTAGACATAATCCGAGGAACGGAAACAATTTATCCCTTTATATTAAACAAAAGATTCAGTCCGAAATTATTTGAAGATTATCCGGACAGACTCATCTGAAAATATTGTGACAATAACAACAAATATGTAGACAGTAAACTGAATATAAAAAATGATAAATCATCCCAGAAATCTAGACAGAAATAACCTGTTTTTTAAAATAATTATTTAAACTCCAAACAAGAGCGTGAATGTCACTAGTACGAAGGGGGTTACAAAGAATGAACGGGAAAGAGAAGACTGAGGATAGGGAGGATTGAAAAAAGACAAAAGATGAACAGGATTCGAGAAGACAGAAGATAGTAACTGACATTGCATTTAAAATTTTGGGGATTGTAGCTATCAGGGAAGCAAATAAACGGAAGTGCGAGAAAAGAAACTGATAGAGTAGAAATGTGGCTGTATTTAAATATTTCGTGCGTAAAAGGGTGGGACCTAGTTGCCAATCTAGTAGCACGTTTAAATTCATGTAGTTCGGGTAGCAGGGGAAAAAAGCAGTTGTCATAGAAATATTTGTTTTATCGCAATATGTAACTCGAAAAGACAGGAATTGTGTAATGGCGACGAAAATTGTCTGCATATTATTAGCCTTCTCGTGTTTAGTTATAAATGTTTCAGTCGAAAATATCCGCTTTATATAAATGCCGACTGGCGTTTTGATATTAGTTCGTCCTTTTATGGTTAAAAACAAAATTTAATTGCGATATAAAAGCAAGACTCCTGTCACTATAATTGTCGCGTATTAACCCTCTAGGGCCATTCGTATCATATTTGATACAGTATTTCCCTATAAGGAAACATTTGGTATTTCCCTATGAGGAAACATTTGGTATTCATTGACTGAGCAGTCAGTACTGCTTTCATTTGAAATTTATAAAATATTTCTCTTAAAAAATTTTTCAGGAAAATATTTCTTTCAAGGCTTGTTTTCATACTGTATTAAATATGATACGAATGGCCCTAGAGGGTTAAAAGACAAAAGAGGCGCAACTTAGTCAGCTTAGTGTGTATGTGTGTGTTTGTGTGTGTGTGTGTGTGTGTGTGTGTGTGTGTGTGTCGCCCCAAGCAAGGCATTTTACTGCCACTGTTGTGCAGGGTGTTATATAGGACGAAAGTTATGAGAAAGAATGACAGGTTATAGGGGTGTAAGGAAGTGGGTAAGAGAATGATGAAAATACTGATGAGAGTGGAATGGAGGGGGAAGGTGCATGAAAGAAATATGACTGTGGTCATAAAGTGAGGGATCGGTTTATATATTGATTATAGTGTAGAATTGATCCCCCACTTTATAAACACATTATAGTAGTATAGAATTTTTTTTTAATAATCTTATCGCTCCAAGCAAGGCATTTTACTGCCACTGTTGTGCACGGTGTTATATGTGGGTCACACCGAATTTCACCCGATCTAATTGACTCTCCGCAATGTGAGATGGCCGTAAAAGAGTCCCTTCCTCCAAGAAAATGCAATTAATGCATGAGTATATGGGAACACATATGCACTCAAAAACATCTATACATTCGAGTTTGGTCTTAGGCGTCCGTTGCGGATAAGAATATCCGGCTTAGGAGATTAAAATATTGGTTCATGAGTTCAATCCCTGTGACGGGTACTACAAACCCAGTGGTAACAGCCAATTAGAGAGCCGCAAGAAATGATCAGCAGCGAACATCGAAATCCAAATCAAGAGCCTTCTTCATCTTGTTGGAGGAACCCCACTCGTGATTCACCATAATATACTCACTACACTTGGCACTGATGAAGCTATTTAACGCATAGCTGGCAACTGAATAGCGTTAAAAAAACATCAAACACCCGTAGACATAAAAGGGTTCATTTCAGAATTCCGTTAAGATTGGTCGGATCAACAAACACTTGAAAACACAACTGCCGAAACGTTATGAAAATAACAAAGATGAGGATATTAGTCCGAATGTAAACAGTAGAAGATGAACAGAGGCATCACTTGCTTCGCTAGTTCGATCCTGATTGTATTTTAGCTTCGTAACACTCTGATCCGGCGTATTGACCTTTCTACCGACAAAAGTGATCAGGGTTCGATCCCATGTAGAGAAAAAGCTTGTTTTCAGATCTATTTTTTTAAGTGTTCGATTTGAATAAACGTTCCGTTGCTTTGTTTTGCTATGGATTTTTATGAAGTCGTTATTTGCTTTGTGTTCTGAGCTTATTCTCACTGGGTGCCACATTATGGGGGTCTTGTGTTGGATTATATATATCTTTAGATTCTCTGGTTCAGTTAAGTGTCATACGTAATACACGCTTTAGGCGATCATGTCTCGAAAGAGACATGACTGACTGGGCAGAAGATTATCTCGCAGTAGGTTGCCATTGCTTTCTGCGGTAGACTGGTTGCCAGCCAAGGCTATAGAACCCAATCTGTCCTGTTATTTAATCCATAACTGGAAGGAAGAGACGGATTAATACCTTTCCCAAGGGTATTTGCGCGTAAATGAATGCAAGGAATTCAACTGGAATTCGAACTCGGCACCCCGGAGTCGCGTTCCGAGTCGATATCCACTGCACCACAACGCACATTCTCTGGTTATGTGTCTTTAATTAAAAAAAAATAAAAAATAGGTGTTATTTTTGTTATTTTACTATTAATTTTCTTTTCATAGCTTTTGTTTTTGGGGGTTCACTATTTTTCCATAGCTGGAACCCTAACAGGTGCCACCACCCTTGGTCAGAGTGAACTTGGGAACAACAGCAATTAAGAGGTGGCTTCGCGCCCCTCAAAACCTTCAATCAGAGTCCTTGCTGCCGGATGTAGTTTATCGTCGAACCCATGACTGCTATCTGTTGGAAGCAATGTCCTCTGTCAGTAAATGCGCAAACAAACAGACAAGAAAACCCTTCGAAGAAAACAGTGAATACTAAGTGTTGGAATATTTTTTTTAATTATTAAATTCTACAAATATTTAGTATCCTTGCGTAACAGTGATCATGTTTTGCGTTCGATCCTCAGCTGGTGGAAGAAAAAATGTATTATATTAGATTATTATATTAAGTATAATTAGTGGGGGATCAGTTTATTACATCATAACAATAGGAAATTGATTCCCCACTTTATGCCCAGAAGTTTTAATTATGTTTCCAACTATTATACTCAGTCAGTCAGTTAAGTGCCATACGTGATACACGCTTTAGGCGATCATGTCTCGAAAGGGACATGACTGAGTAGAAGATTATCCCGCGGTTGGTTGCCATTACTTTCTGCGGTAGACTAGTTGCCAGCCAAGGCTATAGAACCCAATTTGTCCTATTATTTAACTCATAACTGGAGGGAAGAGACAGATTAGTACTTTTCCCAAGGGTATTTGCGCGTAATTTGGAATTCGAACTCGGCTTCCCGTTTTCTCGTTCCGAGTCGATATACACTGCACCACAACGCACATCCTAGTACTACGCTTAAATACGTAAATTCGATGTACCAATGCGGAAACAGAACCTCGTGAGAATCTCATTTGTAAATTCTCAAACATTAAAAATGTTTAGTCTTACTAAATTAAATAGGGATTTTTTACGATAATAGAACGACAGAAATTATTAGCTGTATACAGTAAAAAGGCACTCATAGTTGGGGACATTGTTTCGGACCCAATTCTCGTTGAGTTTGAATTGTTCAGGGAACGATTTTCCTTTGTTAAATTACCGCCCCCTGATGATAATCACAGGCAGCGTGGTTTTGGAATTATCACTCCTGACAATAATTACAGGCAGCACAAGATTTGAAAGACTCGATTTTTTTCTCAGTACTACGAGGAATTGTTCCAGACAAACGTTATATTAACGAATATGTGTCCAATCAGACTATGGGCGCGTAGTTAGAACTTTCACTTTCCGACCATGATATCCGGGTTCGAATCTCATCGTGGGCGACTTCTTGATGTAATTGGCCTGGATAGTCGATCTCAGTGTGCCTGAAAAACCATACTACGGGTTGATAAAAAAAAACAAACTTGCGAGTGAAATTGGGTTGATGGATTTATTTAGGAGCCGTCGATTAAACGAAGTCACAAGTCATTGTGACCGAGGGTGTGAGTGTACAGATAGTTGATCATGCTAGATAATACTTTCTCTCCAAGAAAAAGTAACTATGGTCCGCTCAGCATAACTGTGATATAAACCACGTTGAACAAACACAAATGTGCCTGAGCAGGCATCTACAACGGGGATTGGCTAGCCGACCTAACAGACAGGCATATTCGAATGATCAAATAAAGTTCTGTTAATGAATATGTGGCCTTGTGACAAACTATGGTTATGGTTCTGTTGATATGATCGTCTGTCAGTCGTTTTATTATCATAAAAAATCCCTATTTAATTTAATAAGATTAAACATTTTATGCGTTGAGAATTTACAAATGAGATTCTCACGAGGTTCTGTTTCCACATTGGTACATCGAATTTACGAATTAATATCAATAAATCCATGGTTTTACGCAAGATTAACATTACATTAAGAAATAAGTGACCTTATGCCAGACAAAGGATATGTAAATGAATCTTTCACCTTCAACCACATTTTGGCTGTTTAAATAAATTAATGGTGTTGTACCAAACACGGTATGTTAATATATCTGTAACCCTATGTCAGTCAGTCAATCAGTTAAGGTATATACGTGATACACGCTTGGGCGATCATGTCTCGAAAGAGACATGACTGACTGGGCAGAAGATTTTCCTGCAGTAGGTTGCCATTACTTTCTATGGTAGACTGGGTGCCAACCAAGACTAAAGAATCCAATTTATAAAGAGAGGATTAAAACCTTTCCCATGAGTATTTGCGCGTAAGTGAATAAATTTAACGAATTCAACTGAAATTCGAACTCGGCTCTTCGGTTTCTCGTTCTGAGCCGATATCAACTGCACCACAACGCACATGTGAGATGTCAAATAAACGTTTTATTAATAAATATGTTACAAGAAAAATGTTAGATCAATAAATATATGAGCCTTGTGCCAGACTCAACTTTGAATATGTGGCCTGGTGTAATATTAATGTGAATGTGGTCTTGTGGTTGACTAAAGGAATTACTTCTGATAGTAAAGCTCCTGCAATACCTTTTCGACTGAGTTTCAAGATCTATAAATGGCGGCAGTTGAGTGACACATAGTGGATGGATAGGTTACGCCTCCAGTTGCCAAAAGTATTTTTGTTACAATATCAATCGGATACTAATCTGTTCACGGGAGACACGCAGAGACCATTCCATACCGTGAAAATCTCATTAAGGTTTTTCTCCATATAACAACTGGCAACTGAAGAACTAAACAATTCAGATTATATAATAATTACCGTTGTGTATTTATGTATTTATATCTTTTGTGTCAAGTGGAAAGGGAGGTAAATCAAATTAAGGTAGTAAATTTATGAATTGTTACTTTCATTAGTCTTTTTAATAATGTATACAAATAAATTAATTATCTTTAGATAAAATTTGTTCCTGAACAACGTCCAGTACCTCTGCTAGTACATATAGAGCTTTGTAAATAACTGAACAGCAAGCGGCACTTAAAAAAAATAACTGTGGTTGGGATTAATCTATGTTTCGGAAATAACGATTCATGTTGTAGAAGAACAAATAAAACTCTTGTTTTTCCCAAATTAAATAAATCTTTTTTTTTTTTAATTATTATTTTACATCCTCGACGGGTGGAGTAGTCGAAAATCATGTCAAAATTTCATTTTTAAATTCATATGTGAAAAATAGACTTTGTTTTGTATTTAGTTTTTGTAGGTGGAAATTAGAAAAACTGATTATTAAGGATTTTTTTTCAACCGTAGAGTGATTTTTTTAATTTCTTTTGCGATGAATAGGTATGAATGTGGCACGTAAAAAGAAACAAATAAATAAAAGCTTCGTTACTCAATGAATTGTAGCGTAACGAGAAAATATGCTGATGTAACGAAAACTATGAAAAGCATTTGGATTTAAAAGGACATAAAAAAATGAATCACTCATAGAATGTGTTTACATAACATTCTTTAAAAAATGTGCAGGCTTGCAGTTAATTCTTGACTTTGGTCCAAGCGTATCGAACAAAGACTTAGCTTGAATAATGGATAAAACTTAGAAATAAAACAATAAAGTAAAAGAAGGTTCTAGGAATTATTATTTTTTTATTGAGGCAAAAGGGCAACTTACAAAGGAGATGAAGTGATCAACCTTGGAGAGACTTACAATCTGCCTTCTGCAGAATTCATTTCAATAAATAAAAAATATCAGGTTTTTACTTTTATTGCTAAGCTTCCGAGATTAGTGAACACTTTGTCGTGCTCGCCGCCATTAATCCAACCGCGTTAGGAACTGTTGCGGGTATAAAAACTTTTGATGATATTTTATAAGATCCTGATAGACTTGTCATAATAATTATTTTTGTTGAACTCATGTAAGTTCAAAAGAAAATTAAAACATGGAAGTTGAATAAAGAAATATTACCAAATATTTTGATTGAACATTTGATGTGAAAAGTTCAAAGCAATATATTAAGTTATCTGTAGTCAATTACTAACATTTTGCAGGCGCGAAAAGAATATGTTTTTCCGCTATGAAAAGTCACTGAGAAAAAAGTCGAGTCTTTCAAATCTTGTGCTGCCTGTAATTATTGTCAGGAGTGATAATTCCAAAACCACGCCGCCTGTGATTATCATCAGGGGGCGGTAATCTAACAAAGGAAACTCGTTTCCTGAACAATTCAAATTGCTGTTAAATTTGTCTTTTTCCACTTTGTCTTACATTTTTTCTCTAAATATATATATATATATTATGCTCTCATTACGAGTGAGCTCTCTGGAGAAGAAAATAAAAAAAAAAGTTGCCACTTCTGCTATATGCGTGACTCTTCAGAAATGAATTGAGTTCTTTCAGTGACTGGCGTGTGTATACACTGCTTATATACAACACGTTAAAATTTCCCTTCTCTGATTCCATGCGTCGATGGCTTAGGGAGTAGCGACTCCGACTGACACCAAATCAGTCGAATTTTGATCCCGGCCAGAAGTGGATGCGTCTAGCCACACTGATGAGCTGTGATACAGCGAAACAGGCTTGTATGTGGATGACTAATATATATATATATATATATATATATATATATATATTTGGAGAAATTTACTTTTATAAAGAGTGCTTAATACAAAGTAGAGCTTAATAAAACAAAATTAAAAAGTGCCATACCATAACATCAGGCTACTCTGTTTACTTTCGCTACTCAAATCTTCACATTTATAGTTAAGCCTAATTCTCACATTTGATTGAACAATATTGACACACTTACAAGCTTATTCTCCAACTACCACTCTCTAATTTTCTAAATAACCATGAATTCATCTTATATTTTCTAAATAAATCATTTCCATCATTTATTTTAAAATATCACCTGAAAAACACCAGTATTGTTCTGAAACATAAAAAAAATTGTGTTGTGATATAATGCTTTATAAACCATTGTAATAACAAAATTACAATATATATATATTCACCATAATTTCGTATTTGTTATCACAATGTAGGATATGTAATAACAAAGATGATGAAAACTATTGCGTGTTTAAATACTTTTGGTGAGATTTTAGAAGCTCCTGGTAGACTGGAACCGATAACGATTTTTAATTGACACGTGTAAGTCCAAAGCAAAAAATAAGATATAAAATATGAACAAGAAAATATTAGCAATTATATTGACAGGACATTTTACAAAAGAAAAAATATGAAATGTAAAACGTTCAAAGCAGCCTTCAGTGTCTCTAGTCGGTTACTCGCATTTTGAAGGAGCGAAAAGAATACGTAATTTTGCTCTGTAAAGTCACCAAGAAAGAGAGCGATTCTTTCAAATCTAGTGCCGCCTGTAATTATCGTCAGGGGGCGGTAATTCCCAAATACCGCCGATTGTGATTATCATCATGGAGCGGTAATATAACAGAACTAAGAACATTTTCGCTCTAAATGTATGTCATTTGGTTTCATCAGTTACTAATATGGTGAGGCATATTCTTTAACTACTATAATTCTGTGCGTTACTGCAAAGTTCTTTTGTCATTAAGTGAAGAAGTTTTACTGCAAATTTACTTCAATTTTAAACACTTTTTATTCTAGCCGAAAGATTTTTTCTAGTTAAAAAAGTACGAACTCTGTCAACTGGAAAACTTATAAATGATACAAATATAAAAACAAAACAAAACAAAAAACAAACAAACAAAAAAACAAAAAAAAACACGCACAAAAAACAAAAACAAAACAAAAACAACACACCAAGAACTACCAACTGAGAAATTAAGAAAAAGAAACTTACAACTGATAAAAGAGCTAAAATGAAATGAACTAATGATAAATGAAGAAAAATTAAATGAATATGTGATTAATTAGCAAATTAAAACATGCAATTCGATTAAAAACTAAAAAAAAAAAGAAAAGAAAAAGGAATTAGTGATAAATTAACGAAAGAGGATCCTGTTTGTGGGAAGTGAAGGAAAAAAAAATGGGAAAATAAACGATAAGAAGATTACAGGTGAACGAAGAAAGTAACTAACTTAGAAATGAACGAAAAAAAAACCCCCAAAAACAACAAGAAATAAATGGACAAAAATTGATTAAGTGAAGAATCTAGAAAAGATTTATGATCACAAATGAAACCTAAAATTTATGAAGGAACAAAAAGTCACCAACAAGTAACAAATGGACAAAAAAGAAAACTGCAAGTATTAAAAACACAAAATGAAACTACGAGGAATAAATAAAAAAAGGATCCTGTATGTAATAAGTGAAGAAAAAAGAAAGAAAGTGATAAGTGAAAAAAAAAGAAAGTGATAAGTGAAAAAAAAAAAAAGAAAGTGATGAGTGAAGAAAGAAAAAGTGATAAGTGAAAAAAGAAAGTGATAGGTGAAGAAAAAGAAAGTGATAAATGAAGAAAAAAGTGATAAGTGAAAAAATGTGATGAGTAAAAAAGAAAAAGTGATAAGTGAAAAAAAGAAAAAAATGATAAGTGAAAAAAAGAAAAAATGATAAGTGAAAAAAAGAAAAAGTGATAAGTGAAAAAAAGAAAAAGTGATAAGTGAAAAAAAGAAAAAGTGATGAGTGAAAAAAAGAAAAAATGATAAGTGAAAAAAAGAAAGTGATAAGTGATGAAAAAGAAATAAACAAATTTACAATGGTTTATTTTTTCTTTGTTTATTAACCTCCTCCTCCCCATTTGATAAATGAACACACGTACACTCGTTTGAAAGAAAATATATCTTGACACCGTCTTCCTGACAATAATGTGTCACTTCAGCTTATTCCAGGCAGAGACCGATGATCTACCCATCTTGCATTAATCCGCACGGAACGAGGTTCTTAACATGTAATTATGCAAGTGATTGACTTTCGATAAATAGCTTTCTATACAGCTCATTCATTTTACCTTTTACTAGCCTTGAACACTAACTCTTTGCACCTGTTGTGCGTCAGGTGGGAGGAAAAGAAGTAACAATTTCAGACCTTAAGCAATTTCTACAGCAACTTCAATCTACATTTACTTATTTAACGAAAAATGACGGGGTATGGAAAATTGCAGTAATTTTCTAAATTATGTTGGGATGCTTGCTTTGAAAATCAATATTCAGCATCCATTTTTTTTACCTGCAACCTAACTTTAAACCACGCGCCAACGAGAAAAGCACATCTATAGTTTAACCATATGTAAATATTAACTGAAATAATCCACATCGTTTTTTTTCCTTCATTTAGCTTTTCAACGTAATGTTTCTGTATCAGAAACGTCTTTTGTTAGGGTGGAGTTTAGATGAGAAAGACGATAAAAAGAACTAGTCATACGATGGTCACGTGAGGAATGAGCCTAGGGGCCGTGACACGAATTTATCAATGAAACTAGCAACCGTGACAATGAGACTAAGCACGGAGAATCGTAACAGACGGAGTTGAGTTTCGTTTGCCTGAGATACTTTTTATTTTTTGTGTGTTATCATTGAAAATTAAAACCAAAACATAGAAAAAAGCTTCAAATCTGATTTTCGTTTCGTTTCATTTCAGACTCGTGTACTGTCAGCATATTTTATACAATTTCATTTTTATTTTTTAAAACTCAATTCACAATTTGTCTGTCGCAAAAATATAACATCCATTTGCATTAATTTGTTAATATTTCTTAATATACGAAGAAGATGAGACGTTCCTTTAGTTTTCACACTTTATAATAAACTATGCCCCTAATTGATGTCCCTAAAAGATATTAGAAAAACTTCATAACGAAAGAAAATCTTTATCTTGCAATACCTACAAGCCCTTACATGTTCGTATACTGGATGTCCCCAAAAGATATATACCTACCTGGTTTAATAACGGCTATTATTGTTACCTATGTTATGTTTTGCATTTAAACAAAGAAAAGAGTGCTGGATTGCTATGTGATATCAGTTCTTCAATACGGCAATGAATGCTGGACAATATCATCGAAAATGAGGACAAAACTGGAAGCAGCGGAAATTTGGTTCTAGAGAAGGATGCTGCGGATATCGTGGACTGAGCATGCAAGCAACAATGAGGTGTTGGAAAGAATGGCAACAAAAAGGAAATTAATACTGAGCATCAGGAAGAGACAACTGAAGTTCCTGGGACACGCAATGAGGAAGGGGAGCTTGGAGAACCTGATACTGACTGGCCAGATAGAAGGAAAGAGAGACAGAGGAAGGCAGCGGGTAACATATTTGCAGGGCCTGATCAGGTGGATGACGGAACGGGGGTTGCCAGTCAAAAAGACTGCCCATGTCCTTCAGTTTGGGGAACAACCAAAAGTCAAAGAAAACAATGTCTGGACTGAAGGAAGGGTGAGGGACTGTTTTGATGCCCATCTCTGTTGACACAAAACTTTATCATATAGAGAGCTTCCAAAATGTCTTCACGTCTCGACTGCATTCTGCAAACTTGTCCCCTGTGAGAAGTAGTGTTTCGTGGGGTGTCTTCAAAGATCTCTTGTAGTCGTCTCCTTCAATCAGGAATAACAAAGGTTGGCAGGTCAGCTAGTGATATATGAAAAATACATTATTCTAGGACAGTTAAAACAGTCAGTCAGTTAAGTGTCATGCTTTGGGCGATCATGTCTCGAAAGAGACATGACTGACTGAGCAGAAGATTATCCCGCAGTAGGTTGCCATTGCTCTCTGCTGTAGACTGGTTGTCAGCCAAGGCTATAGAATCCAATCTTATTATTTAACCCATAACTGGAGGTAAGAGACTGATTAATACCTTTTCCAAGGGTATTTGTGCGTAAGTGAATGCAATAGATTCAACTATTTTTATACTACTATTTTTAGTATTTATTGCCAAATGAAAATAGAATGGTTCTTTTGTTATTATTACTTTGCAAAATCTTACAAGGCAAGGAAACAAAGATGAACTTGTCCGAATCACCCTAAATGTTCTTCATTCTTTCATTGATGAAACTGCAATATAAGTAATTATTAAATATTTATAAATCCATTTGATGCACATGTTATTGTGCAATATTAACAAAAGAACCATTCTATTTTCATTTACAATCATTTACTTGGCAATAAATACTAAAAAATAGTAGGAAATACATCATTTTTTTTTAAACACTGGGGTGGCCTAATAATTATGGCCGGTTGTGTACATAAAAGAACTAATTACAATATCTTCGTAAAGATCTTACACTGTATCGATATTATAAACAATATCTCCTTCAAAATCTATAAAAAAATCAATATTCTTCGATTCTGGCAAATGTAGTTTGGTGAAGGTCGAAAACTGTTAATCTAAAAAATGATTTTCAAAAAATGTCCTCTATTTTTTACTGGTGGACTAGTCTATTTAAATAACACAAATCTAACTACCAGCCACATTAACTCGGATATAGCGAGCTTATTAAAATTAGTCAGGTGAACATATCAGGTTTATTTCTTCTGTGATAAGCCTGGAGCTTCTAGAAATGAGGGCCATGTCATGTTTCTATCCGCAGGACGTCAAAGCAGCCGACATGCAAACACTAATTTTGTTAAGAGCAGTTATCGTTCTTATCTGGGGGTTAAATAAATATTTTTAGAATAAAGAATAGATGTCAGAATAAACATTACTTAAACACATCTTTCGTAATTCTGCCATAATATTTTTTAAATGCACCAAAATATTGTTAAGTTTTGTAAGGTTTTTTTATTTTTATTGAAAACTTTAAATTCAAATTCAACTTTTTATTCAAATTCAACTTTTTATTCAAATACTTTAAGGTCAATGTCATTTTCTTTTTTAAAAAAATTATTCTAACATTTCTTCTTTATTATGAAGTGTTCTATTAATGTTCAGGTAAGTATCCGATTTTTTATTAAAAAATCAAGAGTGTACACTCACTTTTTTTTTTGCAAGGTCATAACACACTTTTCATAAATAACATTTCATAAAAATTGTTAACATTCACATTTTTCCGGTAAATAGCGGCTTTCTTCTTTCTCGTAAATTTCTTGTCATAGTTATAAAATACTAGCAGTATAGCTCGGCGTTGCTCGGGTGTAATGAAATCTTTAAAACTAATCCATGGTTCTGGAGCTCAAAGTCTTTGGACGTTGGCACGAAATGCTAAAAATTTTCCAGTTAAAGCGAAACCGTAGACTGAAAGAAAAATGAATGGATGTAAGTCAAATTTTGATTTCCTGGTATCGATTTATATATATTATCGATTTTCTGCACTATTGTAAGAACTGCAACCCTGAAACTTTTGAATATCGTTTCTGATGCCTTTGTCTATGAGTGTATCAAATTTGATTAAAATCGGACCACTCCTTCTATAACCCGATGTTTTCGATAATCGATTTTCGATATTTATCGGGGGTATCTCGACACAAAACCTGGCTAAGAACACTCTCAGACGCTCATAGTACAACAGTGTAAATTTTCAAGAAAATAGGTTCAGCCGTTTCGGAGTCTATAGATAACGGATACACACACACAGACACACAGACAAAGTTCCATTTATAAATAAGTTTAGAAATGTAACTATTTAAACCAAAAATATGTAAAGAATTTAGAAGATAGAAATTAATTTTATTATGCCAAACTAATTGAGTATTTTTGTGAATATTCTCATCAACGTTACCGTAATTGATAGCATTTAAAATCTTCACCCCACCAAAAAAATGTATTAAAAATGGTTTTAAATTTATTTTTGTCTGTTTGAAAAGAACGACAAAAGCGCCTCGGTACAAAGTCTTCCCTCTTTTTTTACCCGTCAGCTATGGATTAAATAACTTAAGTAGCTGTCCGAAGCGACGGTATGTATAGTAGACTAATTTTCATCCAGAATTTATAAACTACCAATGTTTGTGTCATACCTAACGCCAGAGTGCTGAAATAGTATTACGTAAATTCGTTGGGTGACTTTTATTCATCATATAGTATTGATTTTTCAACACCGATAAGTCAGAATTTCAAATGAAGATATTAAAGGCAAACAACTCATTTTCAGTTAGAATGTCGGCACAGCATAATCTTGATACTTTATAGCAATATATACGTTCAGGTAATTGTAAAAATCCCAATACATAAATAATCTATCTATCTATCTATCTATCTATCTATCTATCTATCTATCTATCTATCTATCTATCTATCTATCTATCTATCTCTAGTTTGTTCCTATCTATCTATCTATCTATCTATCTATCTATCTATCTATCTCAGTTTGTTCCTTCCTATCTATCTATCTATCTATCTATCTATCTATCTATCTATCTATCTATCTCAGTTTGTTCCATCTATCTATCTATCTATCTATCTATCTATCTATCTATCTATCTATCTATCTATCTCAGTTTGTTCCTTCCTTCCTATCTATCTATCTATCTATCTATCTATCTATCTATCTATCTATCTATCTATCTGTGATAAAGGAAACCATATAAATGTTGTTTCTTAACTAAATAAACTTCCTACCGGAAATAGATTGTTATCTTTTCTCCAAAAGGAGTCCCTTTTGACAAACGTAAAACGTTTTTTTATCCTGGAAATGGTATTTTTCCTTCTGCCTCTCTATTTCGGCATGAATTCCTATCACATTCCTATCGACTTGTGGGTGGGTGGACGAAAATTCTGTTTAAAATAATCATAATCACTCCCGTCTTTTAGGACACTCGAATCCCCAAGCAGATTCACTTTGATACTTGAAGTGGTGGCGAACTGAAGGTGACTCTTGTTACTATTCACATGGATTTTGTCCTGAATTTTGGTTACCTTCCAACAGAGGTTTTAATTCCGCCTCTAAAAATGCCACATTGCTTTTAGAACAACCACACTACGCGCATGCCGGCACCGACACACATTATCGTACATTCCGGTTTGGCCGAGACTATTTCAATTTGAGACACCTGACCCGGTGATATAAGCTAATCAGTTTTTCTTCTTTTGTCTGTGTGTCCATTGTGTGTCACTGTATGTCTTTGTGTGTGTTTGCTTGAACCTAGAAACTTATGCGGATTTGGGTAATGAAAAAAATAATACAAAAATACTGAACCTATAATAAAAAATTGAAAGTTGACTCGGTTATTATGTAAGCGTAGGCGTGTGTAAAAGTTTAAAGCGTTTTTATTTATTTGCTTATTTATCTATTTTTGGTTATTAAAAATCCTGTTTTCTACTATTTAATCAGGTTATCATTTAAAAAAATAACAGCTTCGAACCTTTTCACACACGTAATGAACTTGATATGCGTTGTGGTGCAGTGCATATCGGCTCGGAACAAGAAGTTGGTGAACCGTGTTCGAATTCCAGTTAAATTTCTTGATTCACTTACGCGCAAATACCCTTGGGAAAGGTATTAATCCGTCCCTTCCCTCCAGTTATGGGTTAAATAACATGACAGATTGGGTTCTAGAGCCTTGGCAGGCAACCAGTCTAAAGAAAGTAATGGCAACCTACTGCGAGATAATCTTCTGCCCAGTCAGACGTGTCTCTTTCGAGACATGATCGCCCAAAGCGCATATCACGTATGGTACTTAATTGGCTGAATGTATAGTGGGTTGCTTATCTATTCTTTTCTGTAAGTAGTGGAAAGTCCGTTCTAGTGAAGGGTAATTGTATACTGTTGCAGGTTAACGGAATTAGGCTTTGTTGTAGATAGCCCAGTATAAGTCATAAAATGATTACAAATCAAGAAAAGCAAATTGAGTTGAAAAATAACATTTTATATATACACATATCAATTAAGGTTTTTACAATTAAAGTAATACTTGAAGTATAGGTCCAAGGGAGGTTAAATGTTCATGGCAATAAAATGCTGAAAGAGAAATAATGCTTAGGAATTTGGGAGCGTGTAAGTAAGGAATGTCTTTGATGTATTCGCTCCTTAGGTCAGTAAGTAGTTTTTGAGGCAGGGAAGAAGGAAAGAGGTAAGGGAGGCGAGCGTAGTAGCCGCTTGACTTGGGGTCAAGGGAGATACTAATTACTCTCTTCTCCTGAATTTTGACTAAATTTTGACTAATTTTTTGTTTATTTTAGCTTTTTTGTTATTTTTTCTTTTCTTTTTTGTGGGGAGTGGAGGGGATAATGAATATTAAATTTATAGTAAAAATTAAATATTAGCCTCCAAAAATTGAGGATGAGTTTGAATTTAATATCTCAAAGTTGTATTTTGACTCATTTTTATGTATTGAAACTTTTCCATCTTTTGAATTATAAATATATTAAATTTATATTATAAATAACAATATTCTCGTGGGAAAAATATTGTATCTACCGTTAATCCAAACAAAAAATTAAAATTAATAATTTATTATAAAAATAATAATAATATATTATAAAAAATAATGATAATAAATTATAAAAATACAATGCCACTAATTTAATTCTCCCTAATAACTCCCCCCACCACCAACTGGTGTATTACGTAAAACCAACATGATATATCAATAGAAATGTTCCTTGGGAGTATCACCGACAAAAACAAACAAAAACAAATATAAATTTTGGATGTCCAACAACTACATTAACAGGACGTCTTACATTATACATGAGTGACTATTTGTCCATTTCTAGACATCTACAACAATATAAAAAAATAATGATCGATAACACAGCTATACTCCACCAAGTAAACAACAAAAGCAAACTACACATCCTCGAGGCAATATTCATTAAAAAGCTTAAGCCATTAGAGAAGTAGTAGCGAATACTTGTAGCTAATTAGAGCTTATCACATACAAGTAAACAAAAACAAATTCTAGAATGTTCCGTAAGGATCTAGGAGGCTTCAGGAAGTTCTAAAAGCTTCTAGAAAGTCATAGAAGTTTCCAGAAATTCATAGTAGTTTTGTACTCATATACGCTTTAGAAATCTCATTTTTTTAGGAACGTGATTTACACGGAAAATATATTCTTGTGATCAATAATCTCTGTTGAGATCCAAGAGTTTACATATAGACTGACAATGAGTTTTGCTAATACACAAAAACAGAAGGAAGTGCACACAAAGTATGCGATTACTTACCATATTTATTTAATTTGTACAGTGAGATGATAGTAAGAGATTTAGAATTTTAAGATTTATTATTGGAAAACGAAATTTTAACTTTCTTACAGATTGTATCCTCATTTTTGCGAGACCAGGATCCACATTTAACAGCATAATAGACACGAATGATATTGTTTTGATGACAGATTAAGAAAAAAAATAACTGAAAGAGGTGATAAAAAAAGTAGCCTAGCAATACGTTTATGGCCATATCATGTTGAAACATTGATTTTCGTTTGATTGCCGAAGTTAAGCAACGTTAGCAGTAATCGGATGGGTGACCGCTGGCAGAAGACTCAGATTTGTGGAGGTGTACTGACAAATTGCAAGCTCTACTTGGATTTTCGCGAGTGAGTCGTTGGCAACAAGAAGAAAAGACGAACCATGAACTGTAAGAAGATAGAATGCTTAGTTGACAGAAAAAGACAGCTTAAGTTATGAGATACTAGCAGTATAGCCCGGCGTTGCTCGGGTGTAATGAAAGCTTATATATATATATATATATATATATATATATATATATATATATATATATATTATCGATTTTCTGCAGTATTGTAAGAACTGCAACCCTGAAACTTCTGAATATCGTTTCTGATGCCTTTGTCTACGAGTGTATCACATTTGATTAAAATCGGACCACTCCTTCTATAACCCAATATAATCGATATTTATCGGGGGTACCTCGACACAAAACCTAGCTAAGAACACTCGCAGTCGCTTATAGTATAACTGTAAATTTTCAAGAAAATCGGTTCAGTCATTACAGAGTCTATAGGTAACGGACACACACACACACACACACACACACACACACACACACAGAGAGAGAGAGAGAGAGAGAGAGAGAGAGAGAGAGAGAGAGTTCCATTTATAAATAAGTATAGATAGATGTAAGTGCGTAAATTGAACTTATCGTGGTCAAAAATAGTATAGCAGATGGCCGAAATTGTTATACAAAAACCTGTGTAAGAAGAACAACAGACACCCTTTTTAAAAAAGTATAAAATATGACAGTATTTACATTATTCGAACTGTTGTCCTTATTTTTTGTTACCATTTGTACGACGTTTCAGTCGTTGTACGCTCCGACCTTCAATCACTGGGGTATATGAACTCCATTCCTTTTCTTAGAGCCTCTACTGGTAGTCATGAGTTATCTCCCTGTAAGTTACTTGTTCAATGTTGCTGTAGCCTGGTATTGAACACACTGTACATACTACCTCATCTCAGAAATATAGACAAATATAAAATATCAAAAAAGAAAAAATATCTTTAGACTCAAAAAAGAAAATATGTTGGTCTCTGATATTTTAGACAGTGCATTTTATATATTTATATTTCTTTATCTTCTATTATATAGTGCCTTTTATATGTTTATATCTTTATTTTTTATTATATAGTGCATTTTATATATTTATATTTCTTTATCTTCTATTATATAGTGCCTTTTATATGTTTATATCTTTATTAGTCATTATATAGTGCATTTTATATATTTATATTTATTTATCTTCTATTATATAGTGCCTTTTATATGTTTATATCTTTATTAGTCATTATATAGTGCATTTTATATATTTATATTTATCTTCTATTATATAGTGCCTTTTATATGTTTATATCTTTATTATTTATTATATAGTGCATTTTATATATTTATATTTCTTTATCTTCTATTATATAGTGCCTTTTATATGTTTATATCTTTATTAGTCATTATATAGTGCATTTTATATATTTATATTTATTTATCTTCTATTATATAGTGCCTTTTATATGTTTATATCTTTATTATTCATTATATAGTGCATTTTATATATTTATATTTCTTTATCTTCTATTATATAGTGCCTTTTATATGTTTATATCTTTATTAGTCATTATATAGTGCATTTTATATATTTATATTTATTTATCTTCTATTATATAGTGCCTTTTATATGTTTATATCTTTATTATTTATTATATAGTGCATTTTATATATTTATATTTCTTTATTTTCTATTATATAGTGCCTTTTATATGTTTATATCTTTATTAGTCATTATATAGTGCATTTTATATATTTATATTTCTTTATCTTCTATTATATAGTGCCTTTTATATGTTTATATCTTTATTATTTATTATATAGTGCATTTTATATATTTATATTTCTTTATCTTCTATTATATAGTGCCTTTTATATGTTTATATCTTTATTATTCATTATATAGTGCATTTTATATATTTACATGAATAAAAGTGGCAGGAGAAAAACTGTCTTAGCCGACGCATTTCGTCATCTGACGGACTTTTTCAAGGCAATTTAAATTATTTTATTTTCCACCATGTAACTATCTGGATTCGTAATCGGAGGCCACAATTTAAACAACCTAAGCTACGCAGATGATAGTGCTGATAGCAGACACAGAAAGGAAACCTCTTAGGTAGCAGAAGAAAGTAACAAGAAAGGACTAGAAATAAACTGCACGAAAACCGAATGCATGGTCATCAGTAAAAAGACAACCCAATATGCCAAATACAGGTCGGGGATACCAGAATCAAGCAGGTACAAAAATTTTAATACCTGGGAAGCGTTATAACCGAAGACGGAAAGTGTGACACAGAGATCCGAAGGCGAATTGGCATGTCGAAGGAAGCATTCCAGAAGTTGAGTAAAGTATTAAGAAACAGGACAATTTCGCTAGAAACAAAGAAGAGAGTACTGAATTGCTATGTGATGTCAGTTCTTCAATATGGCAGTGAATGCTGGACAATATCATCAAAGATGAAGGAAAAACTTGAATCAACTGAAATGTGGTTCTACAGAAGGATACTGCGAATATCATGGATAGAGCATGTGAGCAATGATGAGGTTTTGGAAATGATGGAAACAAAAAGGAAATTAATACTGAGCATCAGGAAGAGACAGCTGAAGTTCCTGGGACACGCAATGAGGAAGGAGGGCTTGGAGAATCTGATATTAACAGGTCGGGTAGAGGGAAAAAGAGACAGGGGAAAGCAATGGATAACATATTTGAAGGAACTAATCAGGTGGATGACGGAACGTGGGTTGCATGGTGTAACAGAAGAAGGCGAGCTCAGAGCCACCAGGGATAGGGAAACGTGGTAAGCCATGATCGTCTACGTCCTGAAGGGACAGGGCACGGCTGAAGAAGAACTATAAATAAAAACCAAACTGTCGTTAGTTACTGGAAAACTTTTCAAATTAGAAGACGTTTATATATATTCACTAGGTTAACTGAAATGTTATATTAAATTACGTCAATAAGAATACTCGAAAATTTAAAAATGAAAAACAAGAGCTATCAAGACCAGTATGATAAGATACCATGAGAAACTGAGGTCTTTTCTCTTGAGGAATTATCTGAACCATGGCGGTCACGTACCTATTGTAAAAGTCTCCTCTTACTCGTTTTGCCAATCAGCGTACCTGATTTGTTCTGTAATACCCCCGGTTGTTGCAAATGATCGAATTTATTATCTATCTAAACTTATTTATAAATGGAACTTTGTCTGTGTGTGTGTCCGTTACCTATAGACTCCGAAACGGCTGAACCTATTTTCTTGAAAATTTCCACAGTTGTATTATAAGCGTCTGCGAGTGTTCTTAGCCAGGTTTTGTGTCCAGGTACCCCGATAAATATCGAAAATCGAATATCGAAAAAATCGGGTTATAGAAGGAGTGGTGTGATTTTAATCACATTTGATACACTCATAGACAAAAACATAAGAAATGATATTCAGAAGTTTCAAGGTTGCAGTTCTTAAAATAGTGTAGATATTTGATATCGATACCATCTCAGCCATGATACCATTTACCCAGAGGACATATTTAGCCTTCAAAATTCAGTTTACAACGAAAAACACTTATTTGATATCGATACCAGGAAATCAAAATTTGACTTACATCCATTCATTTTTCTTTCACTCTACGGTTTCGCTTTAACTGGAAACAACTATTGCTTTTTAGTCTTTCGTGCCGACGTCCAAAGAGTCTGAGCTCCAGGACCATGGATTAGTTTTAAAGCTTTCATTACACCCGAGCAATGCCGGGATATACTGCTAGTTTTATATAAATTATTTCGTGTTTATGAAGATCATTTCTCGCTATATATGTTTTATAGTGAAGTGCAGTCTCTCCTTTCTCCAATTCTTAAGTTGATAATTTCAAGAATCCGCGAGAATAAAGAGGGAAAAGAACAGCGTGTAGACTTGACGATACTTTGTAAGCATTTAGGAATAACGTTTTCCTCAATGCAGTTTTTGTGAAAGTCTTTCATCATTTCTGTGGAAATGAGTGGATATTAATAACTGTTTGAACTTTCTGACAAAGTGTGTGTTTTTGCTTTCCACGTCGATAATATGTGTAAATATTCTCCGATGTAATCTGTAGAATAGACAATCACAGGCAATCAGTCATGCCACCCATAAGCATGGACCAAGCAAGTCTCCCTGAAAGCAATACACTGCGCTTCCTCGCTTTTATTCTATCTTCCGACTTCAAGTGGAATAATTACATTGAATCAATAGCTAAATCCACTGCTAGGAAGGTTGGGTCACTATGTCGGGCCAGGAAGTGTTTTCCACCTGAATCCATTTTGCACATATGCAAATCAACCATCTGATTGTGCATGGAATACTGTTGTCATATCTGGTTAGGCGCCCTGTTGATCATTTCAGTGTTCTCGACAAACTCCAAAGGAGAATCTGTAACGTGATAGGTCCCGACCTGGCAGCTCGACTCCAGCCACATTCTCACCGGCGGGATATTGCTTAACTCTGTCTCTTCTACAAATATTTTCGTGGCTTCTGATCTGACAAACTTGGGACACTGGTGCCCCCTCCACAAGAATTTACTTGGGCAACCAGACTGGGAACAAGGTCTCACGCTTTTACAGTTAGATCAACCAAATGCAGGCGACAATTCTATTCCAGCATCTTCTTTCCTTGCGAATCCTGCCTGTGGAACTCCCTTCCATACACTTGCTTTTCTGACGGCGATAATCTCCAGGAATTTAAATGCAAGGTCAATTCCCATCTCTTGTCCACTTGACTCCAGCCATTTTGTACATCACTCCGTGTATCTTGTTCTTTTCCTCTCTCTCTACCTTCGCAACTGTCTTCACTCCTGTGTTCACATCCTTCTCTTGCCCTTTCTCTTTCATCCCCTGTAGCTGGTTCATCTTTGTCTTTACTCTCCTCCTGCCTAATACTTCAACTCTCTTATGTAACCGCTTGCACATCAATGGCGTTAACGCCTTGCTTGGGGCTGAAATAATAATAATAAAAAAAAAAAAGAAATAAAAAGAGACAAAAGGAAACTGTACTTAGTCGGCATAGACCAAGTACAGTTTTCCTCTTGTCTCTTTTTATTCCTCTGTTTTTTTCTACAGATTACATCTGAGAATATTTACACACATATATATATATATATATATCTTTATTATTCATTGTATACCTTTAAGTATGAAATATATATTCATGCCTAGTTATTAAAATTCTATAAACTGTGTGTGTTAAAAGCAAAAGTCATATGAAAAGAATTGTGTAGATAAAATTGCTCTTAAGCAGTCGATGTGATATTATGATTGCAGAGAGACATGAAAGTATGACTAAAACTGTCATATGTAAAGCGATTATTTATTCAAATCTGTAATTCGATGTGTGGCTTTCGAGTTTCCTTTGAACGTGGATTCTTCTTCTTGCGAAGATGTTGGAAACTCTCTTCTTCTTACCTAGTAGGTGGGTGCGTATAACATACCTATCATCCAGTTTGTCCCACGTGTGCATATCCCAAGCGTAGCTGGATCGGCAATTCTGTCCATATGTCGAGAACAGCCAGTGAAATTCGTTGACGCACGGTTATGAATTAGGTGACTAAGAAATCTTTCAGGTCAATCGCTTCATGAACCTGGGGTCTTTGAATACCTACTGTGGTCATCAACCTCTTTCAGAAAAGAGGTTCCTCACAGTCATTAAATTTGGTTCAGACCCTCTGACATTGCTATCGTGAATTACATATGAGTCAACACGACCGGAGGTTCGAGCGTACCCACATTGACCAAGACAGATTATACGTTATCTCTCAGAAAATGGAACTAAGTTCTACTCAGCATAGTTGCAGTAAACTGCGTCTAGAGATTACTAGAAGTATAGCCCGGCGTTGCTCGGGTGTAATGAAAGCTTTAAAACTAATCCATGGTCCTGGAGCTCAGACTCTTTGGACGTTGGCACGAAAGACTAAAAAGCAATAGTTGTTTCCAGTTAAAGCGAAACCGTAGACTGAAAGAAAAATGAATGGATGTAAGTCAAATTTTGAAGTTTGGTGAGAATCGGATAAAAATTGTGGATTTATATAAAGGACATACAGACAGATAAACACACACACACAGACAGACATCTTGCCTTTTATATGTATATATTATCGATTTTCTGCACTATTGTAAGAACTACAACCCTGAAACTTCTGAATATCGTTTCTTATGTCTTTGTCTATGAGTGTATCAACTTTAAAATCGGACCACTCCTTCTATAACCCGATTTTTTCGATTATCGATTTTCGATATTTATCGAGGGTACTTCGACACAAAACCTAGCTAAGAACACTCGCAGACGCTTGTAGTACAACTGTGTAAATTTTCAAGAAAATCGGTTCAGCCGTTTCGGAGTCTATAGGTAACGGACACACACACAGATATACACACACACATACACACAGAGACAAAGTTCCATTTATAAAATAAGTTTAGATATGCAAGTTATGAATTGGTATAAAGAGTTGTGTCTTTAATGTTAAAAGTCTTATTATGATGTTGTTTATATTCTACTTAATATTATTAACTTAGATATATCGTGATAGAGAAAATTATTGTTATTGATAGAAAATAATTTACTTAGTTAACAAAACAAACAAATTTGACTGTCAGTAGTTTATTTGCAACTATTCATTTTGATACTTTTATATTATTATACCTTGTAAAACTAATGTAAAAATAATTTGAAAAGGTTTTAGAACAAATTCGTCAATTTCTTAAAGAAAAATCATAAAAAAAAAATTTTATTTTAAAAATAAAAGATATATTACCAAAAATAATAAGAACCCCCTAAAATTCATTTCACAAATGCTCGTTTCTTTTCAATAACTCTTATCAGCCTATTGTCAACATAGGATGTTAAATTTGCAATTTTTGCGGCTGGCAAGTTGTTTGCAGCAACTTTAACTGCCTCCCAAAGATCGCACTTGCAGTTGAATTGCCTTCCATTAGAATAAATCTCTCTCTTGCGGATGCTTCACATGTTCTCAATGGGATTCAGGTCACAGCTATTTGAAACCAGTCCATAAGATAATCTTCAACAAATCCCTTTTCTTTCAACCAGGATTTAGTACACTTTGATGCATGACTTGGTGTATTGTCTTGCATAAAGATCATAGGTCTACGCTTGGCTAAAGACTGGTTATTAAGCCATTCAAAGAAATATTGCTCTAGAAAATCACAGTAACTTTTGGAATTCATTTTAACCCCGTCTTTCAATTTAAATGAACCCACGTGCTAATTTACTCTCGCCTCGATCAAAAATCTGTGTTGGTGACAAGGCAAACCTCGCTGCCGAGCTTGAGAAGGACCTCCAATCCGTGGTGGATGGGGTAAGAAATGGCTCGTAAAATTCAATTCTTCCAAAACGAAGCTGCTATCAATTAACCACCACAGACAACCGCACCTCCCTCCCATTAGTATGGAACAGGCTTGCCTCCCAGAGAGTAAATCACTACGTCTGCTTGGCCTGACACTCTCAGCGGACCTCAAGTGGAATGACTATGTCGAATCCATTGCTAAATCCGCAGCTATGAAAGTCGGCTCTCTCTGCAGGTTCCCGGAAATTCTTTCCGCCTGAATCTATCCTGCAATTATATAAATCCACCATCCGCCCGTGTATTGAGTACTGCTGCCACATCTGGTCGGGTGCCCCTTCTATTCTCATCGGGGTTCTTGATAAAATACAGCGAAGAATGTAATGTGATTGATACCGACTTGGTTGACCGCCTGCAGTATCTCTCTCACCGGCGTGACGTGGCTTCCCTGTGCCTCTTTTATAAATACTTTCATGGCTTCTGCTCTGACGAACTTAAATCACTGGTGCCCCCTAGATGTGAGTTTGCACGAGATACTATATTGGCAACTAGGTCCCACCCTTTTACAGTGAAACCGATGAAATGTAATCGCAATTTCTACTCCAACAGCTTCTTTCCTCGCACTTCCCCGATGGCTACAACCTCCAGGAGTTTAAATTTTAGGTCAATAGACACCTCCTAACACACTAACTCACACCCACTCTCTCCAACTCTTTCCCTATGTACACCCTACGTCGTCTATCACCCTCCTTCTGACATTTCCTATACCCAATCCCTCTATGTAACCCCCTGCGCTATAGTAGCAGTGGAATGCCTTGTTTGGGGTGACACGATTAAAAAAATATATATCATGACCCCACCGCCGCCTTGTTGGCGTTTAAAAAATTTTCTTGAGTCATGTTGCTGGCAAACCCATCCTCGAGCCTATCCATCGGGCCCATCGAGGGTGATCCTTGATTCGTCTGTAAAAAGCGATTTACTGAAACCAGTTTTCATGCACTTTTTTGCGCACTGCAATCTTCTTTCGTTATGTCTTTTGTTAAAATGGGTATATTTATTTGATTTTTTACATCAGCAAACTTCTTTAATTCTTTACACCATGTTTCCTTTGACACGATAGGAGCTCCAGCGGCCTCAAATATGAACGCACTTGACGCATTTGGGTTTCTTATTAATTCTCTTCGGATATGTGACAGATCTCGCTTTGTTAAATTCCTGAATTCAGCGTGAGACTTTTTTTCCTTGGTTGAATTCCCATTTGACATATTTTTCTGATTGTTCGATGATCCCTTTTCAAATCTTTAGAAATTTGAAGCGAAGACTTTCCTTTGCTAATTTCTTTGATTATATAGTTCTTTTCATTCATTGTTAGTTCTTTTTTACGAGCCATAATACTAAATTCTAGTTCTTGCAAATAATCTCTTGACACTGCAAATTGCTATAATTACTGAAAAAATACTAAATATCAATCTGAAATTGAAAATTGGGACTTAATTGGACTTAATCCTTACTCGCTATACATATTAGTACAAATTATTTCACTGGATAACACATGTCTATGAATTTTACATAAAATATTTGACAATACCTCTTTTGCATATAATCTCTAGATACAGTTTAGAAAGCAAGAATTATCTCTATAGGCGTCGAAGAAACACAAATTTGTTTTAGAAGGCGTCTGAAACGGGGATTAGTTATCTACTTTAGCAGATGAGCATAGTTGGAAACGAGCCATTAAAATCTATAGAAACACTTAATAATATGACCTACAAAGGACTGGAAATTGTGGAAAGCCATGATCACCAACGTCCGAAAGGGACTCGGCAAATAGAAGAAAAATAAACTTGAGTAAATGGATGGAGGAACAAGGTTTAGGAGGGATCACATAAAGACAACAGGTACAAAATAAAATCTCCAAACATCAAATAATTTATTTTAAATGAACTTAAACTAATGCTGTATATTATTACAATAAAGACCGTTTCTTTGGATACATATATATATATATATATATATATATGTTACGGAAATTAACGAAGATTAAAGAAACTTGGTTATAAACAACCGACAATTTGAAATGATTTGTTTGAACATTATTTTTGATCGATAATCATATTTAAGTAGATATTCTGTTTTTTTTTAATAAAACAGTATTATATATTTATATCTACTGGCCTGATTGTTTACGATAAATTTTTATGACGAAAATCCTGCCGAATGACACACATTTTCGTAATAAAAATTTATCGTAAACAATCAGTAGATATAAATATATAATAATGTTTAATAAAAAAAAAACAGAATATCTACTTAAATATGAGTATTGATCAAAAATTATGTTCAAACAAATCATTTCATACATATATGTATATACAATTTCGAATTCTACATATGTTGTACAGCTATTTTAGCAAAAATAATTTCGCTTTTTCAGCAACCATCAAAAAGAAAAACTTTTTTTGCCAATATGGTACAAAAATTCAGATACCGGAAGGATATTCAAAAACATAAAAAAGGAGGGGGGGATTTGAGAAAGAAAAACAAATTTAAATTTATCGTCTAGACATAAATCACACTCCACCCACGTCTATTGAACAGGTGAAGAGGTTCACCCCTTGTTCCTTGTTTAGGATGTGGTTTCCGGCTTTCTCTTTTCCAATCTTTTCACTGTTTTCTTTTTTTTTTAAATTGGTGTAGATAGACTAAACTATCGCCCGGTTCACACTCCACCCATTCTATTGAACAGATGAAGAGGCTCACCCCTTGTTCCTTGTTTAGGATGTGGTTTCCGGCTTTCTCTTTTCCAATCTTTTCTTTCCTACGTAGCCCCCTGCGCTTCAGTGGCGTTACCGCCTTGCTCGGGGTGATATGATTAAAAAAAATAAATAAATACAGAGGGGCAGAGAAAGGGATTCGAGATTTGATTATAGAAGAAAACTTTTAGATTACGTCTGTGTTAAAGTATCAAAAAATCAAAATTTAACCGTGTCTCAGGAATAGAAGTAGTGGAGGGAAAAGAAAATATAATATACATATTTGGCTCTGTAAATAGATAATGCTATTTACATCGAGTCTTCCATCTGGATCATTTTTAATATTGATAAAATTAATATTAATAGGATCTGGTTTTTGGGATTTTGCCTACATATTATTTCTTTTTGGGATTATATATATATATATATATATATATATATATATATATATATCCACGATTCAAACAGCATTGAACTCACATTATTCTAATTTAATTTATTTTATTATATACTTTTTTATTTTCTTACTGTTCTCTTTTTTTTTTGTATATATGTTTTTACTGTTCTTATTTTTCACGTACTTCCTATTAACTTTAAACAGAATGATCAGATACTCAGAGAAACCCAAACGTGAAACAACGAATTTGTTCGCCTGAAGAGAGTCAATTTTAGACTCGAAACACGTGTAGCGCAAACCACGACAAATTAATACTCCATAACTTGTATGAATACCAAACAATCAATATATATTTTAAAGAAAACGTTCACGGCTTCTCACACTTTTTATTTTATATATATATATATATATATATATATATATATATTCCTCCTGTCACACTCGGGGTGGTGGGGAGTAGATTATTTTCTTTATTATGTGTTAATGTAAGATACCCAATAGTAGGCACATCAATATATGATCCCGTCATTTTAGACGACACAGCGATATAAATATTTTAGACGGCACGGGCCCACTAGTGTTTTTTTTTTATTTATTATATAAATAAATCCTGAAAATATTGCGAACATCGGCTGATTAGCATCAGTTTTATTGTGAAAATATTGACCTCATAATCTAAGCCTTTATTTGACTAAATAGGAAAATTCTTTTTTCATATGATTTTAGGACCTAGACGATTTTTATCTTCATTTTTTTTATCGACTTCCGTCACACACAGCAGTCGTGATAATACACTCATTGTAAAATTCACAATCCTTTCATTAGATGCAGATTTTTAAAATCAGTTTACTCCAAGCAAGGCAATAAAGCCACTCATACGTAAGTGTTAGAGAATGTGAAAAAGAAAAAAACTATTAGAGAGAGAGAGAGAGAGAGAGAGAGAGAGAGAGAGAGAGAGAACATTAAAAGACCAAGAATCAAGAAGAAAATAGAAAACGATTAAAAATGGATTAAAATTTTTCAAAATCAGTGTTGACTGAGAAAGAAAAAGTTGATAAAGAAGCGAGAGAAGTGTGATAGAAGAAAATGTTAGCATAGAACTTACGGTTTTGCCATTTCAATTGAAAAATTACGGGATTTTGCCACCAATCCAGTACTGCACGTAAAAGGTACCGTAGGGAAAATTTTATTTGAACAATTACCATGTAACTATTTTCTTCTTCTACGACGTTTTAATTATCTGGAATTTGTAACGGATTTTTTACTGTTTTATCGAAATATACTGGGTGTGTACAATAGTTTCCACCAAAATCACTAATCAGCGAATAGTTTTCAAGAAATACAGTGGGTAAAATAAGTATTTCGTCCACTGCTGATTTTCGGATTTTGACACCTTAGAAAAAAAAAGGAACGTTCTATAATTTCCAGGCTAGAAAAATTACAGGCTTGAAAGTGACAGATGTAAACTTATTTATAAATGGAACTTTGTCTCTCTCTCTCTCTCTCTCTCTCTCTCTCTCTCTCTCTCTCTCTCTCTCTGTGTTACCTATAGACTCCGAAACTGCTGAACGGAGTTTCTTGAAAATTTACACAGTTCTACTATAAGCGTCTGCGAGTGTTCTTAGCTAGGTTTTGTGTCGAGGTACACCCGATAAATATCGAAAATCGATAATCGAAAAATCGAGTTATAGAAGGAGTGATCCGATTTTAATCAAATTTGATACACATTTTTCTCAAATCTTAACCGTTATTTTTATTTTTTATTTTTTTATAATCGTTTCACTCCGAGCAAGGCATTTCAATGCCACTATTGCGTAGGAGGTTACATAGAAGGGAAAGTGGTGAGAAAGGATTGTTAGATATAGGAAATGTCAGAAGGAGGGTGATAGACGGGTAAGGATACGGAGAATGAGGGTTGGGTAGATGGTGAGAGTGTTGGGAGAATAGATGCAAGTTAGTGTGATAGGAGGTGTCTAGACGGGTAAGGATACCGAGAATGAGGGTTGGGTAGATGGTGAGAGTGTTGGGAGAATAGATGCAAGTTAGCGTGATAGGAGGTGTCTAGACGGGTAAGGATACCGAGAATGAGGGTTGGGTAGATGGTGAGAGTGTTGGGAGAATAGATGCAAGTTAGTGTGATAGAGGTGGCTAGACGGGTAGGGGATACCGAGAATGAGGGTTGGGTAGATGGTGAGAGTGTTGGGAGAATAGATGCGTTAGTGTGATAGGAGGTGTTTAGACGGGTAAGGATACCGAGAATGAGGTTGTAGGATGGTGAGAGTGTTGGGAGAATAGATGCAAGTTAGTGTGATAGGAGGTGGCTAGACGGGTAAGGATACCGAGAATGAGGGCGGTAGATGGTGAGAGTGTTGGGAGAATAGATGAAAAGTGAGGGTGATAGGAGGGTGTCTAGACGGGTAAGGATAATTGAGAATGAGGGTTGGGTAGATGGTGAGAGTGTTGGGAGAATGATGCTAGTGTGATAGTGGAGGTGGCTAGACGGGTAGGGATACCGAGAATGAGGGTTGGGTAGATGGTGAGAGTGTTGGGAGAATAGATGTTAGTGTGATAGGAGGTGTCTAGACGGGTAAGGATACGGAGAATGAGGGTTGGGTAGATGGTGAGAGTGTTGGGAGAATAGATGCAAGTTAGTGTGATAGGAGGTGTCTAGACGGGTAAGGATACCGAGAATGAGGGTTGGGTAGATGGTGAGAGTGTTGGGAGGGGAATAGATGCAAGTTAGTGTGATAGGAGGGTGGCTAGACGGGTAGGGATACCGAGAATGAGGGTTGGGTAGATGGTGAGAGGTTGGGAGAATAGATGCAAGTTAGTGTGATAGGAGGTGGCTAGACGGGTAAGGATACCGAGAATGAGGGGTTGGGTAGATGGTGAGAGTGTTGGGAGAATAGGATGGGAGTAAGTGTGATAGGAGGTGGCTAGACGGGTAGGGATACCGAGAATGA
Source organism: Ascarosepion bandense (assembly GCA_037127315.1). Taxonomy (NCBI): domain Eukaryota; kingdom Metazoa; phylum Mollusca; class Cephalopoda; order Sepiida; family Sepiidae; genus Ascarosepion; species Ascarosepion bandense. Next base: position 532,082 of record JBBBDQ010002344.1, read on the forward strand.
GGGTTGGGTAGATGGTAGAGGCGGAGAATAGATGCAAGTTAGTGAGATAGGGAGGTGTCTAGACGGGTAAGGATACCGAGAATGAGGGTTGGGTAGATGGTGAGAGTGTTGGGAGAATAGATGCAAGTTAGTGTGATAGGAGGTGGCTAGACGGGTAGGGATACCGAGAATGAGGGTTGGGTAGATGGTGAGAGTGTTGGGAGAATAGATGCAAGTTAGTGAGATAGGAGGTGTCTAGACGGGTAAGGATACCGAGAATGAGGGTTGGGTAGATGGTGAGAGTGTTGGGAGAATAGATGCAAGTTAGTGTGATAGGAGGTGGCTAGACGGGTAGGGATACCGAGAATGAGGGTTGGGTAGATAAGAGAGTGTTGGGAGAATAGATGCAAGTTAGTGAGATAGGAGGTGTCTAGACGGGTAAGGATACCGAGAATGAGGGTTGGGTAGATGGTGAGAGTGTTGGGAGAATAGATGCAAGTTAGTGTGATAGGAGGTGTCTAGACGGGAAGGGATACGGAGAATGAGGGTTGGGTAGATGGTGAGAGTGTTGGGAGAATAGATGCAATTTAGTGTGATAGGAGGTGTCTAGACGGGTAAGGATACCGAGAATGAGGGTTGGGTAGATGGTGAGAGTGTTGGGAGAATAGATGCAAGTTAGTGTGATAGGAGGTGTCTAGAAGGGTAAGGATACCGAGAATGAGGGTTGGGTAGATGGTGAGAGTGTTGGGAGAATAGATGCAAGTTAGCGTGATAGGAGGTGTCTAGACGGGTAAGGATACCGATAATGAGGGTTGGGTAGATGGTGAGAGTGTTGGGAGAATAGATGCAAGTTAGTGTGATAGGAGGTGGCTAGACGGGTAAGGATACCGAGAATGAGGGTTGGGTAGATGGTGAGAGTGTTGGGAGAATAGATGCAAGTTAGCGTGATAGGAGGTGTCTAGACGGGTAAGGATACCGAGAATGAGGGTTGGGTAGATGGTGAGAGTGTTGGGAGAATAGATGCAAGTTAGTGTGATAGGAGGTGGCTAGACGGGTAGGGATACCGAGAATGAGGGTTGGGTAGATGGTGAGAGTGTTGGGAGAATAGATGCAAGTTAGTGTGATAGGAGGTGTTTAGACGGGTAAGGATACCGAGAATGAGGGTTGGGTAGATGGTGAGAGTGTTGGGAGAATAGATGCAAGTTAGTGTGATAGGAGGTGTCTAGACGGGTAAGGATACCGAGAATGAGGGTTGGGTAGATGGTGAGAGTGTTGGGAGAATAGATGCAAGTTAGTGTGATAGGAGGTGGCTAGACGGGTAGGGATACCGAGAATGAGGGTTGGGTAGATGGTGAGAGTGTTGGGAGAATAGATGCAAGTTAGTGTGATAGGAGGTGGCTAGACGGGTAAGGATACCGAGAATGAGGGTTGGGTAGATGGTGAGAGTGTTGGGAGAATAGATGCAAGTTAGTGTGATAGGAGGTGTTTAGACGGGTAAGGATACCGAGAATGAGGGTTGGGTAGATGGTGAGAGTGTTTGGAGAATAGCTGCAAGTTAGTGTGATAGGAGGTGTCTATTGACCTTACATTTCTTGTTTATTTTTTTATTTCCTTTTTTATTTTTATTCTTATTTTGATTCTCATTTCGAAATATGTACCGTTGCTGAGGAGATATGTAATCCCTCTAAGTGATTTTATGTTGAAACATATGTATATATACATATGTATATATAGTTGCTGTAAGGTGTTTCTGTGTGCGTCTGTGTGAATGATCTCTCTTACACACACACACACACACACACACTTATATATATATATATATATATATATCAGGCAGATAAACAGACACACACACAAACATCTTGCCTTTTATATATATAATCGATTTTCTGCACTATTGTAAGAACTGCAACCTTGAAACTTCTGAATATCGTTTCTTATTTCTTTGTCTATGAGTGTATGAAATTTGATTTAAATCGGACCACTCCTTCTATAACCCGTTTTTTTTTATATTATCGATTTTCGATATTTATCTAGGGTACCTCGACACAAAACCTAGCTAAGAACACTCGCAGACGCTTATAGTACAACTGTGTAAATTTTCAAGAAAATAGGTTCAGCCATTTTGGAGTCTATAGTAACCGACACACACGCACGTAGACACACACACAGAGACAAAGTACCCTTTATAAATAAGTTTGGATATACATATACATACATTATATATATATATATATATATATATATATATATATATATTGTTTATGTTATACGAGAAGCGTGCTCACTATGAGAGATATAGAGTTTGGTCATACAAATCAACCCTGCATAGTAACGACTCTGCAAAATCTTCAGACGAAGCTGAAAATTAGCTTAAAGCACAAAACTGATAGTCAATTTTATCTTTTTGTGTAACAAAATGTGTCTGCATTTCCCAAACTGCAATTGAATTAAAAGGAAACGAGCAGCTTTTGATAAAGATAACCTGTCATTCTTGAAGTCGTTTTAGTAACGGAAAGCGTTTATGAGGAAATATGTCAACCATCTTAAAGAAATCAAAAGGGAATGGTTGGCTTCCCGACTACGCCGAGTCTGGTTCCATCAATGGAAGATAACTGAGGTACAAACACTAAATTCACATGAACGTCACGCCAACAGTTTTTTTTAAAATGTTTATTTTCATGTCTTTATCTTTGTTTTTAATACAGTCACGCAATTATTATAGATTTTTCTTTTTATTTCTTGTCACCAGATCCCTACAAGAACTACTACTACTGCCTTTACTACTACTGCTACTAATTATACACTAACTTTTTTCGTGGGAATTCTAAGGGGGTTAGCAACTAAAATTATCTATTATCTCTTAGTTCGGCTCATCTTTCAATCATTTTCGGTATCGTCACGTTCATTCCTTATCCATTCAAATTATCCATTATCCTATGAGAATGTACTTATCTCAACTTTTGCCAGTATCTTCTCATTCTCTCCCTTATCCCCTCCAACAAAATTATTTATTATCTCATGCCTTTTCTCTTCTCTCACGTTTTACCTTCCTACATCTTCTTACTCTTTCAATACTGCTAAAATTATCTCACGCTTTTGCTTTTTCACTGTTTATCTGTATCTTCTCATTCTCTCCCTTATCCCCCAACAAAATTATTTATTATCTCATGCCTTTTCTCTTCTTTCACGTTTTACCTTCCTTCATCTTCTTACTCTTTCAATACAATTAAAATTATCAATTATCTCACACTTTTGCTCTTTTTCACTGTATCTTCTCATCCTAACCCTTATCCCCTCCAATACAAAAAATATTCATTATCTCATGCCTTTGATCTTCTCTCAAAATTTTTGTATATTCTCATTCTCTACCAGATCCTTTCAAATCTTTTTTTTTGCTCCTCATGTTTTTTTAAAAAATATTATCCAAACAGGCGAGAACGGAATGCTCAAATATTTAATCATTCATCCTCTCATTTCTCTTTCTTTTGCTCTTACTAAAAAAAAAAATAGATAAATTTTTTACAAATTTTTGCGACATTTCATTCTTTTTGCTTGCCTTTTTCCGCTCGTTTTTGCTGTCATTTTTTTTATGTAAGTTCACAATCAGAACTCTTTCTGATTGTGAACTTACATAAAAATCAGTTTGGAAGGACCGGGAAACATATACTACACTCTGATCTTCGATAGAAAAACGCAACGGTCGTATATATGAACAAACAGGATAAATATTTACTGGGTGCACGTATGTTATTGCCACCGAAAGTGGGGTTATCATACCGAGTTCGAATCCAAGGTGTTGCGTTCGCTGTTACAAAAATACATTTGGGAAAAATATGAATCCGTCTGTTCTCCCTCCAGCTATGGGTTAAATAACACAACAGACTGGATTCTCTATTCTTGGTTCGTAACTAGTGTAGCGGAAAAACAATCCTAGATTCAAAACTGTTTGATCGTGAAGATAACAACTTCCCCCCACCACCAAAAAAACAAAACAAAACAAAAACAAAAAAAAACAAACACAAAAATCCTAACGCTGAGTGTATGACACCGTGTCTCTTTGTTGTGCCGGTCAGTCTACAGAAACTATATACCCTAACGCTAAGTTATGCGTACATATTTACTCAGTTTGACTTCACCTTACACAATATCAAATGAGTGAAATAAAGATTGTATTGCGCCAATCCTTCCTGTTAGAAGAACCTGATTACTTTAAATTTCAAAATCCTGATTTGATTTGGTTTTTTATTATTTATCTCGGCTCAAAGACTGGCTGGCACCAGTAAGCAATATGAACATAATCCTCTCTGTCTTACTTATCTTTACCAGACCTTCTCAATCCCCCCCTTTTTTTTTCTCTTAACGACCAAATCAATGTTCATTCACCGTCAGCCTGCATTCTTTCCCAACACTAAAATGAAGACAAGTGGGAAATGGTTGGTTCTGCATATTGAAAATGTCTAGTCCTTTTGAAAAGTTACTATTTTCGTTAAAATCATTTGTGCATTAGCAATAAGGTCTCACCGTTTTATTGTTAAACAAGCTAGATGCAACCGTTTGAGCTGTTCTAATAATTTTCTTTTCTTGTACTTATCGATTGTGGGTCCTTCTTCCCATTTCTTGGTTCCTTACCACCTGCAATCTTCAAAAAATATAAATGCAACATTAGTCGCCATTTTCTGTCCTCCTGCGTCTTGGTGGCATTATTGCCTTTCTTGGTGTAAAATGAAAAATTCTATCGTTTTTTAATTGTGGTTTTTCGATGGTTTGCATGGATCAACTGCTAAGAAAACCCGAAATAAAAATTGCATTAGAAGGAATATTATAAATAGCAGACACAGAAAATAGTTAACATAGAAAGAGAGAAGAAAGGACTAATTATCAATTTTAAAAAGACAGTGTATAGTTGTCAGCAAGAGGAAAAGCTCCATATGCGAATTACGAATTTCAGAATTTGACACTCGTAAGACATTAATGGCAAGGGGGACAGAGAGGAAAAAGCGAGTAACCTACCTAATGGGAGCGCGTATATGGTCGTCAGAACAGGCACACATAATGAGGAAAGACGGATTGAAGAAGTTGATGCTCACAAGACATATTAACGGGAAGAGAGACATAGGGAAGCAGCTAGTAACCTGGACTAAAGGGTGTGTGCATATGGATGGAAGAGGTAAACATAATAAGAAAAAAGGATTGGAGAATTTGACACACACAAGACATATTAAGAGCAAGAAGGACATAGCAAAACGCAGAGTAATCCGTCATGGAGGGTTCGTGTATATGGATGGAAGGACAGGCAAATACAGTATAACTCGGATATAAGAGATCCGGATATAAGATAAACTCGGATATAAGATAGATTTTCTCTGGTCCCAAATTTAGAGCCTGTGGTAATGTATATAAAATAAACCAAAACCGGGTATAAGATAAACCCGGATATAAGATAACGTTTGTCCGGGGGGGGCGATAACTGTCTTATATCAGGGTTACACTGTATAAAGAAAAAAGGTAGATTGGAGAATTTGAAATTCACAGAACATATTAACGGTGAGAGTGACATAAGAAAACAGGGAGTGACCTGGCCTAGTGTGTGTGTGTGTGTGCGCGCGTCTAAATGGAAGAACAGGTACAAATAATGAGAAAAGGAGGATTTGAGAATTTGACACTCACAAGACATATTACCGGCTAGTGGAACATAGGGAAGCAGCGAGTAACTTGGACTAATGGTTGTGTTGTTATGGCTGGAAAAAGAGGCACAGATGATTAGAAAACAGGGATTGGAGAAGCGGACATTGGCAGGATGCATAACGACAAGATGGTCAGAAAGAAGCAGTGAATAATTTGGACTAATCGGTCTGTGTATATGGTTGGAAGGAAAGGCAAGCATAATGAGAAAATTCTACCTGAGCGCTCTTCAATGAATCAGTCAATTAAGTGCCATACGTGATACACGCTTGGGCGATCATGTCTCGAAAGAGACATGACTGACTAGGCAGAAGATTATCCCGCAGTAGGTTGCCATTGCTTTCTGCGGTAGACTGGTTGCCGACCAAGGCTATAGAACCCAATCTGTCCTGCTATTTGACTTATAGCGAGAGGAGGAAGATATGTATTATATTATGTTGTAGTAATTAGTGGGGGGTCAGTTTACTACTTTATAACAATATAAAACTGATCACCCACTTTATGACCACTAGAAGCCTTAATCCTAATTCCAACTATTATATTCAGTCAGTCAGTCAGTCAAGTGCCATACATGATACACGCTTGGACGATCATGTCTCGAAAGAAACATGACTGACTAGGCAGAAGATTATCCCGCAGTAGGTTGCCATTGCTTTCTGCGGTAGACTGGTTGCCAACCAAGGCTATAGAACCCAATCTGTCCTGTTATTTGACCCATAACTGGAAGGAAGAGACGGATTAATACCTTTCCCAAAGGTATTTGCGCGTAAGTGAATGCAATGAATTCGTCTGGAATTCGAACTCGGCCCCCCGATTTCTCGTTCCATCATCAACTCTAAACTTAGCGAACCACTTCCGTCCAGTTCTGTCTGCTAAAACACCTTCGTTGTACGCAGCACAGACATTTTTTGTTGCTTGCAAGGTATTTTGCCTTTACAGTCACAAAAAAAAACATCAAGTTTCTAAAATACACTTTATAATCTTTCATTTTCGTAGGATGCAAACTTAACACAAAATAATTTAATGTTTTTTTCTCAAGGAATAGTTTGAAGTGTGCTCGAATCGAAAATGTTAAGATATAGATTTATCGCTGATACTCATGACCGTATCTGACTACCGGGCACACCGGGTACGGTTCCGGGCTGATCCGTGCAATCATAGTGAAAATCCGGGCAAGGAAAAATGTCTTCGTCAGAAATCAAACTAAACAATTCAAAGAAAGAAAGAAAGAAAGAAAGAAAGAAAGAAAAAACCGAAGAAAACATCCGAATGAACGCAGTAAAAATCTGTTTGTTTATTTATTAATTCTGGGAGAAAAGACTGGTTATACTTAGAAAGTCCGAACCCGATTTCCTGCTTTAGTTCACGTTCTGTGCCTAATTTTCATTGGAGTAGCCGAAAAAATCTGCAAAAATCATAGTTTCTGGAAACTGATGACACTGATGACGTCATCACATTGTCAAGTAATAAATCCGGGCAATTTTCTCTGTGCCCGGTGTTTTTTTTTTTAGCATCAGCTACGGCCCTGCTGATAGTAACCCAGCTTTAGCTGATCTTTTTTTTTTTTTTTTTTTTTTTTTTTTATAAGCGTTTCACCCCGAGCAAGGCATGTCACTGCCACTACTGTGCAGGGGGCTACATAGAGTGGAGAAAGGATGATTAAATATAGGAAATGTCAGAGGGTGGGTGATAGGCGGGTAAGGATACTGAGAATGAGGGTTGGGTAGATGAGAGTGTTCTGAGAATAGTTGGGAGTTAGTGTGATATGAGGTGTCTATTGACCCTACATTTAAACACCTGGAAATTGTAACTGTCGGGAAAGCAGACTTGTGGAAGGGAGTTCCACAAGCGGGAAGCGCGAGAAAAGAAGCTATTGTAGTAGAATTTACGGTTACATCTTATTTGTTTAACTGTAAAAGGGTGGGACCTAGTTGCTAATCTAGTATTTCGTGTAAATTCGTGCTTAGGCGGCACCAGTGATCTAAGCTCATCGGAGCAGAAGCCATGAAAGTACTTGTAGAAGAGGCACAGGGAAGCCACATCACGCCGGTGAGAGAGCGGCTGCAGCCGGTCTGCCAAGTCAGTATCAACCACGTTACAGATCCTCCTTTGTATTTTGTCAAGAAGCCCAAGGAGAGCAGCAGGGGCACCCGACCAGATATGGCAGCAATATTCAATACACGGGCGGATGGTAGATTTGTATATGTCCAGAATAGATTCAGGTGGGAAAAACTTAATATCGTTAATATGATTAAAGCACTTAGGAATTAAGTTTAGGAAAATTCTTCCGATATTCGTTGGAAAATTACGATTAAAATTACGATTAAAAAGTGGATTAGATAATGTTACGATTATGATGTTTCTGCCTATCAACTTCTTTGTATTTTCTAAATCCTCTAAATTTACATTATGGCTGCTTTCTTCTAACGATTTTATATATTTAATTTTTTTTATTATCAAATATTTCCTTATTGCTGGAGTTGGCAGATAATATAACTTGGACTAATTTATGTAAATTATCTAGAATTCTAAGATGGTGGTTTGATTTATTGCTGGTCTGCCTAGAGTTATAGTTTCTTTGGTGTATGGATTTTACCGACGATTATTTAAGTCCAAGGTCACATCGAGAAAGTTGATCCCTTTAAAATTAGTGGTAATATGTAAATCATGATCACTTTAAAAATCTTATAAAATCCTTTCTCACTCGGTTTTTATTTTGAAAACTTGTTTTTAAAATCGAAAACAAATCTTAGTTGCTACAATAACACAATTTCAACTAATTCCCATGACCTTGTTGAACCATACGCTGCTATAGCAGTACTAAAGTTAAGGTCACTTCTTTTGATCCACAGGAAACCATTATGGTTTTTCGACTGTTTTATGCTATTTATATCGCGAACGCTAATCGGTCAGTAAGATTTTGCTAAATTTATAGCAGCTGCTAGCAGGTGATGGACGAGTAATTAGTCACAAATATCAAATTGGATGAAATTACCAATAAAATGTAAACGGAAATTCTACTCTATCATCTTCTTTTCTCGCACTTCCCGCCTGTGGAATTCCCTTCCGTTTACTTGCTTCCCCGACAGTTGCAATCTCCAAGAATTTAAATGTAAAGTCAATAGTCATCTCCTATCTCACTAACCTGCATCCTCTCTCTCATGCTCCTTTCTCCGTCCACTCCACTCTCATCAGTATTCTCATTCTTCTCTTACCCATTTCCTGACACCCCTATAACCTGTCACTCTTTCTCATAACTTTCCTCCTATGTAACCCCTTGCACCACAGTGGCAGTAAAATGCCTGGCTTGGGGCGATATGATTATTAAAAAAATGTACATACATTTTTCTTTTTTATTTTGGTAAACCATTTTCTGGCTTCGGCAGTTTTATACCACTGGTTTATTCCTAGAGAAACTTTACATGCACTTTGCTGATTTTACTGATATCATTTTTTGTTGGGTTGAGTAATCAGTATTGAGGGTTATTTAGAAAATTATGTAATATATATATTAGTCATAATTCTACGTAACCGAGTGTTTGATTTGGGCTGTGATTCTCTCCTTTGTAAAGCACTTTACAGCACACCGGTTAAGACGGTGGCTTTTCCTTCAAATTGTTATGCAGGTTCGAAACCCGCAGAAGGGCACGTTTTATTATTTTAAATAAATCCATTATTCAATATCAAATATTCGGAAGCTGTATGTGATATCTCGAAGTCATAAGTTCACGCGTCCTAGAGTTTGAAAATACTGAGCTTGTTTAATGATCACGCCAGATTAATACGCGCTTTCCCAGAAACTGTAAATAATGCCTACACATTTGCAGTATAAACCGTAAGTTGGATCTGCGGAAGTTGAAGAATTACAAATTCAACCGACATTAGCGTGCCTAGCGGAGGGGTATATTCGAAAATGAGGGACCACCCATCAAGATATATATATATATATATATATATATATATATATATATATATAATTTATAAAAGATTTTAGATTATTACAATGGGTAATACACATTTCACCGCGTCATGATGTTATTATCGCGGCTCGTGAGACCCAAATAGTACAGTTGTAATACTTGGGTCTGACGAGCCGAGATAATAACATCAGGACGCAGTGAAATATGTATTACCCATTGTAATAATCTAAAATCTTTTATAAATTATATTACTAATGAATTTAACATTGAATTCTGTTGAGTTCGTCTCTATCGGAATTTACCTGGATTGTATACCAAGTGTACTATGTTATATATATATATATCTATATATATATATATATATATATACGACCGGCCATAATTATTAGGCCACCCCAGTTTTAAAAAAATAGGTGTATTTCATACTAATTTTAGTATTTATTGTTTAAGTGGATAATTCTAAATGAAAATAGAATGGTTCTTTTGTTAATGCTGCACAATAACATGTGCATCAAATGAACTGTTCTGGTGTCCAGTTTTTGTGCTCTCTTCCCCATGCTAGTCTCTTCTTCTTATTGGCTGGCTGAAGCAAAGGCTTACTGGCTGCCTTGTAAAATCTTGCAAAGTAATAATAACTATTTTCATTTAGAATTATCCACTTGGCAATAAATACTAAAATAGTATGAAATACATAATTTCTTTTTAAAAACAGAGGTGCCTAATAATTATGGCCGGTAGTATATATATATATATATATATATATATATATATATATATACACGATACCTTGCCCATCAGAAAAGCAAACGGATCTCGACATGTGAAGTCACAAGTTTATTCGCCTGAAGAGAGTCAGCTTTAGCCTCGAAAATTTTAAAGTAATGAAGTATTAATTATTCATGATGTGCGCTACACGTGTTTCGAGCCTAATATTGACTCTCTTCAGGCGAACAAATTTGTGGTTTTATGTTTGGGTTTCTTCGAATATGGCCCAGAGGCAGAACCGCCGACTGACACCACTTCGGTTGGGTTTCAATCCTGGATTAAAAGCAATCGGAGTTTAACCGTACTGATAAACTGTGATACAGCGAAACAGATCTGTCTCCGGATGACTATATATATATATATATATATATATATATATATATATATATATATATATATATATATATATATAATATATATATATATATATATATATATATATATATATATATACAGATAATATATATACATACATACATACATATATATATATATATATATATATATATATATATACAGATAATATATATATATATATCTGTGTGTGTGTGTGTGTGTGTGTGTGTGTGTGTTCTCACTTTAAGATGCTTATAGAAACATTTCTAGAGATAGATTATTGGTGATGTCTATTGCAGGAAACCGAGAAGACAAGACTGAAGGCAAGAGATATGCCGTATATAAAACATGGCATTACAACAAACACTTACATAAAATGGATGCCACTCGGTGTACAGAAAAACATATTAACAGACTTTCATTTAAAAAATGTATTTGGCAAAAAAGAAAAAGAAGAGCAAAAAGAAACAGGAAAGAGATGGCAAACAAAGCCCCTCCCGCCCCCGAAAAAAAAAAGAAAATGAACTAAACAAAAACATCGCTGATGTAAGTGATTTTGCTTTGTAGGCGAGATTCGCATGCGTTGTCATCTTTTGGTTTTACATTAACAGATTTGCGAAGGCGTCCTTCTCACCAAAAGGAAATATATAAACGCAATGAACTCATCAGGGTTTATTTACATTTACAGGCGGAAATTCACTCCATTTTGTTACATTCAGCAGCCGACACGATACTCCGTTTTTTATTCATAGCTTGTTGTTACCGTCAATGAATTATCGTCATTTTAAAAACGAACACAGACTCAGCATAAATATAATTTTCCTTTTTGATCGATAAATTTGCTTTGTGATTGAGATTGTTGCTTATTTCACGTTGGTTAGTATGTGAGTTCAGGTAAAAAAAAGGAGAATTTCGATTGTTGATTTTTACTACTAAGCATACTGACGCAACCCTATCTTCTTATTTACTGCACTTAAAACTAAGATTTAAGTTTAGGAAATATCAAAAAATAATGGTTTACACAGGCACATGCATACACACACGTGCACACACACACACATGCACACACACACATGCACACATACACACAAATGGTCGTAATTCCATATCAAATTACACCTGTCTTATTACGGGTAAGTGTTTAAGACAGCTCTGTTCAATCGGGGCATTAGGGCGCGCACTAATGTGCCTTGCAATGTAACCAGAGGCGCCCTAATTTAACAGAAGAATAATTTATGAATTATGTATACATGAAAAAAAAATCTTTATTTCATATTTTTAAATTTCATGACTAATTTTTCTTATTCAAATTAAAAGTACACTCTAGGGTTTTAATTATTCTGCGAGGCTCTGAAATAAATAAAAAAAAACTAGGTTGCGAAACTGAGAACCTATCTGTAAGTTTGTGATTTGTATGTATTTCCCATCAAGGTCAAGTGTCGGTACATTTCTCTCATTTTTTTTTCTTAAAGAAAAATATATATAATCCCTAAAACGAGTATAAAGGAACAAGTTTCGGAAGCCATTTTTTAATGATTTTGATTCTCCTTGAGTCCTCCACTGGTAAGACCTTGTGCCAAATACAGCTGAATTAAATATTTCCAAGAAAAGTGTATCAGTATTTGAAATTTTGAAATCAGTAGTTGCTATTTCAAACCAGACAGTCAGTGTAATTCACTCGCTGTTGATAGTCGAAAGAAAGCTTAGAATAATTACAAACTTGGAACTGGGGATACCCGCTTTAGTTACTTAATTAAGAGTTCAAAGGTCAAAATTGAATCGAAACATATCTGCCGTATAGAATTTCAGTGCAAAAGTTGGGGGTCCTGAATTTACAGTAAATAACTGCAAATATTCATATTAAATCTTTCTTCAAGTAAAATTGTACGAGGATGTGGTTTCTGGCTTTTCTGTTTCGCAATCTTTTCACTCTTTTTTTTTTTTTAATTGGAGTAGATAGACTAAACTATCGCCCGGTTCACACTCCACTCACGTCTATTGAACAGGTGAAGAGGCTCATCCCTTGTTTCCTGTTTAGGATGTGGTTTCCGGTCTTTCTCTTTCCCAATCTTTTCACTCATTTTTTTTTTCAATTGGAGTAGATAGACTAAACTATCGCCCGGTTCACACTCCACCCTCGTCTATTGAACAGGTAAAGAGGCTCATCCCTTGTTTCCTATTTAGGATGTGGTTTCCGGTTTTTCTCTTTTCCAATCTTAAGTATCCCCCTGCGCATCAGTGGCGTTTTCGCCTTGCTTCGGATGATATGATTAAAAAAAAACAAAAAAAAAAAACAAACAAAAAAAACGTAACCATTAAACAGTAACAGTTCTATAGTAAGACAATTTCAAACGCATCTACATTATATCTAAACTTATTTATAAATGGAACTTTGTCTGTCTGTGTGTGTGTATCTGTGTGTGTGTGTATCCGTTACCTATAGACTCTGAAACGGCTGAACCGATTTTCTTGAAAATTTACACAGTTGTATTATAAGCGTCTGCGAGTGTTCTTAGCTAGGTTTTATGTCGAGGTACACCCGATAAATATCGAAAATCGATAATCGAAAAAAATCGGGTTACAGAAGAAGTGGTTCGATTTTAATCAAATTTGATACACTCATAGACAGAGACATAAGAAACGATATTCAGAAGTTTCAAGGTTGCAGTTCTTACAATAGTGCAGAAAATTTGATATCGATACCAGGAAATCAAAATTTGACTTACATCCATTCATTTTTCTTTCAGTCTACGGTTTTGCTTTAACTGGAAACAACTATTGCTTTTTAGTCTTTCGTGCCAACGTCCAAAGTGTATGAGCTCCAGGACCATGGATTAGTTTTAAATCTTTCATTACACCCGAGCAACGCCGGGCTATACTGATAGTATATATATATATATATATATATAAATGTGTGTGTGTGTGTTGAGAGAGAGAGAGAGAGTGAGAGAGAGAGAGAGAGAGAGAGAGAGAGAGAGAGAGAATGAATGAATGTCCGGATCACTACTTGTGTTTTATACTACGCGATTTTCAGGCAACCAAAGTGTTCTGGTTGCATGAATTGCGGTATCATGAAACACGAGTAGCGATCCGAACTATGTCTGTTTTTGAGTCGAGACTCCGGGAAGTGTATTTGCTCTGTCTCTGTCATTTAGACATTGAGCACTCTTTATCACTGTTTAGATATTCGTCTGTCTTTTTGTCTTTTCTTCTTTTATTTTGTTTCATTTGCCCTTTGTTTATTTGGTTTTGTTTTAATGGTTATTGTTGTTTCATTTTATTAAGTTTTTCTTTGGTATCTGACAGGCATTGTGTTGGCTTTACCAATACTTAGGTTTTGTGATTTAGGTACCTCCACTCATTTTCGATACGTAAATTTTAAAGTAAATTTTTTAAAATAAGAAGTTTTCTTGAAGCTTTTATTTTCGTTTCAATTGAAAACTTGTATTTCAAACACAAATTGCATTTATTGGAATCTAGAAATTTTCAATTTTTCCACCATTTTTGAGTGATCGACATATTTGTAAACAAAAATAATTCTCGGCTTCAAAAATCTTGCACAAATAAAATATACATGTGACACGTTATTTTTGGAATATTAGCAAATTTAAAGTTAAATTAATCTGATTTTTCACAAGTACTACTTATTCCTAGTATGAAATTTAGAATAAAACTATTTCTTAATCAAGAAACGTTGATCTCTGACCTTTTCTGTAAATGACTGACGTGTGATGGACAGTTTTGAGATAAGCTAAATGTATGGTAACCAGAATTGACATAATTGTACAAATTCTTTTCCTGTAAGGGAAGGAAACTGGAAATACATGACGTTTTAGTGTACACAAAGAAATTACCATATAAAAAAAAACAAAAACAAGTTCAAATACACAAAACATTATATAATAAATACTATAACTCGACGATTTGTATTAAACTCTTCAATTTTCGATTAATAAATATAATCTTCATTTAATAACTTCGTCAGAATAGAAATCGTCGGCAAAATAAAAAGTTGCTAAGAAAAAATTTTAACAACGACTGATGTTAGATTTTTTTAAAACTCAGTCGTTGTTTAAAGTTTTTCTTAAAAGATGTTATTTTAGGCGCCTTTCAACCTACATTTCGTCAGAATAGGAATCGTTCGCAAAATTAAAACGGAGAAGTTGCTAACTAAGGTATAATTACGTATTTGAATGGCACAAAATTTGCACCTCTAACTAGTTTATCATTTCTTCTATTCGACAGTGCACTTCCTTAGAGTGCCTTTTTTTTAATCAGGAAAATTTGTAAAGAGAGAAATCTTGGATTCGTCATGAGCTTTCGCCTGAGAACCAAACCCAAAGTTTCATCATCTGCATCCATAATTTAATCAGGAATACCAAACTTTCACTTTTGGCATCGAATTCTTACAGGTGATGAAAAATGAAATTTGCATGTCAATAGAAAACGGTTATGGTTATGGTTATCACAAAATAAACAAACGGGTTACTGACTTGTTTACTTATAGCGGGTATCTTATCTTATTTATTCTTTTTCTAGTTGTAGTAGGATTCTGTTATAGTGAAGGGTAATTGTATACCGTTGCAGGTTAACAGAATTTGGCCTTGTGGGAAGATAGCCCACTATAATTCATAAAATGATTATAAAATCAAGAAAGGCAATTTGAGTATAAAATAACACACACACATATATATTTCAATTAATGTTTTACAATTAAAGCAATACTTGAAATAAAGGTCCAACGGAGGTTAGAATGTTCATGGAAAATATAATGCTGAAAAAGATAAAAGGCTTAGGAGTCTGATGAATGTTCATTTTGAAGTTGCCACTTGTTTGCAATTTGTTGTGAAGTGGTGGCGAAAACTTCGCCGCCAAGTGTAGTGACCGGTTTGTGCCGGAAGTAAAACACGAAACAAGGTCAGTCAGTCAGTAAGTTGGTTTGTGTGGAATGTCTTTGAAGAGGTCACTCCTGAGGTCAGTAAATACTTTTGAGACAGGGAGAAGAGGTCAGCATAGTAGCCGCTCAACTTAAGTCAAGGGGAGGCACTGGTAACTCTATCCTATCGGTCCTTCTGTCTGATGACATTTTTTGTCTACGTTTTTTATATCTGCCGTTTGGATCAAAAGCTCGTTTTGAATTTCACGGTTGTATTTGATTCCGGGCTTCCCATTGGCTGGTAAATAAAATTCGCGTAGGCTCGCGAAATGGAAATTTGATATTTGATTAATTTTTATTTTTCAACCGGAACATCTGCGCGAACTCGGATGCGCACGACGAGTTTTGTTCATTTGCCTTTTTGTTGTGAGAGAGGAAACTTCCGGTCAGCTCGCTTTTTTCTCGGTCGGTATCACCACATACTTACGAGTATCTAAAAATTATTATATTAATAAGAACATTGTATTTGTTAAATTACTGATACATTGGCATGAATAACTTTCTGTATTTATATTAAAGCGTAATATTTTTCTTTTTATGAAAGCTAAAATTATTTTTTAAATGTTATTTCCCATCCACCTTTACTAAGTAAACTAACCTGTTTGAAGTCTAATAATTCATGTGTCCTTGGCATAAACAATCGATAAACTGCTCGTGGGTTTCTGCTCACGCAGTAATAATAATTAACTCATATTAATAAATATTAATTTTCATCTTTTTCCTTTCTCCAGGAAAGCGATAGAAAGTTAAAAATCATTTTCTATTTATTCTTGTATTTTTCATTGTTTACTATTGTTGTGGATCTTCGTCGCCAATTTGTTGTGAAGTGGTGGCGAAAACTTCGCCGCCAAGTGTAGTGACCGGTTTGTGCCGGAAGTAAAACACGAAACAAGAAGATAGGTTCGAAACAGTGTATTACTATTGGTGTGGATCTTCGTCGCTAATTTGTTGTGGTAAAGCTTAACGCAAATCTTCGTCGACAATTTGGTGTGGAGTTGTGGCGAAACTTCGTCGCAAAGTTGTAGTGATCGGTTTGTAAGATACGGAACACAGGAGATAGGTTCAAAACAGTGTATTAGTATAACAAGAACATATGTACGAGGTAAGTGTTAGTAATCAGCAAATAGAAATAAGTAAGTCCAAATGGTACAATTACGCTGCTTATTGCCGGACTAGTAGCTGGCTTTAACAGCGTACTAGCCAACGTCTTTGACTGTGGTTTAACTGCCTACCGAAAGGCACGCAGGTAGTGATATATAACAAGAGGAAGAGTCCATTCCTTGTAGGAGGGCACCATAACAATTATATCAGAATTTTATTATATTCTTATTCATTTATAACCTTTATTTAGGATATTAGATATATTTTTATAAAAAGTTGTTTTCGTCACGGTCTTTCTTTTAAATAAGTGTCATTTAGCGAGTTTCTTTTTTTTTTTTTTTTACTAATATCTAATATATTATCACCAAGAATTATTATATTACGAGTGTACTCCTGCCGTTAAAATGACAGCCCCAATATGTAAGAGAATTTGTAGCTGTGAGGAAAACAGCTTATCCCACTTCTTCTGTGCGTTATAGGAATACACACACACACACACACACACATATATATAGGATATAATTATGTAGTTATGAATTAATTGTACATTGCGACACGGAAATTTCTGTTTCGAGATATATTCTCATCATCAGGCAATCTTGCTGTTGGTTGTGCAAATGATTTGCATTTCAATGACAAAAGCCTTTTGTTTGCTATATATATATATATATATATATATATATATGAATTAATACAAATTAAATTAAATTATTATTCGTTTGCAAAATTTTACAAATTAAATAACGACAATTTACCCATCGCATCTTGTAGATTATATATATATATATATATATATATATATATATATATATATATATATATAATTCCAGGTGAAGAGGACTCAAGATTTTTTTTAATTTTTATTTTGAGTGCTCTGGCATTTATTTTGTGATGAACACTGCTCAATATAATGAGTATTATAGAGCTTAATATAATTATGTAGTTATGAATTAATTGTACATTGCGACACGGAAATTTCTATGTTTCGAGATAGATTCTCATCATCAGGCAATCTTGCTTTTAGTTGTGCAGATGATTTACATTTAAAATGATCTTAAATGTAAATCATCTGCACAACATTGCCTCATGATGAAATGGATATGGATCTGTTTCCCATCCTCACGTCGAAAATAAACGAAAGATCTTTTTATTTGCCACTGTCACCCAAGCCGACATTCAATTTTTTACTATTAAGTATATTTTAATTTTAAATATTGGAACAAAACAGTCTTTATGCATTCACACTCTTTCTAAATATTTGTTTCTATTTACGGTGGAAATTATTTGAAGAAATTTCAAAAAGGAACATCTGTTCCTTAATATCTTAATATCTGTTCCGGATGTGCGTTGTGGTGCAGTGGATATCGGCTCGGAAAGAGAAATCTATGAGCCGAGTTCGAATTCCAGTTGAATACCCTGCATTCATCTTAATCACTGGTACCCTTGGGAAAGGTATGAATCCGTCCGTTCTCTCCAGTTATGGGTTAAATAACAGGGTAGGACTTGGGGACCCTGCTCTTAAAAAACAAATCCCAAAGAATCTTGATACTCGAAAAGAAAAAAAGTATTATTAGACACAAAACTTATATAAAAAATTGTTGAAAGAAAAAAGGTATTACCAGCAATAAATAAATAAAATTTAGTTGGCAATAAATGACCCGCCGAGGTTGATATGCCATAAAAACAAAACAACCAAACCAAACAAAATTAAAAAATGTAACCGATAGAATTATAGTTTTCAAAGTGTGGGATCAGGATTTTTTCATTTGCCGCTATCACCTGTCTAATCCGACATTCAACTTTTTATTAAGATAGCATATCCTAAGTTATATTCTTTCTTATGATATATATATATATATATATATATATATATATATATTAGTTATAATACATTACATCACCCGCATAGCTAAGTTTACAGTACCTGGTATTCCCAAGCGGTCACCCAACTAAGTACTGACTAGGCTTTGTGTGGATAGTCACGAAGTTGAATTTTTAAACTGAACTGTCTCCCATCCTCACGTCGAAAATAAACGAAAAGTCCACGATGAATTAACACAGTACAGTTCCACTTATCTATTGACGTGGATCGTGCTGTTAAATATATTGATGTATAAAAATGATAGCATCTTTGAAGAAAAATGAACCAGATAAAATTATAGATTTAAAGTGAGGGGCCGAAGATCTTTTTATTTGCCACTGTCACTTGTCTAATCCGACATTCAATTTTTTATTATTAAGATAGCATATTTCAATTTTAAATATTGGAACAAAACAGTCTTTATGCATTCACACTCTTTCTAAATATTTGTTTCTATTTACAGTGGAAATTATTTCAAGAAATTTCAAAAAGGAACATCTGTTTCGTTTTTGTCTGTTCTATAAATACTTTCATGGCTTCTGCTCCAATGAACTTAAGTCACTGATGCCTCTGCAACAGGTGTTGACTCGTACAACCAGACTAGCAACTGGGTCTCACCCATTCACAGTTAGATTAACCAAATGCAGACGGCAATTCTACACCTGCAGTTTCTTTTCTCGAACTTCCCGCCTGTGGAACTCGCTTCCATATTCTTGCTTTCCTGACGGCTACAACCTCCAGGAATTTAAATGCAATGTCAATACCCATCTCTTAATTACTTGACTCTAGTTCTTTCTACATCACCCTGTGTATCTGTTCCTTTCTCTCTACCTTTGCAACTGTCACCACTCCCGTATTCCCATCCTTCTCTTCCTCGTTTCTAATTGGTTCGTTTTTCTCTTCACTCTCTTCTACCTAATCTTTTTACTCTTATGTAGCCCCCTGCACATCAGTGGCGTTACTGCCTTGCTCGGGGTGATACGATTAAAAAAAAAATCTTAATATCAGTTCCAAACTTCTTAAGATAATAATAATAATAATAATAATAATAATAATAATAATAATAATTTTTTTTCTTTTCCGTTGAACGACCGTTACGTCCAAGTATGTTTGCTTTTTTTTTTTTTTTTTTTTTTTTTCAACC
The DNA here is from genome assembly GCA_037127315.1 of Ascarosepion bandense. Classification (NCBI taxonomy): domain Eukaryota; kingdom Metazoa; phylum Mollusca; class Cephalopoda; order Sepiida; family Sepiidae; genus Ascarosepion; species Ascarosepion bandense. The sequence goes on from JBBBDQ010002344.1 coordinate 551,809, forward strand.
AGCGTCTCTCTATTTGAATTTTTCCTTTTCTCAATATGAAATTCTGTTTTAATATAAAGAGGATTTTTTTTCTTTAGATATTATCGAATTTTTTTTTTTTTTTTTTTTTTTTTTTTAACAAAATACTCTAGTATTGATGTTTTGTTTCGTTGAGCCGTTGCTACGCCAAAGGTTTTTTTTTTTTTTTTTTTTTTTTAACCAGCGTCTTTCTCCTTGAATTCCAATCGCGTCTATGTCAGATGTTGCTTGGCAGCCCATTTAGGAGAAGGAAAACTCCGAACAACAACCCGCAACTCAAGGTGTTAATCGTGCCGAGGAGTGAATGGCTACTGCGTTATGAGGTCACAAACGATCCCCTACAGGCTTCGGGACCCTGTTTGTAAAAGACCGTTACCCAACGTGCCGGGCAACTTTGGGTGGACTTTTGGACCCGTGCGTCACTCGTGGGAAAAACATGAAAAATACAAATAGAAATAAAAAGTCCAGTATGGCTCTTCCAGTGGATAAACAGGGAGCCCGTCCTTCAGGAGGGAACCTACCTGAGGTCGAAAAATCTGCCATAGGAACAAACTCCTACACAAAGAATGAATCTTCAGGTCCCCACAACCAGGATAATCCTAATGATGGTCCTGAAAATTCACCAGCTAGATCTACAATCGTATATTTAAAGAAAGAAAAAATAAAATGGTCTCGTGAGGAGTACAAAGTCGTTATGACTGCATTTCATGAAGCGTTACTCAAACCTCAAAAAAACATGACTCGCCAAACATATGACATTTGGCGTGAAAAAGTTGGTCATGCAAATAGAAAGTATATTGACGAAAATAAATTAGCCAATGTACGTAGGTACATTATTCGTAATAATCGACTGACAGTGGCTGAAATTAATGAAATTAAAAGAATTGTAACAAGAAGAGACGAATCAACAAAATATGAAAAGGAACCGGAATCAGAAATAAAAAGTAATAACACCAAACAAGCCACAGGTCATAATGTAGAAACCGTGAAACACGCAAATCACTGCGAAGATAATGCTGTAAGTTTAAAAGTGCTGGAAAGGTGTGATCTGAGTCAGTTAAAAGACAAAAATAAAACGAGTTCAGAACACATCGAAGATAATTATTTGACGGAAAATAAGAACAATATACAGGAAGCCAAGATAGAAATAAAAAAACATCTAAGTCAAATACAAAATATTACAATGGAGGAACGTGAACAGCTCCCAAAATTACAACCAACAAAACATAACCTCCGAACTATTAAACTCTACAATGCAGCACTGAAATCAATACTGGATGAAGACCCTCATACAAATCTTAACGAAGTAATATATGCATCAGCAACAGCAGCAACAAAAAAATTAAATATCAAAATAAAAACAAGGCAGTCTCGCAGGCGTGAAGATCCACCTTGGAAAAGAAAAATACAAAAAGAAATCGAACAACTTAGAAGCGAATTATCAGTACTGGATGAACTGAGTAGAGGAATAAATGTAAGAACTAGGAAACGCAGAAGAGCCGAAAAAAATATAACATCAGGAATGTAAATGAAGTCTTATCAAACAAAGAAAAAATAAAGCAAAAAATCCAACTGAAGGCTCAAAGAATAAGACGCCATGAAAAAAGAGCAAGATTTTACAGACAAAACAAGATTTTTCAGACTGATACAAAGAGATTTTACAGGGAAATAGGTAAAAAAAGAATTGAAGTGACAGTACCCCCCAGAATGGAAGAAGTCACACAGTTCTGGGAAAAGATATGGGCTTGCCCTAAAGAACTTAACAAGGAAGTACATTGGATTACGCAAGAGATAGAACGAATGAAAAATAAACCCGAACAGACATGGTCTGGAATTACAGAAGATGATGTTAAATGTGCACTAAAAAAAGCACACAATTGGAAATTCCCAGGAATAGATAAAATTCCTAACTTTTGGCTATATTATTTAAATGCAGCACATAAAAAACTAGCCAAAGAACTTCAAGAAATGGTTGACGATCCCATTAAAATTCCTGCATGGATGACCAAAGGAATTACATTTCTTCTACCCAAGAATGGTGACACAAACAACCCGAAAAACTACAGACCAATTACATGTCTTCCGACAACATATAAACTATTAACATCTATTTTAACAAAACAGACCTATTTATTCTTAGAAAGAAATGACATGATACCGTTTGAACAAAAAGGGTGCAAACGTGGCTGTTATGGTTGTAAAGACCAATTGCTGATTAACAAAATGATCCTGGAAAACTGCTACAGTACAAAGAAAAATCTTAGTACAGCCTGGATAGACTATCGAAAGGCATTCGATAGTGTGCCACATGACTGGATTTTAAAGACTTTAAATATATACAAGATATCACCCGTCATCATCAATTTCATCAAACAGTGCATGTCTATATGGAAAACAACACTTTACCTCAATCATATAAATGGAACCTATAAGTCTGATGAAATAAACATCAAAAGAGGTATATTTTAAGGTGATTCTTTATCTCCCTTACTATTCTGCATATCATTAATAGCACTAACCAGTCAACTTAATAAGACAGAATGTGGTTATAAAATAGGACAAAAGAAAATAAGCCATCTATTTTACATGGATGACTTGAAGTTATATGCTAAGAATGATAATGAGCTGGAAGGTCTTCTGCAAACTGTAAAATGCTTCAGCGAAGACATTGGAATTAAATTTAATTTGAATAAATGTGCTAAAGCTACAGTTTTACGTGGATCAATACAAGAAACATCCTCAATTAGCCTAGACCCTGCTGTAACAATAAAAGAATTGAAACCGGAAGAAGCTTATAAATACCTAGGTGTAAATGAGAGTGAAAACATTCACCATAAAAAAATGAAAGAAATAGTGCGTAAAGAGTACTATAGAAGGCTACGAATGATATTAAAAACTGAATTAAATTCACAGAACAGAGTTATGGCCATTAATAGCCTTGCAATCCCAGTTGTCCAATATAGCTTTAACATCTTAAACTGGACTCTAAACGACATCAGGCGAATGGATGCTAAAACAAGAAAGCTTCTTTCTAAGCATAAGATGCATCATCCAAAGGCTGATGTAGACCGTCTATACATACCCCGTAAAGAAGGTGGAAGAGGTCTTATTCAGCTGGAATTGTCATACAAGACAACAACTATTGGCTTACTAACATACATAGAAACAACAAAGGATTGGATGATACAATTAGTAAGGCAACATGAAGAAAGAAAGAAAAAATATTCAATAATAAAAGAAGGCAGTAAATTCAAACAAGATTTACAGTTAGTAGATTCTGTAGAAAAGCAGAACGGAAGCCAAGAGCCGGCTATTGCGGCAAAGAATATGAAAATGAAAGCCAAAGATAAAGCTCTTGAACAGATGAAACAGCGCTGGCAAGACAAACCTCTGCATGGCCAATATCCAGTACGTGCCAATAAATCCAATGTTGACAAAGTTAATACTCATCGATGGTTACGTGCATCTGGATTAAAGTCTGAAACTGAAGGCTTTATTCTTGCAGCACAAGACCAAAGTCTTTTCACTAGAAACTTCCAGGCAAATATTATGCATAATAATATGGATCCAAAATGCAGGTTTTGTGATAAACACCAAGAAACAATAGACCACCTAATCTCAGGCTGTTCTGTGCTTGCCCCAAATGAATATAAAAATCGCCACGATAGAGTTGGGCAATATCTACATTGGGCAATGTGCAAACATTATGGAAAAGCTGTAAACAAACACTGGTATGAACATCACCCAGCACCGGTTACAGAAATAGAAGATGTAACCATTCTATGGGATTACACCATCTACACAGACGGAAAAATTGAAGCAAACAGGCCAGACATTATTGTTAAAAACCAGGAGAAAACTTGTCTATTAATTGATATGGCTTGTCCAGCGGATTGTAACATAGCAACCAAGGAATTTGAAAAACTGTCAAAATATAAAGACCTGGAAATTGAAATAGAAAAAATGTGGAAATTGAAAACAAGAATCGTGCCAGTGATAGTAGGTGCACTTGGAATGATAAAAAATGGAACAAAACAGCACATTGAAATAATCCCTGGAAACCCCAGCTTAAGAGATATACAAAAAATTGTCTTATTAAGTACAGTCCACACACTAAGGAAAACTTTATCTATGTAATGCTGGGGATGATAGGGAAGATAGAAAAACATGAAATGGAGTCATAACAACACGCCACGACCTGCCTTAGGTCTTCCCTCAGACTTGGTTGGTAGTGAGACCAAAGCAGAAATCGAAATATGATGAAAAAATGACATAATAATAATAATAATAATAATGTTATTGCTTTCATTTAAATATATTAATGAGTAGTATGAATTCGTTGGTTGCTCTTTTGCAGATTGAAATTGAGACAGAGGATGGGTAAATGAATAATGCTGTTAAATTATTGACAGACGTTTTTGAGATTAATTTTTCGAGGTTTCGTAACTGAAGCAAGAGGAAGTTTGTCTTCCATTATCACAGTGCGGGATACCTACTAACAAAACTGATAGAAAAAATGAATTTGGCGATATATATATATATATATATTTTTTTTTTTCTATCACTTTTGTGATATATATATTTTTTCTAATATATATATCCGAGTGAATAAGGAACGAAGAAAAATTTACAACGTCCAAAACATTCATTTCAAACAGTGCTCGATATACAATATAGAGCTGTGAATATTTATTTTAAATTATATTGTAGAACATGGACAAATTTTTATATGCATCCACTACAAATTGTAGATTTTGTTTCGACATTGGACTTCCAGTGTCTCATCAGGTGGTGTGGACAGAAATGGAAAACCTCTTTTCTTATATTTGGGAGTTGTGTGTGGAATGTTGGCAAGGATTAGCGATAAGGGAATAAGTCTTGTAAATTATCCGTTAGAATTTTGAAAAAAGTGGGGGTAGGTAGGGGATATAGTTGATTTATAAAAGTGTGTTTTATGACCCACCTGCCTAGCCTTTATTCTTTGGTTTTATTAGAGAGGAAAAGGATGGGATTGAACCTATCTTTATTGTTTATTTGTACAACTATAGAATATTTTCGTATTTAAGCACAGTTTTATAATTAATCTAAGATTGTATATTTAACCTTAATTTTGGATTTAGGAAAATTAATTTTTTCTATAAAACTTTAAATTAGATTTGATTATAGTTCGTGGTGTGTAATAGGTAAAATTTGATATAAGAGGGTTGTTAGTACTATAAAGGTTCATCGTCTCTCTCTCTCTCTCTCTCTCTCTATATATATATATATATATATATATATAAATTAAAATCTCCAGCACCCCTCATTCGTACGAGTGTGTATGTGTAGTCATACAAAAATAACAAATTTAACCCCAAAGAGTTCTGAATGATGAAATGCGTGGCAAGTAAACTTTTTTACTCTGTCATGCAATTTCCCCAGGGAGAGATCACGACCCCATTTCATGCATCAAAATCTCATATTAAACTAGAATATCTGCCAAACATCGGATGATTAATAAAAATAATTTCTTTAGGCCGATCATTGACTCTCCAGATCTTCTTTTCGTCTATGTGCCTAATCCTTTCAGGACGTAGGCGATTATGGCCTTCCACGTCTCCTTATCTCTGGTGGCTCTTGGCACGCTTTCTCCCGTTACACCACGCAACCATCGTTCTGTCATCCACCTGATTAAGTCCTTCAAATATATTATCCACTGCTTTCCTCTTTCTCTTTTTACTCTATCTGACCTGTTAGTATCAGTTTCTCCAAGCCCCCCTTTCTCATTGCATGTCCAAGGAACTTTAGCTGTCTCTTCCTGATGATGTATTAATTTCCCTTTCGTTCCATGATATCCGCAGCATCTTCCTGTAGATCCACATTTTTGTTGCTTCAATCTTTTCCTTCATCTTCGATGAGATTGTCCAGCATTCACTGCCATATTGAAGAACTGACATCACATAGCAATCCAGTACTCTCTTCTTTGTTTCTAGTGAAACTTTCCTGTCTCTTAATACAGTTTCTGGAATGCGTCCTTCGCCATGCCAATTCGCCTTCGAATCTCTGTGTTGGACTTTCCGTCTTCTGTTAGAAGAAGATTTTCCAGTTATTTAAATTCTTGTACCTGCTTGATTTTACTATCCCCCATCTGTATTTGGCATTTTCGGCTGCTCGTTTTTGCTGCATTCGGTTTTCTTGCAGTTTATTTGTAGTTCTTTTACTACCTTCTGTAGAAGGTCTTGTAGTTTCGTTTCCGTGTCTGCTATCAGCACTGTATCATCTGCGTATCTTATGTTGTTCAAATTGTGACCTCCGATGACGAATCCTTGCATAACATCTAGGGTCCTCAGAATAGTCTCGCTGTACAAGTTGAAGAGATCCGGTGAAAAGTCACATCCTTGTCTCACGCCCCTTTCTATCGCTGTATATCTGCTGAATTCGTTACCTGTCCGCATGCAGGCGGTTTGCTGCCAGTAGAGATTCTTGATTACTCTGATGTCTTTCCCAAATATGTCAAGGCTGCTGAGCATTTCTACCAATTCTTTGTGGCGTATTTTGTCAAATGCCTTTGCATAATCGATAAAACATAGGTATAAGTCCTTCTTCATTTGTATTGCCCTTTCGGATAGCATGCTAATCATAAATATGGCGTTCCTTGTTCCAGTGTCTTTGACGAACCCGCACTGTTCTCTTCCTATCTCTGGCCTGATTCTGCTTCTCGCTCTATTCATCAGGATTCAGACGATCAGTTTTTTTTTAATGTGGCTCATCAAACTATTGTTCGGTGGAGTTTGCACTCGTTTGCATCTGCTTTCTTAGGCAGTGCGATGAAAATGGACTTGCTTAGTTCGTCCGGTATTACACCACTGTTATAAATTTAATTTATTATTTCTGTAAGTTTCCCTACGCTGAATTAGTACAGGGCTATCAGCAACTCTATTACAATGCCGTTTGTTCCAGCTGCTTTATTTCTATTCAGTTTGGCCATTGCAGCTTCCACTTCGAACTTTTATATTTCCGGTCCATTCTCATCTTTATGTATTATCGGTTGCTCCCTTGTCGTGGAAAAGATCTTTTATATATTCTTTTCATCGCTGGAGTATATCCTTTTTCTCCAATATGATCGTTGCATCCTTAGATTTTATGCATCCTGTTGAGGAGCAGGTTTTTGTCTTGTTAGTTCTCTTATTTCTTTATGCACGTCTGCTTTATTAGTCCTGCTCAATCTCTCTAGTTCTGCACATTTGTTGTTGAGCCATTCCTCTTTAGCCTGTCAGCATTTGCTCCGTATTTCCTTGTGTAGTTTCCTGCATTCCATTCCATGTCTTGGCATCGTTTTCTGTCGTCTTTGCATCATGTCAAGAATCTCTTCAGTCACCCACTTGTTTTTTCTTCTGCGTCTGGTTTCTTTTGGGGGCCATGTTGTTTGCTGATGTCACTAGCGCTTCCTTTAATGAGTCCCATTTCGAGGTTTCTTTTCTAATGTGTGCGACTCTCGAGATAAGTTAGCTTAATGCACATTCTGAGAAATAACTTAACTGGAACGTCAAACCCAGTACTGTATGGAATGACCTTTCAGCAGTAGGTATCTGCCATTTTTAATTCTTTAAATTTTAAATGGATATCTCAACTATAAGTTAAAATTTAGTAACTTTTTTAATAGAAGTAGATAGGCTTTCCTCTTTCCCGGTTCATTCCCTCCCCCTTTACTGGACAGCAGTAGAGGCTCATCTCTTGTTTACTGTTTAGGAAGAGATTCCCGGTTCCTTTCCTCTCCTGAGGCCTTAATAATGGTGCTGTCATGAATATTTCATCAAATGTGTGGATGGTGGAAATGTCTCTTCATACTGAGGGTAGCGATTTGGTAGTTTCTAGTTGCTGCTTTCTGACTGGTAACTAGGAGCCCGAACTCTTGCGTAGCGGCTAGAGACGAGGCTACTGTTATTCACAATCACATAATGTGGTACATGGAAAGGTATCCCTGTAAGTACCACCGGTGGGTAACCCTGATCCCATACCATGTTGCAGTCTACGCCAGTTCTCAGTCCGCGCATGTTACATTAGACAACCGACTGCTACTACTACTCCAAGTCTTTTCCTTACCGAAATAACAGACCATGACGAAAAACAACCAACAAAACAAACTAAACCAGCTCAACAAAAAACACATAAGCCTATCAACTTATGCAGTATGGAATCTTTTTCTTTAACCAATCCCCGGACATCTTTAACCAATCCCCGGACATCTTTAACCAATCCCCGGACATCTTTAACCAATCCCCGGACATCTTAACTCTCTACAAAACTAATCTTAACTCCTCAACCCCATTTGCTGAATTCCCCATTCTTGGCTATCTTCCTCTTTTTAGGAAGAACTCTAATGTCCATATGCATGTCGCTGACTAGGGGGTCTAATGGTTAGCAAGCTTGTCTCTCTAAGACCAATACAATTGATTAGTGAGTTCGATTCTCACTAGGTGCCACGTACTTTCGGCCTTGTGCCACATCTAAGCGGTACCATGTACATAAGGCCATGGTTACGTTGTAAGGTAGTACTTATACTGACCATTTAATGTTCATGTCTCTTGGTGGTCAGTTATGACTTATGTTCAATGTTGTAAGCAGCGGACGATCCTTTCCTTTGCACTGTATGGGTGGTGAGAGTTGAAGTTGGTTTGCGGTAAACGAATGTCTTGAACCTATTATTTCTGTTCGAAATATTAGTACATCAAGGAATGGAATTTTATTGTTGTTTTCTCTCATCATCGTGAACCGCATCAATGATCTTACTGAGTTCACGTGGTGCAATATTAGCTGGACCTCTTCCTGGTGTGGCCAGAGTATGAAGGTGTCATTTACGTATCTCATCCATGGAGTTGGCTTTGGTAGAGTGGATTCTAATATCACCTCTTCGAAGTACTCCATTTATACGTTAGTCATTGCTAAGGATAATGGTGAGATCATTGCTAAGGATAATGGTGAGATCATTGCTAAGGATAATGGTGAGATCATTGCTAAGGTTAATGGTGAGATCATTGCTAAGGATAATGGTGTGATCATTGCTAAGGATAATGGTGAGATCATTGCTAAGGATAATGGTGAGATCATTGCTAAGGTTAATGGTGAGATCATTGCTAAGGTTAATGGTGAGATCATTGCTAAGGATAATGGTGAGATCATTGCTAAGGATAATGGTGAGATCATTGCTAAGGTTAATGGTGAGATCATTGCTAAGGATAATGGTGAGATCATTGCTAAGGATAATGGTGAGATCATTGCTAAGGATAATGGTGAGATCATTGCTAAGGATAATGGTGAGATCATTGCTAAGGATAATGGTGAGATCATTGCTAATCCTGATAAAAAGGTGATTGAGAGACTAGGTTTAAAAGATTCAACAGTTCATACATTGGTATCATCAAGGCTCAGTGGATAAAAGCTTTGGCTGAATCCAAAGAGTTGTGAGTTCAATACCTGGAGATGAGTTAAAGGGAAGTTGTGAATTTAATACCTTGAACAAAAACTTGAAGAGAGTTAAAGGGAGATAACTGATATTGAGAATATCCGGAACGTAGAACTGGAGCAATCTACCTGGGTAAACGGATCACCTTAAGAAGGCCGAACAACGTGCAACGGCCGAAACGTCGCGAATAAGGCAACGAAGATGTTGACAACAGTCGGAACAATGTCAGTCAGGTAAGTGCCATACGTGATACACGCTTGTGCGATCATGTATCTTTCAAGACACGACTGTAGTAGGTTTTTATTACTTTTTGCGGTAGACTAGTTGCCAACCAAGGCTATAGAACCAAATCTGTCCTGCTATTAAACCCATAGTTGGAAGGAGAAAATTTTTCCCGAGGTTATTTGCGCGTAAGCGAATGCAACGAATTCAACTGGAATTCGAACTTTAGAAAAAACAGAGAGAAGCTACGTCATGTCGGTTAGAAAGTGACCGATATCAAAATGCCAAGTCAGGATCGATTACATTGCAGATCCTTCCCTAGATTTTGTCAAGAAATTTCAAGATTAATAGCAGGCGTACCCGACCAGATATGGCAACTGTATTCAGTGCACGGACGAAGAGTAGATTTATAAATGTGTAAGATTGATTCTTGCGCATTTGTAAATCCTATTATTTTTAAGATTCATTAAAAAATTTATAACTAGTATTTCTTTCATCTTCTTTTGCTTGTTTGCGACTAGCTGTATTAATCTGGAATAATCTTAAGTTGTTTGCATATTTTAACTATTATGAAAATAAGAAACAAACAAGATAAAATGGACAAAGCCAAGGCAAATAGCAGCCTTAACAGAGAAACGACTATATATATATATATATATATATATATATATATATTACGCTCTCACACCCAGATTGAGCACTCTGGAAGAATGGTAGACTTTGAAAAACAGTAGCTACTCTCGCATGCACGTATCGCTCATTCAGCAATGAATTAGAGCACTCTGGCTATTGGGCGTGTATAATGACAATATACACGCTAAAAGTCTGCCTTCTTCTACCGAATGCCCATAGCCCAGAGGTAGAATCGGCGACTGACGCCAATTCAGTCGGGTTTCAATCCTGGGTTAGAAGCAATTGGGGTCTAACCGTACTGATGAGCTGTGATACAGATACAGCGAAACAGATCTGTCTGCGGATGACTATATATATATGTGTGTGTGTGTGTGTCCAAAACTTGAACACTTTTAAATGTATATATTTTTTACCTGTACAGAAAGCTGTCGACAACTCTTTTCTCAATAGAAAGGGTTCCCTTCCCGCTGTTTTTTGTACAAAATAATTGCTGTGACCCTTCCTGAAATTAATTTATGAGATTTTGATATTGTCGAAATATGCAAGTGGTCTCCTGCTGCTAACACATCTTGCACGCAATTCGCAGTGAAATGCTTGTAAAAGTCAACCGAACCTGACCCACCATGAGAAGAAGAATAAAACAAGTATTACACATCTACTTCTTTCTTTTTTTTTAATCATACCACTCCGATCAAGGCGGTAACGCCACTGACGCGCAGGGGGCTACGTAAGAGTGAAAAGATTGGAAAAGTGAAAGCCGGAAACCACATCCTAAACAGGGAACAAGGGATGAGCCTCTTCACCTGTTCAATAAACGTGGGTGGAGTGTGAACCGGGCGATAGTTTAGTCTATCTAGTGTAGATTTTCTCTGCTGCTATTTCTTTCTCTCTCTATTCGCTCTCTTTCTCTCTCTCTCTCTCTCTATATATATATATATATATATATATATATAGGTGTGAGTTTGTAACCCTGGGTTTCACGCTTATGAATATGTCTGCTCTATCACTGATATTGAGCACTTTTAAATAAGTACCATGCATATATAATATGTAAACAATATAATATATATAACAAATTGCATATATATATATATATATATATATATATATATATATTGATATTTATAATTATATACATACACTTTCCACACGCGCGCGCGCGCGCACACACACACACACACACACACACGCACACACACACACACATATATATATATATATTGTAATGGTTGTTACAATGGTTTATAAAAGCATAGTATCACTACACAAAAATTTTCGCGTTTCGTTTGCTCCTCATCTGGTGATAAGTTGAAAGGAAAAATAAATGGCGAAAACAAGTTATTTTTGGTAATATGATATGTAAGTGAATGTCGGGTGGGAGTTTAGTACGATTTAGCCGCCAGTTTGTAACCCTAGTGATACAACCTTGGGTTAAGAGAGGGGTGCGGAGTAGCTTAGTTTTGGACAGGTCACTTTTTAGTTTTGTCTGGGTAATTCTTATATTGGGATGTAAAACGCGAAAATTTTTGTGTAGTTATACTATGCTTTTCTAAACCCTTGTAACAACCATTACAATATAAAGCTCTACGCTGTATCGAGCACTCTTTATAAAAGTAAATGCATGAACAGTGAGTTTAAAAACCTACATGTTCCATAACTTTCTTACACAATATATATTTGAAAGTGTCAATTACCTTTTAATCATCTCTCTATACGAATATAATAATAAGGTAATTAGCCTATAAGTTTTAACGTTTTGTGCAAACGTTTATGTAAAATATTTGGACAATTATAAGTTATTTATCTCTTAATTTCATTTGGAATGTCTAGTTTAAAAATTTACATATTTTAGCTATGAATCTTGACGAAAGCAGCTATCTAAATAACGATCTAAAAATACGTTTTCTGATATAACTTTTCTCTAAATGAAATGTGCTATGATACGTGCAACTTTAAAACAAGATCTACTGATGCATGAAAATCTAAAACCTTAATTTCTATGTGTGGCACCCATTTTTTTCCGTCTGAGTGGCTTTGACCTGAAAAATTAAAATTCATTTTTATCGGTTCGTGAAAAGATAAATTGTTGAAATGTAACAAAACTTTATGACATTATCTTCTTTATTTTGTAAATTCTTAAGATCAGTTTCTTCATTTAACGAAATGATATTCAAGGGAAGAATATTGTTTTGATGACAGATTCAGAAATAAACTTAAGTGAACTAATAGATTAGGTAGTTGAGGTGAGCAAAACAAAAGTAATAATGAATATAAGTAATAGTAATATACTATTATAGAAAGTAATCAGTAATATACTATTATAGAAAGTAATCAGTAATATACTATATACAAGGTTGTTAGCAAAAGAGAAAAGCTAAGTTGGTAGTTATGTACTGAGGACACGAACATTGAAACAAATGTTATAAGGCAGCGGGGACACAGACGACGGACAGTTTGACACTGAAATCTATAGGAATAGCAAAAGAGGAAGATAGCCAAGAATGGGGAATTCAGCAAATGGGATTGAGGAGTTAAAATTAGTTTTGTAGAGAGTTAAGATGTCCGGGGATTGGTTAAAGAAAAAGATTCCATACTGCATAAGTTGATAGGCTTATGTGTTTTTTGTTGAGCTGGTTTAGTTTTTCAGAAACTAAGCAAACTATTAAAAAATTTGAAAATCAACTTTTTCTTCTTCGTATTTGACATTCTTCTTCAGGACATTGACAATTATGGCTCTCCACAATTTCCTGACCATTGTAACTCCTAGTAAGTTGTATCTTTTTGCTATCATTCATAACCCCTGTTCTGTCATCCAACTGTTATGGGAAAACACACCTATTCCTCAGATAATGAACTCTCCCTCCTATATTAATAAGAGTTAACAGGGAGTTCTTTAAAAGTTCATAGGAGTTCTTTAAACTTCTGTTGGAGTTCAGTAAAACTACTAGGCAGTTGATATTAGTCGGCAGTTAGCCGAATACTAAGGAGCCAGCATTCAGCGGAGGATTAGCAAGTTCCTAACATTTTGGGTACGTTAAGTCGATTAGCAACCGACAGAGCATGATTATAACTTTCAGTACGAAAACTACTCCACAACAACAACTTAGGTAAGTCTTGCGCTGTTTTCTTTTGTCCCCCTTGTCTTCAATATTGTCCCCCTTTTCTTCAATATTGTCCCCCTTTTCTTCAATATTGTCCCCCTTGTCTTCAATATTGTCCCCTTTTCTTCAATATTGTCCCCCTTTTCTTCAATGTCCCCCTTGTCTTCAATATTGTCCCCCTTGTCTTCAATATTGTCCCCCTTTTCTTCAATATTGTCCCCCTTGTCTTCAATTTTGTCCCCCTTTTCTTCAATATTGTCCCCCTTGTCTTCAATTTTGTCCCCCTACCTTCAATATGTTCATTACACTTTTCAAGCCTTCTTTTCCGTGAATTTCACCTGTTAAGTGTAAGTGTCTTTTTTGTTTTTATTTTCTCTAATTCGTCGTTGATCACATGTTCAGTTAATGGTATTCTCAGCATCCTTCTGTAGAACCATATTTATGTTGATTTGTCTTTGCTTCATCTGAGATAAGACTGTCCAGTATTCAGTTCCATATAGGAAGACCGATATTACGTAACAGTTAAATACTCTTTTCTTCGTTTCTAACGAATTTTTTTCTCTTTCTTAATTCTTAGCTTTTGGAAGGCAACTTTCTCTATGACAATGCGTCTTCCAAGTTCGCTGTTGCACTTTCCGTCCTCTGTTTAAACACTTCCCAGATATTTAAATTGTTTACTTGCTTTATTCCTTCATCTGAAAATTGTAATTCGCATATTGGTATGTTCCGTTTGCGGTTATTCCTTTCTTCTCGCTTTCCTTTATTACATTCTGTATTAGTTATTACAGTTTCCTTTCTGTGTCTACTATCAACACTGTGTCATCTGCATATCATATGCTGTTAAGATTGCAGCCGCTAATTATGAATTCTTTCTGTAAAGGTAAAATAAGCCTGGAGAGAAGACATGTCCTTGCCGTACATCCCTTTCTATTTTTGTATATTTATTGAATTCCTTTTTTATCCGCATGCAGGCGGATTTCTGACAGTATAGATTCACGATTATTCTGACATCATTCCCAAATATATCATGGTTATCTAACGGTTACAATAGATCTTTCTATGGCGCTTTTTGATATTACCTTGAGCATAAGTAGAGCTTCCCTTGTTTCTGGGTCTTTCACGAAACCGCATTGTTCTTGTCTTATTTCTGATTTATCTAGGCGCTCTATATTCATCGAAAGTTTTGTTATATTGCTCATAAGCAGTGCTATGAAAATAGATCTACTTAGATCTTCCGGTATATCACCGCTGTTGTATATTTCATTTATTACCACTTTAATCTTGTCAATTTTGAAATCGTCCAAGTCTAACAGGACCTCTATTACAATTACACCTTCTCTTGCAGTTTTGTTCATATTTAATTTGGCCAGCGCTGATTTCACTTTAGGTTTTAATATTTCTGCACCAGCGAATCAGGGCCGTAGCTGATGCTAAAAAAACACCGGGCACAGAGAAAATTGCCCGGATTTATTAGTTGACAATGTGATGACGTCATCAGTGTCATCCGTTTCCAGAAACTATGATTTTTGCGGATTTTTTTCGGCTATTCCAATGGAAATTAGGCACAGAACGTGAACGAAAGCAGGAAATCGGGTTCGGACTTTTTGAGTATAACCAGTCTTTTCTCCCAAAATTAATGAATAAACAAACAGATTTTTACTGCGTTCATTCGGATGTTTTCTTCGTCTTTCTTTCTTTCTTTCTTTCTTTCTTTCTTTCTTCGTGAATTGTTGAGTTTGATTTTTGACGAACACATTTTTCCTTGCCCGGATTTTCACTATGATTGCACGGGTCGGCCCGGACCCGTGCCCGGTGGGCCCGGTGGGCCCGGTAGTCAGATACGGCCATGCCTGCGATAACTTTGTGTGTTTTGGATTATCCACTTTCATTTCGGAAGAATTCTCTGATGTATTCAATCCATCTCTGGAGTATTTTTCTTTCTTTCTTTCTTTCTTTCTTTCTTTCTTTATTATCAGTGTCCAATGCTTGGATCTGATGCATTCTCTTGACGTGCATGTCTTTTGTTCTGCTAATTCTTTTATTTTCGGATGCATATCTGCTTTATTTGTGATGCTTATTATTTTCGCTCGTTGATTCGTTCCTTTTTAGCTCATCTGCATTTATTCCTAATTTTTTTGTTCTTTATTCTATGAGGAGATAAGTAGTGATTATAAGTAAAATTCAGTTGGATATATTATTACCTCCAATGTTTAAACTCAAGAAAGTGCATATCTGCCTGCTTGCTTGTTTGTTACATACAAACAACCCATCCAGGGATATATATATATCAAATATGAACGCACTTGACGCACTTGGGTTTCTTATTAATTCTCTTCGGATATGTGATAGATCTCGCTTTGTTAAATTCCTGAATTCAGCCTGAGATTTTTTTTCCTTTGTTGAATTTCCATTTGACATATTTTCTTGATTGTTCGATGATCCCTTTTCAAATCCTTATAAATTTGAAGCGAAGACTTTCCTTTGCTAATTTCTTTGATTATATAGTTCTTTTCATTCATTGTTAGTTCTTTTTGACAAGCCATAATACTAAATTCTAGTTCTTGCAAATAATCTCTTGACACTGCAAATTGCTATAATTACTGAAAAAATACTTAATATCAATCGGTCTGCGGATAACTATATATATATATATATATATATATATATATATATATATATATATATATATATAAGTAGATAACACCTAATGAAC
Organism: Ascarosepion bandense; assembly: GCA_037127315.1. NCBI lineage: Eukaryota > Metazoa > Mollusca > Cephalopoda > Sepiida > Sepiidae > Ascarosepion > Ascarosepion bandense. The sequence goes on from JBBBDQ010002344.1 coordinate 567,938, forward strand.
CAGACGAACCTAGGCTTCACCTAAACGGATCGTCAGGGAAAGCTTTTTTAGTTTATATACACACACACACACACACACACACACACACACACACACATAATAATAATAATAATAATAATAATAAAGGAAGTACATTGGATTACGCAGGAGATAGAACGAATGAGGAATAAACCCGAACAGACATGGTCTGGAATTACAGAAGATGATATTAAATTTGCACTAAAAAAAGCACACAATTGGAAAACTCCAGGTATAGATAAAATTCCTAACTTTTGGCTATATTATTTAAATGCAGCACATAAAAAAATAGCCAAAGAACTCCAAGAAATGGTTGACGATCCCACTAAAATTCCTGCATGGATGACAAAAGGAATTACATTTCTTCTACCCAAGAATGGTGACACAAACAACCCGAAAAACTACAGACCAATTACATGTCTTCCGACAACATATAAACTATTAACATCTATTTTAACAAAACAAACATATTTATTCTTAGAAAGAAATGACATGATACCGCTTGAACAAAAAGGGTGCAAACGTGGCTGTTATGGCTGTAAAGACCAATTGCTAATTAACAAAATGATCCTGGAAAACTGCTACAAGACAAAGAAAAATATTAGTACTGCCTGGATAGACTACCGAAAGGCATTCGATAGTGTGCCACATGAATGGATTTTAAAGACTTTAAATATATACAAGATATCGCCCGTCATCATCAATTTCATCAAACAGTGCATGTCTATATGGAAAACAACCCTTTACCTCAATCATATAAATGGAACCTATAAGTCTGATGAAATAAACATCAAAAGAGGTATATTTCAAGGTGATTCTTTATCTCCCTTACTATTCTGCATATCATTAATAGCACTAACCAGTCAACTTAATAAGACAGAATGTGGTTATAAAATAGGCCAAAAGAAAATAAGCCATCTATTTTACATGGATGACTTAAAGTTATATGCTAAGAATGATAATGAGCTGGAAGGTCTTCTGCAAACCGTAAAATGCTTCAGCGAAGACATTGGAATGAAATTTAATTTGAATAAATGTGCTAAAGCTACAGTTTTACGTGGATCAATACAAGAAACATCCTCAATTAGCCTAGACCCTGCTGTAACGATAAAAGAATTGAAACCAGAAGAAGCTTATAAATACCTAGGGGTAAATGAGAGCGAAAACATTCACCATAAAAAAATGAAAGAAATAGTGCGTAAAGAGTACTATAGAAGGCTACGAATGATATTAAAAACTGAATTAAATTCACAGAATAGAGTTATGGCCATTAATAGCCTTGCAATCCCAGTTGTCCAATATAGCTTCAACATCTTAAACTGGACTCTAAACGACATCAGGCGAATGGATGTTAAAACAAGAAAGCTTCTTTCTAAGCATAGGATGCATCACCCAAAGGCTGATGTAGACCGTCTATACATACCCCGTAAAGAAGGTGGAAGAGGTCTTATTCAGCTGGAATTGTCATACAAGACAACAACTATTGGCTTACTAACATACATAGAAACAACAAAGGATTGGATGATACAATTAGTAAGGCAACATGAAGAAAGAAAGAAAAAATATTCAATAATAAAAGAAGGCAGTAAATACAAACAAGAATTACAGTTAGTAGATTCTGTAGAAAAGCAAAATAGTAGCCAAGAACCAACTATTGCGGCAAAAAATATGAAAATGAAAGCCAAAGATAAAGCTCTTGAAAAGATGAAACAGCGCTGGCAAGACAAACCTCTGCATGGCCAATATCCAGTACGTGCCAATAAATCCAATGTTGACAAAGTTAATACTCATCGATGGTTACGTGCATCTGGATTAAAGTCTGAAACTGAAGGATTTATACTTGCAGCACAAGACCAAAGTCTTTTCACGAGAAACTTTCAGGCAAATATTATGCATAATAATATGGATCCAAAATGCAGGTTTTGTGATAAACACCAAGAAACAATAGACCACCTAATCTCAGGCTGTTCTGTGCTTGCCCCAAACGAATATAAAAATCGCCACGATAGAGTTGGGCAATATTTACATTGGGCAATGTGCAAACATTATGGAAAAGCTGTAAACAAACACTGGTATGAACATCATCCAGCACCGGTTACAGAAATAGAAGATGTAACCATTCTATGGGATTACACCATCTACACAGACAGAAAAATTGAAGCAAACAGGCCAGACATTATTGTTAAAAACCAGAAGGAGAAAACTTGTCTATTAATTGATATGGCTTGTCCAGCGGATTGTAACATAGCAATCAAGGAATTTGAAAAACTGTCAAAATATAAAGACCTGGAAATTGAAATAGAAAAAATGTGGAAATTGAAAACAAGAGTTGTGCCAGTGATAGTAGGTGCACTTGGAATGATAAAAAATGGAACAAAACAACACATTGAAAGAATCCCTGGAAACCCCAGCTTAAGAGATATACAAAAAATTGTCTTATTAAGTACAGCCCACACACTAAGGAAAACGTTATCTATGTAATGCTGGGGATGATAGGGAGGATAGAAAAACATGAAATGGAGTCATAACAACACGCCACTACCTGCCTTAGGTCTCCCCGCAGACTTGGTTGGCAGTGAGACCAATGCAGAAATCGAAATATGATGAAAAATGACATAATAATAATAATAATGAACTTAATCACAGTAAGGCAACACTAATAATAACAGACTAAACTTCCGAAAATAGTGCTAACTTAACAGTAATTTAAACCGTCTTGTAACCCGGCGAGAACTACCTCGTGGGTTAAATAATGGGGGGAGAAAAAAAAGAAACAAACAGCGCACAAGAACAATACGTCTAGTGCCGGTTGGAAAGAAAAAATAAACCCAAGATGAAACCTTAACAATAAAATGCTCGACACGGCATTAACAAAAGTAAATTGCGAAAACCTAAAAATACTAGTACTAAAAACAAGTGTAATTGTAGACTGAAAACGGATTGTCCCATTAATGGTAATTGCCAGCAGTCTTGTGTAGTGTATGGTGTTAAAGTCTATACTGATGAACATGACACGCAACCTAAAACTTATATTGGCGCTACACATGACTAATTTAAACTTGGGTTTTATAACCATAAAAGTTCTTTTAGGTACGAAAAATATAACCACAGTACTGCGCGTTAGCATTGTATGTATGGAAAGTTAAAAATATCATTAAAAAAGATCCTATTCTTAAATGGGAGATATTAAAAAAATGTTCAAACTACAAAGTAGGAAGTAAGTTTTGCATATTATGCGAAGAAGAAAAATTAGTCATAGCGTTGTTCGAACCCGTGCGGGACTTGCTAAATTCTAAAACGGAAATTCTGAATAAATGTAAACACGTAAAAAATTGCTTACTCAAATAGGTTTCCTTTTTTGTTGTTGTTGTTGTAATAAAGGATGTTTTACCCTTCTTGATTTGGTTTCTTCTTTACTTGAGTACTATATATTTGCTGGTTTAATCTTAGTTGTTAGCCGCGGTAGGTGGTGGCTCACTTCTAGATTTCATATATATATATATATATATATATATATATATATATATATATATATATAAAATACAATAAATCTAGAAGTGAGCCACCACCTATCCTCTCCGCCTTTACGGGCTTCCGTTCTTTCCTATATATATATATATATATATATATAGGAAAGATATTAATGTAAAATTATCAATTGTAAAGACATAGAGATCTCAGAAAGAAAGAGAGGGAGAGAGAGAGAGAGAGAGAGAGAGAGAGAGAGAGTGCATTAATCTTATGAGCTTTAGAGGACTGGCCATTAATGACAACCTTCATGGACCAAACTGATAGAAAAGACTTGATAACTGAAGACTCTTCAAAAGATCCCATAGCTTTAGAGTTTATCCCGCACCCTCTTGTGCTTCACATGTGGTTATCATCAAGCGCTCCACTATTTCTACACGCAACCATATTTAAGACGTCAGAAGTCGACCTCGTCTAAATAATTGGTTAGATAATTATAATTTAATAAAAGAGCGCTCCCGTTTGAGGAAACGTGTTGTCACTCGATCTCATGATAATCAACAGCCCTTCCTGGCATATATATATATATATATATATATATATATATATATAATAAAAGGGGTTGTTAACATTATCGGTGTCATTTTAAACAGGAAATGACGTAAGACACATTTGTTTGTAGATGTTTACGATGTTCTTTCGTCTTTAAGCATATGTTTTTATTTTTGAAGTTATTTTTTTCTGAAATCAGCAAGGAATTTAGTGTAATGGTGTTTGGCAAATTTCCCATAGCGATTAACTGAACGTTATTTGATATTTCTGCGAGACTGTTGCAATGGGATGTGTCCAGTCCTTGACTAGCAATCGACTTTCAGTTACACGTGGGCAGATTATTTAATACCCACATCGAGGGGAGTGAAGCGATTCTCTGAGAGTTGCAGCGTCGCCGTGAAAAAAAATAAGAAAGAAAAAGAAATAGAAAGACAAAGAAAAAAAGAAAAGACAAGACAAGAAAAGAAAAGAAAAGAAAAGAAAAGAAAAAAGGAGCTTATTAACTATACAGACATGCTCAGGCGC